>VZRF01009716.1:421006-599055 GCA_013396875.1 Vireo altiloquus
GCCGCTCCGCGAGAGCGCTCCGCGGGAGAGGCGTGCGGCCGGCAGCCTCCCGCGGGCCGGGTTCCGCCGCGGCCGGAGTCCCGCCGGAGCCGCTGGGGCGAGCGGAGACGCCTTGCTCCTGGATTAAGAGTTTAGATGGGCAAAGATCCAAAATTGGCGTATAAAGCGCCCTTTTAGCTCTCTGACGAGTTTTGCAGCGCTGAACGTGCTGGGGACAGAAACACGTTCGCACCTTGTTAGGGAAAGCCCGCGGGGCGGGAGTCGGGTTTGGCTCTTGCCGGCGGCCCGCGAGTAGCGCCGAGCTAGCACGGAGAGCCTGGGATCGGCCAGGTGTGCCATGGCTGCTTAGGCAGGCCCCCAGCGAGCTTCCTGACAGGCATTGTCTCCTGCTAAAGCTTCGGGCTTCACAAAAATAACAGTGGGCTGTTACTCCACACTCGGAGGATAAGGCTGAAAACAAATTCTGCTACTGTGTTTTCTACGTTGGATGTCAGTGAGATGTCCGGATCCTGGGCCACATGGCTGTGTGTTCACTGTGACAATGCTGGGAATGTAATGCTTGGAAACAGTAAGCCAGTTAGTTAGAAAATAAACATAACATAGCAAAATATTTTTGTACTTTATTTTACAATGTTTGATTTATAACACTGAGTTTTTGTATGGTTGTCAGCGTGAATTGTAGTTGGTACAACTTCCGTTAGTTAATAGAAATGTAAGTTGATTGTTTGCTCTGGGGGTGTGTATTTTGATCCTGTCGTTTAATTTAATAGTTGTTGATGTTACACAGTGGCATTGTTCACTACAGCCTCAGGTTTTCAGACCATTATACTCAGTTATATTGCTGTTCCTTTAGATCTCTCTTAGAAATGCTGTGAAATCCATTCAATGACTCACATTAATTTCAATAAGTTTTGCATGGATGTCATGGAAATAGACAAGTCTACCTTTGTTGTAGGCAACAGCATCCTATAAATGCCTTCCCATCTCATGTATAAAAAGTTCAATCCCCAGTGGCCTTCAGCTAAACCAATTTTTCAAAAGATAGATCCCTTTTATTCTGTGAGTGTGAGTGCCATTAGAGTTCAGTGTCTCCAACATCTGTGGACTTCAGGCCAGATAAACAGCCATGGACAGAAAACAGGGAGAACTGGCCACAGTTAGGGAAGGCAAAATTGGAAACAAGGTTATTTTCTTCTTTTTCTGATGAATCTGAGCATTGAGACCTTCAAAGAGTTCATCATGACCTTTTGTAGAAAGATAAACTTGGGAATATCCAGATATGTGATCCATTTTTAACTACTACCTAAATACCAGGTAATTTAAAATGTTATTTTTCTAATTTTTCTGCAGCCATACAGATTAGTAACACTGAAGTTAAGATGTTTTTATTATTTAATTGCCTGGTTACAGAAACCAAGAAGAGAAAAGCTGAATATGCATTCATGAACACTAATAATGACACTTTTCAGCTCTTCTTTCACCCTCTTTCCATTTCTTTTTAGTGTATTTTGGTGCGCTTTGGGTTTTGGGAATTTTTTTGTTGGGTTGGGGCTTTTTTTTTTGTTTTGTTTTTGTTTTTGTTTTTTTGTTTTTTTTTTCTCTTGTTTTGTTTTTTGGGGTTTCTTTTCCTCTTGTAGGTTCTTGCAGGCAATGTGTTTTAGGTAGGAGTAGAAATTGAAGTCCAGCTTTTATTTTAGCAGCTACTTAAACTTTTCAAATGTGTCTCCTTTTTTCTTCCATTGTCTTTTGAACTGATAGTATTTAATTTGGGTTACTGGATTGTTGCTGCTAGAAATGCTAAATAGTATTGATGGTCTTGAGTTTATGTTTAAGCATATAACCTGTCATTTCCTGTGACAAGTACTGTTCTTGTAAAATATCTTCTTCAATGTCCTTGGGCTTGTCAGGCTGAGTGGCATGCTTGTGTTCAACCATTGTTCTCCTCCTATGGCTGGATAAATTTATTAGTTAGACAGATTTAGCACACAAAAACTGTCGAGGAGATTTCAGCCTTCGTGCCAAACAGGTCCAGGAAAGAAAGTGGGTTTACACATGGAAGTAGCCATAAACAACATAAAAAAAAGTGTCAGTCCATCATGTAAAATTATTTGAGTGCCTCAGGGGTCCAGTAGATGAATAAATTTGAAAGGTTAATGCCCACTGCAGTATGCCAGACTTCTTCACAGCGCTTACCATCTTCATAGTACAGGAACAGGATATGTTTCTGCCTCTCCTACCCCGGTTCATAGTCTATTATCTCAGTACAAAAAAACCTTACCTCTAACCTAAACATTCTTTGCAGCAATCTGGCCAGGTGGCAGAGCTTAAATCGAGGAAGTGATAGTGTTTTAAATAATTTTAAGTAATTGTACCAAAACACATCTTTGAGAACCATAGTGTTTGCAGGAGTGAAATCTGAGAGACAAACTCTGAGCTTGCCTCTATGTCCTGTAATTCTGTGGGATCAGGAGAGAGGTCCAGATTCAGAAAAGGTTCACTTTTCATCAATTCCACCAGAACAGAGATGAAATACAGATGTTGGTGATTATCTGGGTGTTAGATTCATCTGAGTATTCCTAAGCAAACTTAGCTTTTACTCGAGGAACACGAGGCTATCAAAATGATTGTGTGCAAGATGCTTAAAATTACGTTTAGATAATAAACTGCTTCTGAGAAATATGACCTCAGAATTAAGACTAACGAAACTTTTTGTAGGCCTGGAGAGCAGAACTATTATACATATATATTATATATGACTATTATAGTTATGCAGTTGAACCACCAAAATGTCACTGATAAGCAGCTTGATAAAGGTTTAAAAAGCAGGATATCTACAGTTTCTCAAAGCACTAACAGTGCAGGACACCTGAAGTCTTATATAGGAAATAATTTTTAAACACATTATTTAAAGATATATAGCATAAACTGAATGTGCGAAGTTCATAATGACAAGTGCTGGCATTCATGCTTAGTGCATAGCTAAAGTCATTAAGCAATTTAAGTGCTTTACAGTTGCAAGACAGAGAAATTGAATTGTAAGAAAATGTGTGATACAATTTACTGATGAACTATATAGAGAGCAGAGCTGTGTGCTGGGCTTTGTGATTTCTCCAGCTCCAGTGCTATAGGAGCCAGAGCTGTGTTCTGAGTCGCCTGCATACGCTGCCCCCCTTGCTAATTGTTCTAGATCATGAAAGCTCTCATGGCAAACCCACCAAGTCTGTGGCTAAAAGTAAAGAGAGTCAGAGACTGGGCAGGTGGCAGGGGCAGTCTCTAAAGCAGCCAGTGTTCCTGTTGCCTAGTGGGGAAGCAGCCAGTCTGGAAGAGTCGAGAGGTGGGCTCTGTGGAGAGCTGATGGCAGGAGGGGTAAAACCTTGTGCAGCATAGGTTAAAGCAGTAACTACTCATCTGGGATGCATGCATGGATACTGCAGAACTACAGCATATCCCTCCTGTCATCTGAAGGACCACAACTTTTTGCTTCAGAATGAAGTGTATTGTTTTTTCTAATGATGGAAGAATGCATCCGTGTGTACAGAAGTAAGTGAATAGATTTCCTTCTGTGATTTTGTAAAAGGTACAAATAAAATTTTAGCATAAGAGGATTCTTCCCATGATCCTTGCTGAGTCATATTTTCTTGTAGAAGTCCTCAGTATTAGCAGGTGTTGCTTAACGAAAAGAAATTTAGTACAACCTGGTCTCTAGAATTAATACGATTTACTACTATTTGCAAAAAAAGCATTATGAATCTATACACTGCAAAATTGATGTTTATATTAGTAGATACAGACTTTTTGGTGATAGTATGGTCATTTGACAATTGCTTTTAGCCCTTTCTTACCCATGGAAGGAACATTCAGGAATTTTGCATTTCTTTCAGCAGCAGAATGTATTGGCAGGTAGCAAGGGAGGCATTCCTTCTCTCTAATCTTCAAGACTGTTCCTTTCCCACATGATAGAAACATCTCCCCCCTCAAATACCTTCCTGAACGTATTCCTCCTATGCAGAACAGCCAAAAGGATTGAGCATAGGAAGCAAGACAGGCTGAGCAAAAAACCACATCAGGATATGGGATATTCCACAGCAGGATCTATGGGACATGTAAAGCAAAGCAGGTTCATTCTGGGCCTCTCATGGCACCACAAGGCAAGAGCAGGAAGTTTTAGTACTCCAATATGTCAATAAAAGAGAAGTATGTGGAGGATGCTGTTCTACATTCAAATGATGGTTTTATCCTTCTTTAAGGCAGACAAAATGAGACAAGAAAATAAAAATTCACCATTTTTCTGTTCACTCTTTCTTCTATGATATCTTCTGATGTTTATTCATTTCCTGTTTACACTAAAAGCAGTATCTCTAACTGCTAATTCAGATCTCCTCTAAGCCTGCCAATTGAAAATTAAAATGTTTAATTATGTATGAGGACTGTCCAAAATAAATAGCCCTTAATTCAAATCTAATTACGATAACATCAAGATATACAGAGACATAGATAGATACGTGTGTATCTATGTGTGGAAAATCCAAATCCCTAATTACTGGGATACATTAAAATTGTCCTAGTTCCTGAAATGATCCAACAACTGGATCTTGTTTTCTAGGCATGCACGGACCAGTTTAAAATAACTATGTGAAAATGAGATGAATAATTGCCTTCATTGACCAGTGATATCTCAGAAAGCTTGCAGGCATAGCAAGGCAGAGGAGGGTGAAGCGGCACAAATGAACCTCAGATATCTTGGAAATGGCTGTGATATATTCCTAAATTTTCTTTAGAAGATGCACTTTTCTGAAAAGACATGCAGTGTGATAGGCAGCAATGGGAGCTTTTGAGGGGTTTGATTAATCCATGCTTATAGGACTGGAAAGATCCTGCCATATTTTTAGATCTGGTTGGCTTAGTCACTAATTACAGGTTTCTTTTGACCAGTAGATAAAATCTGTGCATAATGTTTATGATTATCAGGGGAGTGACATCACATGCTGCCTGGCCTAGCACAGTATATGACCTGACCACAGAAATTCTAGTGTGATTCGTAATATGGTATGGGGAATGCAATACAAAATTATATATCATTTGCATAGCATGCCTTACTGTTTATCATTACTTAATGGTTAGTATCATAGCCATGTGAACAGTGGTGTTAAATATGGGTCTGAGTATGACATCCAAGGGCTTTAGAAAGGTTAGAAATACACTTTCATGACAGTTAATTTAAAAATGTTTGCATTTTACTATTTGCTTTGGAGTCAAGAGTACTTAGAAAGTTTACAGCAATTTTTTGAAAAAATGCCCTTCATGGTAAAGGGGAGAAAATGCAAACAGCACTGCATAATTTACGGTGATGCCTGTACAAAGCACTTGTATAATGTTTTTTCAGCTCCATAGTACTCTTTCCTAAATCATGTCCCAGACTAGATAATGCAAATGAAAGAAACAAGTTCATTTTTCTATTCAACTTGCAGCTGTGAATAAAAAAAAAAATAAAAAGGGAAAAATCTGATTGCTTTGGGAGAGTTTTGCTCTTCCTGAAAACCATTAAGTTTGTTTTTTATTATTTCAGTGATTATAGGCCCTAATTTTGTTTAATGTGTAAACCATTATGTATTAACTAAGGGAGAGGTTGCTCAGGGGACCAGTGGAGTAGCTATCTCTAGAATGGGCAAATCTATCTTTTAAGTGAACTCTGCTTTGAGTTTGGGCAAAATTACCTCTAAAGGTCTCAACCTAATACAATTTTCCTGTCATTCCATGACTGAGTTAGATTCAAGTGGGAGTAGGATTTCTCTGAGGCCAGTACAGACATTCAAAAAATTGAGGAAGTTTTATCCTGAGGGAGCACAGTGGGACCCCTGAGGAGATGAACCTGGACTGCAGTAAATTCTGCAAAGCTATCCTCTGTCATCATGGTGGTCAGATGTCTGGTGAGACTGAGAAAGTTTCTTATATTGTAACCTCCCACATTAAATTCTTCAAGGAACTTTTCAAAATGTGTATTGCTTAATCTTCAAAGTAGGAGTAAGGAGTAGGAAAAATTGCAAGGACTCACTTAATTTAAAAAAAAAGTGAAACCTCTTCTTATAAAAACTCATCATAAGCAGAACATGATAAGTCATGCTTTTGAATTACACACTGAACTACAAAAATTTTCATTTTATTATTTCATTTTATATTTCTTTTTCAAAAACAACATTGCTGCTTATATTTTTTTTTAATAAGAATCATCAAATTAAAGCATAAAAAATAAGCAAATCCATATCTGCAGAGAAGTTGATTCAGCAACGGTCAGTGGAAGAACATAAATCTTTGAGAAGCTTTGAGATCTTGCCAGGCCTTATTCTTTGGAATTCAGATTTGTTCTTCTAATGTATTGGTTTACTGCAACCAGTCTGAAAAAGACACAAGAAGGCAGATACAAAAAACTTGTTCCAGAAATAATTATGCACCACTGCTCCTTGAATTGTGTTGACAATTTTTTTCTAATACAGATTTATAACATTAAAATGGATTTCCTGTGGGGTTTTATCTTTGTTTTTCTACAACTGACCATCTGTCTGCCTTTTGTGAGGACATATCAATTTGATAATAGTTTCAGAGTTCTCTGTATCATAGACTTAATATGTGAAGTAGTGTTAAATTCAGGTTAAATTTGAGTCTGCTCATGATAAAATCAGCCACAGGCTCTGTTAAGGTATTTAACAATAAGAGACGTTCACTGTTTGCCAATGCCAGACATTATACTGAAATTACATTAGACATAGTTTGTATGGACAGGTTGCTTGGATAGGGATTTATGACAGTAGGAGAATTTTAGGGTTTTTTAGAAAATCCATTTACAATCTGAAAGCTGTAAGATACATTGCCCAATTACTGACAGTAAATTAAATCTTGTCCTCAGAGGCAGAAAGTCAAATCAGAAGTCTTAAGAAAGATATTAATAAGTTATTTAATAAACTTTTTTTGATGTTTAAATGTGTATCTATATCCTACATATGCAAATGTTTTTGTGGGGATACTGTTTAAGATTGTCACCTTTCTGAAATAATCACAGATCTCAAAGATTTAATGCAAGTGCCGTGAGACTTTCTGCAGCAGAGGAGAAGCAGCCAATTGCAGTAAGGCCTGGGCAGTGCAGAGCATGTAGGTACCCTCTCTGTCCCACCAACACTGCGAGGAGCAACAGGGTTCACAATCCTTTCTTCAGAGTGAAGAGCCTTCCAGTCAGCTTCAGCACTGTAAACATCTCCAGCTTTAGAAAAGGAAAGTAGCAAGCATGCATACTTAATAACTTTTGAGTTTCATTTTGTATTTAAGATAATCAATTTTCAGCCCGTACGTAGCGTAGTACTCAACCTCTTTAACCATTTAAAAAATCAGTTAGGTGAAATGGCTTTGTGTACTCTGACAATGAATTAACTGCCCAATGGATAGTTTTGCACTCATAATTAGCTGATTAATGGCACCATTTCCTCAGGGGACAAATGAAACCATGTTTGTCAAAATAAGCAGCTATGTGCGTGTGTGCAGACACACAAATATACATGCACTTAAAGGTAAAGCAAGTGATGTTCAGTTTGTTTATTTCTTTCAAAGATGGAGTCTAATCAATACTGTGATTTTGACCCTAAATCACTTACCAAGTAATACAATTGATAACACCATCAGGTTTGTTTAAATACTAAAAATGGTGGTTCAATAGCTGTAGCCCTCATACAGAGACATAAGCCGTTTGGGGAGGGAGAAGTTTTTGTATTGACAATACTGCATTTGAAAGATTTAAGCACATGTAATGGATAGGTACTTTAAAAATTTATAGTCTTGAGGATTTAAAAAAGAATACTTTTCCTTAGTATTTGAAAATTAGTTTCATTGCACACCTATATATGGCCAGTAATGTTAACTTCCCAAGAGGGATTATAAACTCTCCAAGTACTTGAAATTTGCTCTTCTGGATACTCAGATAATTTTAAAGTGTGGTTTATTCTGAAAAGCTTTCATTCTTTGTATAATAGTAACAATAGTCAGACTAACTTCATTTCATGTCATTATTGATGTTCATTATAAACATTTCTCAGCATATGTTAGGAAGAACCTCTTTGCACTTTAAACTTTGTCTTGATTAGTCTTTATGTTTAACATTTCTAATAATGACCTAATTTTTTAAAAAATGGATTCTGCATTGTTTGTCTTCCCTAACTTTTGCAATCTGCAAACTAAGAGAAGAAAAACAATAGTAAAACATTCTCTGTCTATAAAAGAAAGAGATAATATGGAAACCAACCAACCTGTTGAATTATATTCAGTTCTCAAAGCACATTGGCTACTGTTATTGGAAATGTTTCCTGTGAGGTATTTGAACAAATGATGTACAGAATATAAGAATTGCCTTTTGTTTCATAATCTATTAAAAAAAGCTGTTGTTAATTAACAGAAATAATGATGAATACAGTTAATGGATAAAATCTAGAATTTGTTTCCTTCAAAACAATCCATCCCACCTTCCCAAACACTGAGATCTTGTAGCATATCTCTAACTTGTAGTTAACACTTCTTTTTGTTATCTATTTTGTTTGTTATCTATTTTACTTTTGAGTCATGCTACAGTACAGGATAATTGAGAAAAGCTGTGTAGAAAATAAGAGCACTAGAGAGAACTTACTGTACATAGAATTCATTTATTTTCCATTGCTAGGCCATTTTTTTGTCATCTGGCACAGTGTCATCATGTGTTTTGTTTCACTACCCTGCTATTTTTAACCGGCGTATCTCTGGCAAACAGGATAAATTCTCTCTTTTATGGGCACTTTAGTGTCTAAATAAGCAGCTCGAAAATCAGCTTTCATTGCCACCATCCTGTCTAAGTGGAAAAAGTGGAAAAAGTGTTGTATATTTGTTGTATTTGTTTGCTTTTATATCTAAAGGTAAACTTTTCTTTTTCTTTAAGGTGAAAGAAAAAGAAATTAACCATGTTGTGCAATTTCTGCCTCTTGAGGCTCAATTTCTTTTAAAGAGAAGTGAAGAAAGTAGTGAGGCCAAAAATTCCTAAAATAAAAAGGACAGTTGAGGAAGAGAAAACCATGAAATGATACACTCTTGTTAACATCCAAAGACTGATTTTTAAAGTTAGTGTTCTGTGAATGAGAATGTTACTGCAGCTGACTTTTGTTTTTCCATTGCATATCAATGTCGATAATCAGGATGTGCTGGCCCTGTTCTGAAATGTGCACTTTGACTTTCCTCTGTTCTTGTAGCTGCCTAATTTCCATGGAGTTACTTCTTGTTTCATCTTGCAATCTTCTCAAAAATTTTTTAATCCATTTTCCTTTCATAAAAGCAAATACTTTTTGTACCAGTAAAAAAGTCTTTCTATGACTGGAAAAACATTTTTTTACAGCTGCTGTTTTTCGAGTATATATATATATATGATTTTAAAACCCCAAAGTCTTCTACTGCTTGCAGTCAGTAAACCAAATACAAAGGACTTTTTTTTTTTTAGCTGCAATCTCTTAGTTGGATGTGTTTAATATTCTTCTATGCAACAGTGCAGAAACAAATACTTAAAATGGTAAAGCCTTCTCCCCAAGATAACAGAGTACACTGCAGTAATACATAGAATGATATACAGATAACTACACTGAGTCCTGTAAGAGGTTAAGGCAGTTTAAATAAATTGAAAACTTCATGGATTTCTCTATAGTTTTCACAACACATTTGGCTTCAAAATACTGATCTGTGATTTTGTTCTCAGGTGTTAAAACTCTGAGTCAGGAAACTTTAGGAGTGTTTTTCATAAACCCCCCCCCCTAAATTAAACAAGGGAAAACTTTTAGGAGAGAAAGGATTCTGTTAGTACCTAGGGCCATACATTCATGTTCATTTAAAAGGGATCCCTATGCCCTCAGATCACTAAGTAGTGCAGGTTTCAAAAGGAGTAGGTATGAGTGCAGAAAAGCTCCTACTATAGCATTTACATCTGCACACTCTGTAGGCATGTGGAAGCCATCCCAGATTGCCTGGTGTTTTTCCTCTGCTTATCTGCATGGCACATTGAGGAGGCTTTTGGCAGCTGGTTCCTAGGCTCTCCTATTTCTTAGCTCAGCCCTGCAAAAATAGCCCCTGATAAAGAAACACATCACTCTCAGGACAGCATTACCTTTCTGCCCAGTAATTTTCAGTGTACTCCTTAGAAGCCTTTCTGGTCTGCAACCTGAGAGCAGCTGGGCTTTGGGAATGGAGCTGTGCAGCCACGGAACAACTCCCAACTCTCCAAAAGCTGCAGAGTGGTAGGCAGGGAACAGAGCTGGCAGTGCAGCTGATGCATCTGTCTGCCAGATGTCTCTCTCATAAACATCCAGACACCAGCACCAAGTAGTGTCTGGAGCCTGGGGACAATACTGACTGAGCACTGTAGTGTGGCCTTCAGTGAAGGGACAGCTTCCAGATGAAAGAGTCGATGCCCATGCACATAAATCTGTGCTGAGTTCCCCCTTTAGCTGATGAGGTAGACAGCTGACATTTCTGGCAATCAAAAAGCCTACTGTTGACTATCATCTGACAAAGTAATTCAGGAGGTGGCATTCACCAGTTCAAAAGCTCTTGCCCATCATCTTTGTGAGTGACGGATATAGAAGGGATCATCTTTGTGCTTTCTCACCCCAGTTGTATCTGGGTTACATACATGATGCTGCCTGTTTTGTCTGTTCTTTTGGATTCTCAATTCTTCACCAATCAGCACCCAGAAGAAGAGGAATCACTCAAAACCTAACAATTTACTCAGACTATAACTGGTCTAACCCAGATGTTCTGGTGTTTTTCACAGATCTCCCAAGCTCTCATGAAGGAATTCTTTTGAAGAGCTAGTCATCCTGACAGTCCAAGGCAAAGCACATTAAAATCAGTCAATATTTATTTGGCTTTCTATTTTCAAGATGTTAGTTAAGGTGAGTCATTAAATTTTTCTAGGACTCTATAATAAAATAAAAGTTTTATTTAATATTTATTCAGATTTCATGATGAGTAAAGAGATTTTCACTACATAAGGATTGGTTAAAAAAATCCAAGATGTCCTGCAGCTCTGAGACTGTAATTAGATTTTTCAAAAAAACACAACTGATCAACTAATTGTTGAAAATTCAAAGCAAGCTGAACAAAGAGTCTGTATTGAATTGACCTATTAGCTACTAAGTATTAGAACAAGCATGTTCCCTTAAGTTAAAATTTTTGAAGTCCTTTACATAAATGGTACAGATAATGATGTCAGTGCTTTTGGATAATCACTAGAAGAAATAAGAAAAAAATCCAAAACCACCTTATTGAGTTTTATGTAATTTTTATTTACAGAACTTTGCAAACAGATATAGCAACAAAGGACCATAGGTGTATTTCCATAAAAATATAGTGTCACTTTGTAGTGTGCACAAAATATTTCATATAGACAGGGTGAAGAGTAGGAAGATTTCAAGCTAGGTAGTTATTTTTGGGTGAAAATCCCACAGAAGAAACACATAGTATTGAAAAACACTGAAAATGACTCCCAAGAATATATTTTTAGCAATATCATTTCAAGGGGAAACAATTCAAAATGCAAACAAAGAAGTCATGTTTTTTACAGCTGGGAATTGAGATTTTGTGTTACAACTTGTCTAGGAATAAAAATTGTATATCTACAATAATATTATTATGTAATATGATTTTTAATTTTAAAAACTCATCAAAATCATATTTAAAATTATGCTTCTGTTTCTTAAGATGCCACATTGCCAGCATTTACTTCTTATATGAGGGGTAATTAATTCCATTAGACCTTAATTTTGCTGACTGGGCTGAAAAAAACCACTTCCTGACATTACATCATATATGAAAACTCTTTCTCAAATATTTAAAATAAGATTTGTTTAATGTGCATACAAGAGTATTAAGCCTGTGTTTTGCTTTTTTTCAGAAATGTAGAAATCTTCAAATAAGATGCAATTGCCTTAAAAACACGTGTCTGTAATAAAGAATGTACACTCTCCTGATCAAATGGAGGACAGGAACTCAGACTCAGTTTTTGGTGGAAAACAAGTCTAACAATAGAATCTTTTACACGATACTGAAATCACAGAACAGATAATGAAGAGCATTTTGAATCAGAAGTGTATTTTTAAAGTCTTTTTAGGCTCTTGTGTCTGACACAAAAGTAACTTCAGTATGTAGTCATACTTTGAAAATGTTGTTGTCTTAGATGATGATAGGGAACTATGGGGGTTTATTTTTATTTCCAGAAGGAAGTTTAGATGCTGGTGTTTCAAGCAGCTGAACTCTACACTGGAGATTCGGGTTTCTGAAGGAGAGAGCATGGTTATGCTAGATATTCCATTATGTAAGTAGGAAAGCCTGAGAAGTGCAAGCATAGGGAAAGAGGAAAAGAAGTGCCTTCATTTTCTATTTTTGGTCTAAGAAAATCTGCAAATTTATCGTATTTGTCCTAGTGAGAATGGGTAGTGAGCTCTTCACAAGACTCCTTGCTCTCTTGCCGTTGTGGAAACTAGCATGGAAATCTGACATCAGTAGCCAAGTGTCTGTACTTGAAACAGAGGTGCTTTGAGTGCTTCAGTCTCTTTGGCCAACTGAGTCATCATGTATATGACTTACTACTTGGGAATGTTTCAGTTGTTATGCATTTTTTCATACTTCCATCCATGTGAAATCCCACTCCATATTCTTTCAGAATATCCTCACACACTGTGTTTCTTCTGGAGAAAAATATGGCTGAATTCTTTCCTTGTGGAATTGCTTGCCAAATTCAGAGTTGTGCCTTGGCAGGTCTGAAAGTGGGAAAGAGAGAAAAGATTTTGAGAAAAACATGAAAAGGCTTGTGGGATTGACAAGGGGACAGAGAAACAACAGCAAGTTCTCTAGAATATGTTCTGGCACCAGCCTAGGCAATGTCTTCATCAAACATTAGAGTCTTTGGATGCATTTTTTGTCTGCAGCCTGCATAGAGCAGATTGCTACTGTGTACAGTTGCAGTTTTGGTGAAAGTTGGAAAGAAAGTATGGTGGTGATCAAGGCATCTGCGGGGACTGCCTAAAAACTTTTTACATGCCAAATATTCCCAAATAGGCATATGATGGAGGCATTCATATCTTGATGAAAAAAACAAACCTGTGCATGCCAGTCGGTTGCTAGATACCAGAAACACGGGGTTTGCTTCAGAAAGGAGAGGATTGTGTGGCTTTTTTGGTGCTTGAAAGGACATCTGGGACTGAAAGGGAAAGAGAGGGGAGGCTCGTGAGGAGGTCCTGAGCCTTTGGGGATACTTCTGCAGAAAGCAGGTATTGTTGTCAGATGGATGCTGCTAACATTGGGGAGATGGAATAATAAGCCCATTTGAGCCTCTGTTGGTTTGGTAGCGTAAGACATAGCTATGGAAGAAAAAAATCACCACTGATTTCACTGAAACAAATTTCCTCTTAATGCTCCAGACTGTGAACTCATGGACATGCTTTTGCAGAAATAATCTAAGCAATCTCTTCACCACTCTCCCAAACTGAGGGTTTATAGAATGGCACGGGTGGAGAGTCTGTTCACAGCAATTATCTCGGCTTCAGCAACGAGAACCACAATTCCACACACTCACTCTGAGTGCTATAATTATCTCTCAATACTTGGTGACTAATACGAAGCCAAGCACTGTTAGAGGCTGCCCAAGTAATGTTTTAAGTATATTTTTAGAATGCCTGTCTTTTTGGTTGGAAACAAAATTAATGAAACTCTATTAGTTTTTACTACCTAACTCTAATACACACTCTGGATACAAATGCAGAAGAATTTGATTCCATCTTAAGTCAATGAAAAAATCTGGCAATGTAAGCTGCAATTTCTATTATCAGTAAGGGCACTTTGCATTTCAGTCATATATTAATCTGAAGAATTCAGAAGCGTGTTGCTAATAAATCTCTGCCTAGAGCCTCTGTGAGAATAGATAATATGGCTGTTTCCTAAAGAGCTTAGATTAAGGCATGAAGATAGAAAATGGGAAATTAGAATTCTTTGACTCAACCAGTAAATAATCTTTTTTTTTCATACTTTGCAGACAGTATAGGTGTGAAATACTAGCATAAAAGGTAGTTTTTCTTTCTAAATCCAACTAAAGTAAAAATAACATCTTGTAACAAAAAACCTCGAGAATTTATGGTCTACAAGACAGCATAGCAGGTCACAAATATCCTTCCAGTTTCTAAAAGCATCAGTGTAATACTTTCCCATGGCAGAGACAAGACCTTTATTTTCCCAGCATATACGTATATTTTCCCCAGAGGATATCTAGGAGTCTGATATCCCTCGGTGAATACAAAAGAGCCAGAGTTCTTTCTGAATGCAGACTGCAGGCATGTAGCCTTTAGCAGTTTACACTCCACTGAGAGCAAAACCATGAATCTCATATTCCTTGAGAGCACTTGCTCCTCTCTGACCCAGAATCTGGCCTTCTGTGGTCAGAAGAAATTTATATCCAGATTTTGAAGCCTTGACAAGAACCCATTTTAGACTATAGAAATAGCTTTTGACACATCAGTTTTTTCTAGGTGCTTTGACATCGTTTGATGGATTCACAGCTTCTGGGGCTGTTCTTTTAGGGAAAAGTACAGTCATCTTGATTCAGTCTCTACTCTTAAGGCTGGAGGGAAAAGCACTGTAAGTAAAAAATAAACACTTTTTTTTTTTTCATGTATTAAATGACAATAGGGGAAGATAACTTTTGGAAGGTGGTTCCACTTATTGCTGTTAAATATAAATTTTTTCTTTGGCATCTCCATTTTTACTGATCTTCCAGAATCTAAAAGAGAAAGAATCATATAAATACTCTGGTTCTTGTACTCTTCTGCATGTACTCTCAGACACTGCCAAGATTAGATAAACATTTGCTCTGGCCCTGTGGAATAGTCCTTTTATTTCAATTTTCAGCTCTTGTGTGAAAAGTCAAGTGAAGCACAAAATAAAAACACTCACAATAAGAAAATGCAAAACTAATAAATTATTTCAAGAATAATAAAAACCTGGAAAAATCATGAAAAATTTGAAAAGAAAACTAGATTTATGTTAAATTTTAATGGTGTAATACAAAGGTGTGAGGCTAACAGAAAGTTTTCTTTATTAATATCTTGAAGTAATTCTATAAAAGCATATATTCTTGTGCAAAATTAAGTTGCTTAATTCTTATCATATTCTGAATCACATTTCATTTTCTTTCAATGAAATTATTATCCATGTCTGGATCATAACTGATATGAAAGACTTTTTGTTAGTTACTTGTAGTGTAAGCATACCTTTAAATGCTCTAAAGTACTGGAGTGCTTAACACAGTGACATATAGCTATTTATCTTACCTAGCATTTATTTTACCTCCCTGTCCTCTGGAGGGGCTTACAAGCCAGCTGAAGACTCTCTCATGACACACTGTAATCTGGAAGTATGTATATTTGTGCATATGTTTGTGTGTATTTTTTTTTAAATATATATAATAGTAATATATATATATATCTCATCTCTACCTGCTGCTGCCTGTAGTTTTGCATAGCTGCTTAGCTTGGATTTGCAGAAATAAATCAGATATATCCACAATAAAGAAAATTTGGGTTTTAGTCTTAGATATTTCATTATCACATGTTACTTGGTTTTTTCCATGCTCTTTCCTTACCTTTTACTTTTCAAATGTATTGGGGAAATATAGAAATTTAGTGGCTTGTAGTATAAACCTTAGTCTTTAAGCTGTCAAGCTGACTTCTTTTCCATTGCCTGCAATATCTGCAAATGTGCAAAATGTATGATTCCATAAAAAATAACTGCTGTATTTATTTAAGCCTGGTTTATTTCATATAAGCAGCACAGTAGATATGAAGCAAGGGAGGAAATAAGTATTGACCTGAAGCTAGAGAGCTACCTGGTTAGACACCTGTGTGGCATAGTTCAATACCCACATCTGGAAAACTGCAGCCTCATGCTTGCAAGGTCACAAAGGAACCCAGCATACTAAGTTGTGTAAATCTTAAGAATTTATGTGATCCAAAGCAAAATGTTGTTCCATGTGGCACTTGTAAAGTTATTTGATGCCATAAAACACATTGGATGACTGAATTTAAAAACAAGCAAGTAAACTGTATCTGTGAGATTCATATTTCTATAGCAGAGAAACATTTTATACATGGAAGTTATAAGAAAATTAAATTCAGATGTAACACTTAATAGCACAAGTCTTTATGCAAAGTAATCTGTTCGTGGACAAGGATCTCAGCTGGTATTTGTCTGAGATTCTTCCAATTGCAGATTATCTGCATGTCAGTTGCAAGCATTTTTGAATGATTAACCCTTCAGATGCTGTTATACTAAGGAAGGGTATTATTTACAACTCCATTTTGTCCAATATTCATTTTCTCAAGAATTTCTAGACAGATTTTTGTAATTTCAGAAGTATGAAAATTTTTCTTTCCAACTCATTTCTCTTCTTCACCTGTCAGATTTACAAACTCCATCTGGAATCTGAAAAAAGCAATCTGTTCATTCCTTCCACTCCCCTTTCTAATGAGGACTCTGCAGACAGAGCTAAGCTGACAGTGTAGGTGATATAGAAGGAAAGCTGCAAACCAGCTCAGCTCATTCTTCCATAACTGTATTGATACTATAACACAGAAGTGAGAAAAAAAGAATTCTTTGTCATTAATGTAAGCATATGTGACTCCAGAGCATCCAAGGGTGTAGATTCAGAGTAAAAGGACAATAACATTGCAATGTTGGTTTTCCTGACCATAAGATCTGCAGATTGGTTTATTAGTGTATCTCATTTTATCACATTTTCAAGATGTCTACACGTAATGAACCATGAATGAGTGTATTTGTTTTTGTGCATCAGGAATAAAATGTTTCTGTATAGCTTCAACAACAATACAAGAAACATCACTGTAGGAGACCAGAATGTCTTTCTTCCTGGAAAAGGATACCCTTTTTCATTGCCCACAGAGCGTTGTTAGACCTGATTGCCCATATAGCATTGTTAGACTCAATCTGATTATTGAGTTTTACTGTGAGTAGAAACACACATTCAGTATCTAACTGTGGGGAAAAAAAAAAAAAGATTTGGTTTATGAAATCACAAAATAAATAGGAAAGAAAAGACGTCTGTCATCCTAAATGACAAGCTTATACAGCTAGCCTCTTTTGGGAAAGTGCCAGTTACCTCCCACATACATGACTGCAGTTCTAACATTAAAAAAACAGACATTAAAATCGTGTAAATATAACCAACTTTCTGAGATACAACAAGTATTAACAGTTTCACATTCATTCATTTGAAAGCATATTGGAAAAATAAATGCAATCTGCACTGACATCTGTTATTTTACAGTTTTTCGGTTAAAGCATTGCAACTAGAAAATGGATTATTTTTCCTTTCCGAAAACTGTAAATATTCTTTTTTTTATTAGAGAAAAATAATTAACATGGGTAAGTTATGAGGTAATCAGGGCCTACTCTCCTTACTGTGTTTGATGTATACTTGTGGGCAGAATGAATAGACCATGTAACAAATGTCTGACGATGAGAAAAACAATTAAAAAAAGATATTCATAATGAAATTCTCTACTCTGTAATTCCATCATGTGAACAGGGGTTATTTACATACTTTAAGCACAGAGAGGCAGGTAAGAGACACAATTGGAATTGTAATAGGCTATTACTTGACTCATATCAATGAGTAATAAGAAAAGCGTTAACACACATTTTATTTTTCCATTTTCTTGACATATGCACTAATGGATGGGGAAGGAATTCATATAACTTCATTAAATGACAGCTGTTCCCTGTTCCATTATGCCACACAAGGATTTAAACTCAACAGGGAGAACAGTGCCACCTTCTGAACCACCACGGGGTGAAGAAAAAAAAAAAAAAATTTTTTTTCATGATCTGCCAATATTTGTCTATAAGATGGAAGCTTTTGCCACTTCAAGTTGATGAAGATAAATATTCCTATTAAAATGACTTCATATAGAAAACAATGTTTTTTTCGTAGGAAAATGGATACATTAAAAAACCCCAAACCAAACAAAAAAAAATCTCCAGGTAAAAAAAAATAAACAGAAAAAATTCAACATGTTTTTTTTTTGCAGCACAGGAAGATTTTTTCATTATTTATTTTTGTTAATTTTCCTCTTTCTTCTGGGGAAAATGTGCATGTATGTATTTAGCTATTTAGTTTTTTTAAACACCCCACGCCCTCAAAATGTTGTCTGTAAATTTTCATTTTTGAGCCTATTTTCTTAGTCTACTTTGTATACAGAAGAGGCCTCCAACAGGAATTTTGGAAAATTTGGCTACTGTCTAAAACTGCTGCTTTGTATTTTTAACTGTGTCAGTAGTATATAAAGTATGCATCACAGGTATGTGACCAAGAGAGACTCAAGCCAATTGCCTTTTATCCTCTAATATCATATCAGCTCCCTGTATCAGTGGATATAAACAGCTTTCAGTTACATGTAATTCAATATCTTCTATGAACAAGGATTAATGTAGTATTAGCTGACTTCTGATAGCCATTAAGTTCTTATTTAGTAATGAATCAATTGTGAATTTCTGGTGCTTGGTAATAATTCTCTGCAAATTTCTTCTATAGAATTTAGCCTATTACACAGACAAAAATAGTTCATAAAAAGGATATTTTAAGAAATTATTTGCCATTAGTTTCAGTACAATAGATTAAAAGACTGATTCAAGTTCTAAAGATATTTCCTTTGGTTTTATTTAATGTCTAGAAAGTCAGCCCCCTTGAGGGGATTAAACTCGATTTGTCCAGACAAAAAATTGTTATAATATTCCACATAATTTAAAGGCTTAGTTCACCAGTTGAACAGCTTTGTCATACTACAAATGGCCTTTTTCAACTCCCATCTTATTATGATAGGTATTAAGAGAGGATAAAAACCAAAGGAAACAACTATTTGCAAACTCCTATGTTATTTATTATAAATGAATATTTTTATTTAATCATTTGGATTCCATTATCGAAGGAAATAGTTTTACTTCAGAAATATTCAAATAAAATCTGACTTGTTACAGAAATTAATAACATTCATTCATAAATATTTATACTTTAATTCCAAGAGACATTATAAATTTAAATGTAGTCAGCACAATTTAAAAAATAGTTTTATAACTAATCTATCTACCTCATATACACAAAAATGCCCTTCTTCAAGTGTAACATAAAGCTCATTAAAAAATTTTATTTTGAAATTTTTTATTATAACTCATATTTTTACTGATTAAAAAAGTCAAGCCTTATTTTCTCAAGTTACAGCTCATATATCACTGCAAGATCAGCCCAAGGTTACCTGTTTAGCAAAAGCCTTTGACAAATGGCTAGAATTCTGCAAATATGCACAATTCTTCCATTCTGACTCCCCCTTTTTTTTTTTTTTTGACCACAAAAAGTTTAGTCAGGTCAAGGAATACTGTAATTTCACTTACTGTTGTCTAACTGCCAGGTTTTCATTACTCTCACCAAAAATAAATGCAAGACTTGATATAAAATTTCAAAGCCACTAATTTGTTTTTTTTTTTTTTTTTGTGAGAGCGGGCTGATCTAGCAAAGGGCCTTACATCCAATTTGCTCTCCTCCCTGTGCATTGAACCATCTTTTTGTCTGATCCTCACAGGCAGGATGGCCATGGCTGCCAAGGCTGGTGCTCACAGGGCTGGCTTTTGCAGCGTGGCTGTGTGGCTGAAGAACAGGGTCTGCTGGGAGCAGCAAAAAGAACTGGGTTTATCCAGCCTGGAGAAGAGAAAGCCTCTGGGATGACCCTACTGCTGCCTACAAATCCCTGATGGAATGGCAGAGAGAAGAAGCAGTCCGACTCTTCTTGGAGGTACACAGCAGTGGGATGAGAGGCAACAGGCACGTACTGGAACATGAAAAACTCCGTTTAGATGTAAAGAAACCCTTTTACCGAGAGAGTCAGGTTGGTCCCAGATGTTGTGGACTCCCCTTCAGGTGCTGTGGACTCAGCCTTCCAGGTGTTCAGCACTTAGCCTGGAGAAACTTGATAAAATTAGACCTGCTCTGAGAAGGGGGTTGGGATAGATGCTAATGGAGGTGCCTTTCAACCAAAGGCTGATTTGGTGTGAGGAATGGCCAAATGACAGTAGTCAGAAGAAGGAAGTGGATGGTTCCTTCCCTCGCTGGCAAGCAAACATCTGGATGAACGGGTTAGTTGTTCCGGTATGAGAGTGTCAGTACCCATTCCTGCAGCTACCCGTTGCTCATAAAAAATATAAGCATTTATCAACCCTGGAAGAACTAAAATATACATGAACCAGATACAGTTTCACGAAGCTATCACTATTTCTTTCTATTAAAATGTGATTAATGGAAAATTATTAGGGCTATAATTTTCTACAATATGAAATGAAATTCCTGCAACAGATTGGAAATTTAGTTTGCAAACCCTAGATACTATTTCTGTTGCTTGCTGTTTTTTTAAATTGCAAATACCAAATTTTCTGTTTAATACCTTGAACACTACTCCTGCTCTGCTTTAGCACATCTATGCCCCAGCACTTTTATTCTCTATATATTTGAGCTTCAAACCAGAAAATCTATATTGCAGCCAATATAGCTGTTTCAAAGGCCAGTGGCTAATTAATCTCCAGAACTCCTGGGGGGGCCAAGCTGCAGCTGTCCTCGAGTCGATGTTACAGCAAAGGACACAAAACCACTTCTCACCTACTCACTTGCAGACCTACATATTATGCATACTCAGTTGTATGCACTATAGACTTGAAACATGACAGTATTAAAACATGGTGCTTTACTGCCAAAAGGAGCAGATACAATTCTCTCCCCAAAATTTTCTTCCTATATCATCAGAGAACAAACTGTGCAGGGTGAAGTTCAACACTCTTCTTAAAGGGCTACACTGCATCTTTACCTCTGAATATATGCATGGACATTATTTTATATGAGGAGGCCTTGGGCTTCAGATAGAAGGTAATTTTAATTTTAGCCTAAGCCTGAAAGATATTGAAAGGAGGCTCCAACATTATGGAAGCATTGTATATTTTGAAGTATTTTGAAAATGACAAATGTCTCTTAAAACACAGCCTCTACAAAAAGCAGAATGGTATGTCCTGTGTGACTTCTTAAGAATGGGAAACTGAAACCAAGTTTTTATATTAAATCCTCTTTTGAATTATCCTAAAAATTCTCAGCCATTCTACCAGCAGTAAAAAATAGACTTAAAGAAGTACTTCAGCTCCAGGAGGCCCCACAGTAAACAACATCCCTCATATAGCAGTATGAACTATGATGAGTCTAGACTAACCCACGTCTCAGTATAAATGTCCTAAGATAACACCTCACTTACTCCTTCCTCTGTATGACCAGGTATAGATCCTGAGATGGGACTATCATTGAATAGATGAAAATTGTGGAATCCAGGCTAAAGTATAAGAAGGAAACCTGCAATATAGAGGAAAAGAAATCTAACTGGAAGAGAAAAATGAAATTATTGTAGATTATCCATTCTGATCTTTACTGCATATTTATCTCATTTACTTGCTCATATAATCCTGAAAATAATAAATGCTGCTAATAAAACCTCAACCTGTCCTTTTAGAAAATATTTGAACCAGCACAGGAAGCTTATACCCCACTCTGATTCTGGCACTTCTCACATGGTAATTTCTCAGCAGCCATTTCAGTAATTACAGGTCACCACTTCCATCAGAGAAGTCCTTCTCACTCCTTACCTGTGTGCTTCCTGCTCTCAAGGCTCAGTTGTGTCCAAAAAGTGTTCATGTGTCAAAGTAGTGAACTGGATGCAGGATCTGATGTGACAGAAAATGCTTCCTTTGCCTCTCCTCCTTCCTTCCATTTTTATCTGTGCAGCTCTCCTGCCATGCACTGTAAGCAGATCCAGACATTTGTGCTGGTATAAGAATGGGAGGAATAAGAAGAGGAGCTAGTTTTTAGTGGTGGTAAGGAATGCTTTTTCCAGTATCTGTGCCAGTTTATGTTTGCTGAAAGTGCTTATCGGACAACCTAGCCCACTCTTTAGTAAATTTCTTCTTAAATTTTCTAACTAGTGCTCTGACTTTATTCTTATATACATTTTCATTAATATTTTGGTCAAAAGACTTATGAACTATAAAAGTCACCAAAGTGTTTAAACATGATTGATATATTGCAACTACATATATAACATATGTTTTAATATACAATAAATTTCAGAGAAAATATATGATGCATAATTTGCCATATTTTGCAGTTACAACCAATTTCTTTGGAATTATAAGGGTTTTATTGTATTTGGAAAAAAATCTTTCTTTTCTGTCTGACATTACCTGCTGAACCTCCTCAAATAATAATTGTTCCAGAGTAAATCTCTTACTCCTCTTTTCCAGCCTTCAGCCTTCCGAATTTCTACCCTGTTAGCAACATTATTTCACTTAGAGTCTTGAATAGTTATTTAATAGCTAGTTTCAGAAGTGCTTTTTTCTATGTAACATCTTAAATCAGATGAAATAATTTTCCTCTGAACAAAAAAAAAAACCCAAAAAATGTTTTAAAAAGACAGAACAGCTGTACTGTGGAAGCTTGCATCTAGCATTGCCAGTCCCCAAAGCTTTCTAAAGCTGCTAAACTGTCTTACAAATCAGTTTGGGTTCCAGATGGGGTTCTATCTTTGTTTATGTTTTTAATTTACCTTTTATGGGATTGTACTCCGAAGTTTTCCCTGAATTAATGAGGACAAGAGCCTTACTTATTTTTTGCCATGAAACCTGAGGCTCTAAGGTAACACAGATGCTCAGTGCTAGAGAGTTAAAAAATCCAAAACCTGATAGGTAATGTAGATGTCAAGGCAAGTCACAAAACAGTAATTTTACTAACATATAGCTGTTATTACATCCAGGAAAAAACTATAAAATTGCTGGTAACCAGCACAATGAATACAGAATTTCAGATGCCATCTGTCTATAACTCAATAGTTCTGCTTTCAGGGTAGCTCTATTTACACTGCTGCAAATGGTGTCCATTTACTGCAGTTACAGTTACAGTTATGCACTTGAATTTCAAAGTTCACTTTAATTTATGAAACTCTTTAAAGTTTGATCAAATCTGGGAAAACATCACCCTTGAATGGGGAAATAAAATAGATGTGTCCCTTAGATGAGAGTACAGATTATCTTATAATATATCAAGAGAAAAATGAGGTTCAAGAAGTGCTTGGACAATTCTTTCAGGCACATGGTTCTTCTGTGCAGGGCTCAGAGTTGGGCTAGATGTTCCTTGTAGGTCCCTTTCAAATATGCTTATTCTGTGAATTTGTGATTCTATCAAGGTCATGTGATAGAGACTAAATTACTAGAAGTTACGTAAGAAACACAAGATGAATTATTAGCACTACAGAAGAAGGATTCTTTCTTTGAGCCAAGTTGCTTGAAATTTTCCAGAGCTCATATGCAGAATGAAGGTGTGAAGTTGAACATCAGCAAGTGGGGAGAAACAGTGATGTTTTGATATTTATCTTTGTTTCTTACTATTTTAATCTATTTTAATGGGCAATAAATTAAATTAATTTTCCCCAAGTCAGTCATTGGTAAGTAATGTCCCTGTCTTTATCTTGTTACAGTCTTTCTTATTCTATTTTCTCCTCATCCTGCTGAGTAGGAGGAGGGAGCGAACAGCCAAGTGGGAGTTTGGCCTTTAGCCTAAGTTAACTCACCATGTTTAAACCAGTTGAGCATAGTTTTCAACTTTTCTAACAGTTCTGCTTGTGGACACCATCTGACTCACTGCAGCTCCTTACAAAACCATTGAACAAATGTATCAGAGCATTAGAAATAAATCTCCAGATTGTTGCACAACTACATTAAAATTTTCCCTAGAGTATTTATTGACATATGAAATATGTTTATTAATAAACTCCAGTTAGAACTAAAAACAAAAATTAAAAGATTGATATCCTGAAATTTGCATCACCGTACACTTCCACAAAGGATTTATTTTGTAGACACAATAGAAAGCTAGATTTATTCAAATGTGTATCATGGTGATAATTCACTCATGGTGTTATTGCACACACTTTTGATTCATTTCTCCTCCATGCACAAATAAATGTTTTAGTTTAGAGAACTATGTTCAGTGCTGTGCAGAAACTGCTTGAAGAGTAAGCTGAGTCAAAGACAATTATATTCTGTTTTGGTTTCTGAGCATAGACATTCTTGAGAAAGAATTTTTCTATAGGCATGGAATTCTAAAGCTGATTTGAGGTATCAGAGGAAAATGTTTATTTGCTGCTTGATCACATAGTTTGGAACTGTGGTTGGTGCATGCAAAAGATTCCATGAGATCATTTTTGAAATTAATTATTAAAAGATGGGTATTTTGTTTTTAAAAAGCATTTATTAGCTGCAGATAGGTATGACCAGTAAGGAAAAACTTGACTTTCTTTTGAGAATGAAAAGTGAAGAAAAAAATAATATTTACATTTCTAGAAAAACTTCATTTGCCTAGAAATTAAAGCAGGTGGATTTCTCTTTCTTTTGTACTTGGCATAGGAAAGCATGTTGCAAGAGATAGGACTGGACATACCTGTTGTATGACACTGGCCAAGTCACTTCATGTCACTTATGTGCTCCACTACACAGTGGGATAAAAAATGTTTTGACATTTATTTCCAAAAAGACATATAATAATTAATTACTGTTATTAAAAACATCTTTTGTGTGAAATTTGAACTAGACTTCAAATCTGCAAGCAGATAATAGTGAAATTAAAGATCTACCTTGTTCGTTAGCATAATTCCTGTTTATTTGCATAATTTAAACAAGGCAAGGAACTTACCTGCAAAAAGCAGTTAAGGAAACCTTTTCTTCAGCATGTTGGACATATGCTGCATTATCAATTCTCCTTCTCCAAGGCTCATAGTTAGCAATGGGAGATTGAGTTTTCTGAGGTAATTTTCTAGCAATGAACCAATAAATGCCTTGTGAGTAAAAGATGAAAGGAAAACCATGGCGCTTAGAAGTTTCCAACAGCAGCTCCAGGCACTGGGATATGTTATGTGTGTGTTACAGTGGAACCCTGCAGTGAGACTGTGGGATCATTCTGCCCATCACCTTTACAGCTACTGCTTCACACTGAACATGGATGTGGGAGGAATCAGTAGACAGGGACAGGATACAAGGACTAGGAGCTGCTGATCACATTTTACACACATGACTACACCTGATGTCTGACAAGCTCTCACACACGTGAAGAAACTGCTGTGTGAGAATCTGGTGTCACAGCTGGCCGGTGGCAGCTTCAAGTAATAGAACTCATTAGGACAATAAAGGTTTCCTCAAAGTTCAACAGACTTTTTGATTTCTCCTAAAATAATTATTACACTGCTTATATTATCCTGATTCAACTAATACTTTTGGTTCATAGACCGTATGAAAATGAGAGAACGAATACAGAGTTCTATATGAACTATGTTAGTATACAAGCATCTTATTTTGTGGCCCAACTGCAGCACTTAAATTTTAGTATCTAAAATATTGCTGCATTCTTGTCTGTAAAAGCAGATGTAGTGGCTTCTACCAAACTGGGTGTTCCCTGAAGTGAGCTGTAACTGTGGGTCTGGTAACTTACTGGGAAACAGCTTGAGGAAGTAAGAGTCATTTAAAAAACAAATTAATTTTTTTTTAAATTTAGGTAGGTAGCAAGATAGGTTTCTAAAAGAAACAATTTAATCTGCACCAGTTAGTCCTGCTTATTGACTCATAAGAAAATTATACTTTATTTCCTGCAGGTTTGGTTCAGTTATGTACTGAAAGTAGTCTAGTGTGAGAAACACCACTCCTTTGGTGACGACTTTTGAAGAAAGTATTATTGTAGAAAATCTATTACGTTAAATAGAAACATTTCCAGTCTCGGTCACTTTTCTTGATAGCAGAGACATGTTATTATCCAATAAAATTATTTTTAATATTTAGCAATGTACAATAGCAATAAAAGCTATGCACAGGAAAGTCATTATGTTCCATGCTTTTAAATGCTCATTGAAGTAAGAGATTAATGTTCTCAACCTCTAAAATTAACTTCTGCAATCAAGTCAAGCAAATCCGTTTGTGGTCATTAGTTTCACTTATCACCACTGAAATTTGTAGAATGCTGAATGTGTTTAATATATCAGATGTGTTGTGAAGCTATTGGTACTATTTTTCAGAGAGAAATTAGGAAGCCTGTGCTCTGGGACAATGTCCAAAAATGGCTTTTAGATAAATCTCTACTTAAGAAAATGTACAAGGAATTGAAAGAAAATACTGTCCAAATTGCTACTTACAAATACTGCTGCTGAACATGGGACTTCTGCTAACAATACAGCTTCTCAATGTAAGATCTTCAGAAGAAGAAGATTTTTCTGACAAAGAATAGTGCAAAGTTATGTTTTGTGTCTCCAGCTGATTTCCTCTCTCATTTTGTCCTTTTTATAGATTAAAAAACAGATTCTTTCACTTCAGTGAAAATAAGTAATTGTACTGACTATTTAATATTTAAATAACAGTTTGAATATTAGGCCTTAATAGCTGGGCAATCACTTTCCTGATTCAAATTCTTCCTGATAAACAATTCGGCAAAAAATTATCTATCATTCTTTAGTGGAAAAGTCTTACTAATGGTACAAAACAGTAGCTTGAAGGCTGGTTTGTGTTTTGCATATGAAAATATAAGTTAGATGTGTGATAAAGATCTTGTCCAAGACTGCTTCTCTTTGATTATTAGAATGAGAGTTGCGAAACTACTTCATTCTATATTATTTACCCATCTGTTAGTGGAATGAATTCTTTCAGAAGCAGTTGAATATTTGCAAATATAAGGAGACAGTGTCAGTACAGAGTCATTAGTGATTAAATCTCATCATTAAGTGAAAGCCCAGCATTACTTTCCCAGCAAGCACCCAGTTAATATATTGCTTGATATTTGAAGCCTCCAAAAGCATAGGGAAACAAAATAGCAAAAAATAATAAAATAGCATTAGAATTTGCATACTTTTGTGGTAGCCCATGGCATGGATTACAATTAATTTTCACCGAACTGCTTCACAGAATTAATTATTAGCACATCAGCAGCAAAACTACTACTTGGTCTGAGAATACTTTCTTAATGCCAGTGGCTATTTTGTGCTGCTGGAAAAAAAAATAGGCAGTGTAAGACAAAAATGTGAAGAGATGGAGAAATGGAATTGTATGCAAAAAAGGTGTACTCAGATGCTCTTCCCTTGACCTTGTCTTTTTTGTAATGCACCCTTCTGTCAACACTTCGGTTTTCAGTCCCAGCGCTGTCACCTGTTTCATGGGAATTTTCTTACAGATTTGAGGAAATAGAATAATTTAAAACTTGTTGCTGCAGTACCATTTAATCTTGGAGAAGCATTAGTCCCCTTGGGATTCTGGCTTTTGTTCTGTCTGTGGTGCTGTTAGTTCCAGTACTGCGTCACTCCTCACTTGGGTTCACACGGAGGGCTCTCTGTGCCTGGCTGCATTGTGAGCCCAGAGCAGCTGTCAAGCCTGGAAGTGTATGTTTCTGACCTCAGTGGCTGTGTTTGCTCACATTAACAGATCCTTCTCCCAGTGAAGATACAAGTTCAGTCACTTAATTGTTGATTATCATCCTGCGTCCTCCCTCAGCTTCCTCCCACCATCTGACTAACTCAGGAGACCTCTCTTACCCTCCTAACCTTAGTGCATTGGGACTCCACATCAAAGTTTCCAGTAGACGTCCTGATCACATTTGGAGGGGCAACTAGGAAAAAATTAACAAGTGGCAAGAATAAATAGATTCCAGCATTTTCAGACCAGTTTGAAGGGATTGTTTAGTAGCTGAATTATGAACAGCACAGCAATATACTTATGTCAAAGTCCTTACAGTGAGGCAAACTTGAGAAGCTTGTTATATTAGCTTGCCTGAGGTTCAGGCAAGCCTAAGGGTGAGGAGGAAAGATCATAGCCAGCAGCAGCAGTTCTTCTTGCTCTTTTGTTGTGTGTTTTGTTTTGTTTCAGCAAGAGCATCTAATATGAAGTTAAGAGAATTAAAGATTTTTAATTAAAGAATTAAAAATCTTTAAAAGGGAAGTATATTTAATGCTCTGTGGATAGTATGTACTATTATTTCCTCTATGACCCTCAGCTAAAACAGAAAATTAAAGAGTCATTATGTCTCATTAGTTATTGGTTTGTGAAGAATTAATTATGCAGTTGAGATGGACTGTTATTTTGAAGTCATACTTGTATCCTGTGGTACCCTGAAAAGCAAATTATAGGAATCTTTTCACACTTGATACTAAACCAAGTTAGTCTTACAACAGGTTCTACACAGTTCTAAAAGCCTACTCTTTCGAACTGCAGACCAACATTTGCGGTGTTATTTATCGAGAACGTACACTTTAAATGAATGAACTTTGATTTCTTATTACCTGACAGGAGTAATTACTAAAAAATAACTCCTGAGAAAATGTGTTTTCTGAATATTCTGGTCTGCTCACAGAATGAGTGACATATGCTTATAAAAGAAAGTTCTTGGCTACATGTGCATTTTTTTTCGGCTCAAATATCTGCAATTAAGTTTAAAAGGGTCTGTAAGGTTTTGCTTTTATCAATTATGTTTACTCCAAGGTTCACAAGATTAAAATGTGGAGTATCACTCAGGGCAGGTATCAGTATTATCAGCTGATAAAAGAACAGAGCATGAAATTGGTTAATACAAGGCAGCTAAATTAATGAAAACAGAATTATCATTAATACTTTTTCTCCTGATAAACGAAGAGCACAGGCCACAAGAGGAGAACATAGCCTGATATTACTGAGTTTAACCATGTGGACTGTACCTCTGCTGAGATATTATATAGGACACAGAGAGAAACTGACAGGAAAACTGACATATTTGTCCTTAAAGACAAAAGACATTTTTTCCCTTGAAGGAAAGGACCCCAGCTGCTTAGCATCAGAGAGGTCAAGCTGGCTACAGAACAGGAGATTTGAGCATGTGGGACCAAGCCTTCCTCAGGCGGGGTGCAAAACACCCTCTTCTAGAAAATGCATCAAAATTCTCCACAGGAGAGAAAAGACAATATGAAAAATATTAGGTCTTCTGTGAAGACCAGAATATTATTTCTGATAGTTTTGAAGTGGAAATTAAGACAAGAATGTCAATAATTATACACACCTCAAGAAAGCCTATAATTTTGCTGAAATTGCCAGCCCTGCATAAACGCTTTGCACAGTTTTCTTAACTGGGAAAATAAATTTTGACTCTTTCCAATCGGTATTAATTATTTATTTTAGATTCATAAAGGAAGAGAGAGATGCATGTGTTTTTATCTAAAAAAGTAAAATTATAAAAAGAAACTTGATTTTCAAATACAGATTTGCAAGTTCCAGAGGACCGAACCAAGAGTCAGAAGCCTTCTTTGCAGAGCCATTTCTGTCTCTCTGGGGTTAGGCTGAGCTCATGCCTCCCTGTAGGGGGGGAGCAGATCTGGCCAGCTTGTTTGGTGTGGTACCACTGTATGTGGGGCTGGAGGTGCCACCTCTGCCCCTTGGGACCAGGGCTGCCCTGTAGCTTGGAACTGCAGGGATGCAGTTGAAGCCCCTTTGGTCATGGCTTCCCATGCCCAGAGTGCCCATTATCTACAGATTAATACAGCTGGCAGCCTCTGAACCCTGCGCACCCTTTCTTCTCTGACCATCACAACACTCATCTTTGTGTTTGCAAGTTTTTTGCAGATTACTCTTTGAGGACCATTTCTGAGTGAGGTGAAGCTGCCAACTTTGATACATGACAATTTGCTGCTTAAGTAAGATTGAATATTCTAGAATTCACCCTTGTCACAGGAATAGAAATGTCGTAATTTTGATCATCCATGACAAGACTGTAAGACATATAAGGGGGGTGGAAAAATGAATATTTTATTAGGCTGGAGGATATCTAGGCTGAAAGAAAGAAAATACTCCTGAGAAAGGAGATACAGGCCAATAAACTGATCTAGATACCATATTGTCCCCAAGTTAAAGTACACCATCAGCGGAAATAATCTATTTAGATTATTTATTAGAGGATGTAATTTTGGAAAATAGGCATACTTTGGGGAAGATAAGCCCTTTGTAGGGAGAAGTTTTGCAGAGACCTGTGGGAGATTTCTGAATTCAGAAGTGTCTGTTGTTTTCCATATTTTTTAGTTGGTTTAATAACATATATTCTTCTCTTTACAGACTTGGACTCTTTAAAGGATACAGACTTCTGTACTCCTTGTGACAGTAGTATTAGTACTACAGCTCATCATTGTTGGCCCCAGCTGTTTTTGCTGGAGGGGAGCTCAAGAAAAAATTTTGTAGTGGAAACATGTATTCGTATTTGTGTGTATTATGCAGGAGTTTTAAGAGAAGAGTACGCAAAACAAAAACATTATGAGTTATTCATCAAGACAACACTGAAAAAATAAGAATATTTAGCTCCTATCAGAAAGAAAAACAAAAAAATGCAGCTGTTATTTGTGAAGGACCTTGTAACAGCCTCCTGCAGACCTTGTTTCATGCTCAGCCTGAGCATGAAAACACCACATGTCCTTTTCTACAACTTTAAGAAGACCCAGAAAATTCTCCACTGAGGGCTACTTCACAGGTGCATAGATACACAACAACCCTGTAAGGAATTTAAAAGTTGGTTAAAAAAAAGAATCACAGTTTTTTACGTAATATTTCTTATATCCACTGCAAGTCACCGAACTCAAAATGTCAAAGAAGGTTTAAAGGAGTTCCAGTGTAGATGGACACCATTCTCCAGAGCAGGAATTGTGCCTGCCATGATGCAGGTGCCTGTGTTCACACACTAAAATCCAGCAAATGCTGTAAGGAGATATTCTTGACTACAAGGGTAGTGAGATACTGGCACAACTTGCCCAGAGAAGCTGTGTGTCTCCAATCCCTGCAGGTGTTAAAGAACAGGATGGATAAGGCTTTGAGCAACCCATTCTAGTGGAAGGTGACCTTGCTCACGGCAGTGGGGCTGGAACTGGATGATCTTTAAGGTTCCTTCCAAACCAGTCCAGTCCCTGATCCCATGATTCTATGATGTGCTGTGGCAGAAGAACTATGGCACTCCTGGGCTCCTGTCTGCCTGGTTCCCCTGAGATAAGATTGGTTGTGATCTCTCACACCTGTTGTTCAAAAGATTCAAGAATATTGAGATACCATGATGATTTTTTTGGCATGTCCTGGAGAAAGAATTCTGTGGTAGTGTAGAAAGTTTAAACAGATGTATGGGAAAGAAAAGCAGAATCATTTTCACCAGTAATAGCAAAAACTGTACTGTTATCATGCATTTTATAAACTGGGAAAATACATTAGTTCTCATATTAAACATTACTGTTAGAGTGACTGCTGTCCCTTTCAAAGATGTAAAATGAAGACCCTATAAAAAGCCTCAAATAAGCCTTTGGAAATGACAGTTATGACCCAGTTAACCTATATTTCAGTTCAAATGCTTTCTGCTTCAAAAGCTTGTAGGTATATGCATATAGGTGTTGTATATATTATCCATATACAAGGAATAGTAGGCAAGACATTGACTTGATTCAGTATCAGAAAAATTCCCAGTGAATGATCAAAATGGGCAGTCTTTTGCACTCCGTGTTAAGGAATGTGAGATTGATTGGTCTGTGCTATCACAGGACAGTGAAATTTAATTTCCTCCCTTGATTTTGTACTGGAACTTCACTAGGAGTGACTGTGATCCAAAAATCAGAAGGGTATTTTCAAGAGTAGCAGGAAGAACTCAAGGCAGAAATTCCAAAACCTGCACACTAAATTGCAAAGTAAACGTGGATATGGAGAAGTGATTAAATAGAATTTTAAAGGAAACCTAGTAGCATATTTTTAGGCTGCTGGTTCAGTTCTATTGACTTTAATTTCTTTGTAAATAAAATAGAGAGTAAACCCACTGTATAAAACATCACTTCCAGGAAAGAGTCAAGAAAGCAATACACAAGAAATGCTCCCTCACAGCAGGGATTGCATTTGCTGCTGCTGTAGTTTCACTCCTTGGACTAACAGGTTAGCTGGCTTTGTTATTTTTCTGCTGCTGTTGCTGTTTCTCAAATTAGGCTGACACCTCCATTTCCACAGTCTACATCTTTTCATGCTGTGAAGCTCAGTAAAATAGTTCAAAACGTTTACTGTCCATGCAATGGGTCAAAAATTATATGCAATCATTTGATCCAAAAAACATGAATTTAATGGAACATCAGCTTTATTTTCACACCCTGGAAAAGTCGCTGAAGACAAGTAACAGAGTAACTGTTACGGCTACAGAGTTTAAAAATATCTGTGAAAAATAATTTTTTCAATTTGGCAGGCTTTAATAGCAAAACAAGGCTTCTGGCAAGAACCCAAAAAATTACCATAAGATACTTTAATGAACTGCTATCTGCTTTCTCTTTCAAAAACCTTTTCTGTGACTTGGACATCCCTAACAGAAGGCAAAGGTACATTATTGTGTGCAGTTTCTACAATCTGGTGTCTGAAAGAATCGGCCTTAGAACTGTGTTACCACTAGCTTTCAACTACCATTGTTGTTTTCAGAGAGGGACTTTCTTTCATTGTTATTTCCATAGTAATAGTAAGTGTACAGTACTCAGAGTATCACATGAATTGGTAGTCTGTAAATAGTTCATAGTCATTTTTCAAAACTAGACAGCTATTAGGCAGTTTAATGTAATGCCCATCATGCTGACAGGGTGATTGTCGTTCTCATCCTTGCTGCTCTGATTTCCATCTTATTCTCAAGATTGAAAACATGATCAGAAAGGAACCTGATTACGATCAGAAAGCGCTGATTACGTAGTTATGCAGAGTCTGGCACACTGTATGATTGTGACAGATGGTGGCCCCAAGTGATTTCTCCTCCACATTGATTATGAGGTGATGAATTCTCAAATGATCATCTTTCATAAAACCCTTAGAACTTCTGTCCTAAGATCTTCAACATATTCTAGATAGTATCTATCCTAGGTTCTAGATTAACACTTGCTGAATGCCTTAGAGCTTCTTGATGGCCATCACAACCCTGCTTCAAACATGAAATTTTTCTTACTTGACTGTTCTCTCAGATACCTGATGGATAAGCAGGGGAAACTGCTATGATCTTTCAAAACATTTATTCCAATCTCTCTCGTCACCTAGCTCATTCAAATTCACTTCAGTCTTATTTGGGTGCAACCTTTGCTGTACAGAAACTGGCATTAACTTCCAGATATTTTGACTCATTAGTGTAATCTGAAAATAGCCCTAATGAAGTCCAATGGCTGGAACTGTACTGACACCGGTCCTCTACTTCCCTCTTCTGTTTAATTATGGGAATCTCAGTGGATTTGTTTTTCCATTTTCCTAAAGATTTTTTTTCTATGTAGAAGTAATTTGCAGAATGCTGTGTAAATCTTATTTGCCATCAGAGGTGACATTGCATAAAACATGGTACATAACATATTTCAAGCAGATCTTTGCATTAGTGTTCCTTTTCAGTGGGATATGAATTTCAAGATGAGAGAATTAAATATGAGCTAAAATGATGTGTTCCTCTTAAAAGATAACTTATGTAGCTCTGCACTGCTGAAAAGTAAATATAAAAAAAATGTGGGTTCAAATTTCCATTTTGGATATTCAAATGCTTCATAATATGCGTTTAGGCTTGCATATGAACTGAAGTTTGTATCTTCTTATGTCCATGGTAATTATGGAAGGATAGATGGTTGGGCTTGACTTCAGAATAAGACATTGGCTTCTGAGATTTCCAGAGCTGCATTTGCTTCCTTGATTCAGGCTATCAATAAGCCCTATGTCTTTTTCGGCTTTTTTTTCTCCCAGAACTGTTCTTCTCCATGTAGTCCCACTGTAGACAGAACAGGCATGCAGATCAAATTCTCTACTGCCCTGTCAAGAAACAGAAGCAGAAGTATCCTATGGAAAAAAATTCTACATATTTAGTTATAGTAAAATAAAATCTTAAGATGCAACCAGAAAGAGTTTTTAATTTGATATCATGCAAAACCTGATAGTTTAATCTATGTGTTGACTGCTAGTGAATATAATGTCAGGTCAGATGCTAATATAATGCCAGGAGCAAAGGTGATGTGTTATTAATACTGGAGTTTTTGTAGCTTCTTTGCTTCACATTAATTCTACTTCTCACTATGTATTCCAAACACTTTTATTTCTTGTAAAAATTACATAATAAAAGTCAAACAATATAATTGAAATAGATTTCAGACTTGCTAAACCAAATAATTTGGATAAATGTACTAGAACTGTTCACAAAATCAGTTATATCCACCTGAAAGATTTAGATGTTGTTAAATCAACTGTTTTAAATTGAAATATTGAAAAATCTTTATGTGAAATGTTTAAATCAACTGCATTATAGAACTTGTGACAAAATCTATAAGCTGATTCTCTCTAAGATTTGCTGCATCTTAGTGATCAAGACATGTTATAATTATCTTCCAGTTTTGCTGTTGATTAGCAGCTGAACTGCAGTACTATTAAGAATGTTCAGCTATTTCTGTTATCTTTAGGATTAATTAACTGTCTGGAATGATGGCAGTGGTTTCTTTGCTTACTTGCTTAATGCACAGCCTGGAGAGCATGTGCTAAGAATATAGTAATAGCAAATAGCAGCTCCCCAGAAAATTCTCCTGTATTTCTCCAGCGTTTTACAGCTCAGACATTCAAAAGCCAGGAATTAATCCTTTGTATCTAGTAGTCCTTAAAATTATTTTTTCTTCCATGAATGCAACCTTTGGCTTTTTTGACTCTTTTAAACTTTTAGCATCTACAATTCCTGTGACAACTGAATTAGAAATTAAAATTTTCTAATCTCTGACCTTCTTTTACATTTTTGTGCATTTCTGTTCTCTTCTGTTGTTTCTGTGCTATGTATGGTTCATTACAATTTCTCTTCATTCTTTCCTTTTCATTCTTACTTCGTCAGACACATTCTTTTCCTTGTCATTTTCTGCACTCATCTTTAACACATACCTAGATATTTTTACTACTTTTGTTTTTCTCTAGACCACTTTTTTTCCTTGCTTGTAGCTGTTATTGGTTTCATTTCTCCCATAATTAACATATATATAGTCCTTTACAATTGTTAAAATGCCCATTTTCTTACCTGGAAGAGTGGAAAAATTAAATCAATCCAGAAAAATAACAGGGGTCAGAACTGTAGGTGCTGGAGATTTGTGGCACTCATCTAATCATTACTGATTAGTTTTCATGTCTGCAGAGATGTCCCTCTTTGCAGATATCACCAGCTTTTGAGAATAGGGATTAGCTGATAGGTGGGCATCTGTGTAAGAGCTGACACAAGGCTTGTCCTCAGGCCTGTTAATGGCAATTGAGTCACCAAATGCAATGCATTGTCCTGTATTTTGCTCGTATTTTGAAGAAACAGCCACACAACAGCCTGATAAAAGTGACTTCAGAGATTCAAGACCTATGAAAAATCTCTGAATTTGTGGTCTGTCAGATCTACATTAACATTTCCATTAACAAAATGGAAACTTAATAGTACATAACTGTGTTGTGTAGGTAAAGAATGTGCACTGGGCACTTAAGGGAAATAAAAGGAGAGCGATGTTGAGGCTTTGTTGTTCTCTGTTCCCAAAGAAATACTTTACTGATCTATAGCAACATCTGAATCAAAGTGAACTCTTAATGCTTTAATAGCTGGTGAAAGGGCTCTGATACTTTCCCTACATAAACTTAGAACAGCAGTAAGGAAGTTTTCAGTAAAATACAAACCATTTTATTAAAATTAAAGATTAAAGTATTCAGTGAAAAAAAAATTTTTGACAGTATGAGTTTAAAGTGTTTATAGTGGAATGTGTTTGTACTGCAGGGTAGCTATGTGCATCAGTAACCTCCAATGTAACTGGCCCAAGAGGATGGTAGAAAATTTTGCCAATGGTACTTTCTGAACAAGCCTTGGGATTTGGAGTTTTATTCTAATCTCTTTTTGTTTTCAACAGAGAAAAATGTGAATTTTCAAGAGCTGCGTTAGGATAGCATGGACAACACCTTTGACAGGAAATAGGAAACTAAATTAGAGGTGGAAGTTTACATTAAAAGTACATTTGGTCAAATGAGTCTACCACAAAATGTCTGCACCATGGGGAAGCAGTGGTCTTTCCTTTCCAGTTATCATCATATCATCTGTCATTTTGTCAGTCATTTAGTATTATCAGTGCAACCTTTCAGTTTAAAAGTGATTAGTCTGAATAATTTGATAGCAACAGCAAAAATTATCACTTTACTGTTCCCAAATAATTTGTGAATATGGTGAACTTGGCAAAAGATCTCGTTACTTTGAAATCCCAAGGTGATTCCTCAGAGTGCCAGAACTTAAAGATAACTTCCATAGCTGACATAACTGAAATTTTTAGGGCCACTTGCTGTCTGAGCACTCTTGGTCACAAGGACAGTCTTTGAGATTTTGAAGGATCTATACTACCATTACACAAGGCTAAATATACTTAAAATAGAATTCCCTCTTGTCAATTCTTAAATGAATAATAAATGTCGCGTTCATCTTCACAAGCATGATCCTCAGATGTAACATTAAGGACCAGTCCTTATACTTTCAGACAAATATACTTTCTGGCTGAGTTTTTATTCGTACATAGGTAACTCTTAATAATATACGTGCTACTGTGTATTATCTTCAATTCATTATCAGAATTGAAGCTTTTAGACTATTCTGCAATTGTAAAGGATACTAATAAACCATTGGGTTTCACTCAGGAGGTTCTCATATAGAATGTATTCTTTGTAATTTAGGTCATGTCAACAAACTTTTAAATTTCAACAAACATGGCTACAGGTAGGAATGGTAATTAAAGTTCAAATGGTAATTGAACATGATACCAGACAATTCATCATCTTCTATTAGTTCTGAATTACCCAGGCATGTAAGCATGAAGATAGCTTATCTCATTTGGACTAGTGTTTGAATTTAGTGATGAAACAACCATACTTCCTTTATATGTTCCATATAAACATGTGTTCCTCTTCAACTATGAGACTGAAATGTTATGATTAATGGCTTAAACATTGTTATGAAGGACTTTTTGGCCATTATGGCAATACTGTATAAAGAAGTTGCATCTTCAAGCTTCAACCCCTGACTTGTAGGAATTCTATAACATCTTTGAAAACTGTGTGTGGACTCAGTATATGCTGACTGGTCTGTAGAATTACAGTGGGGAAACCTGGCACTGAGTTTGCATTTTGGTGAAATGAGTGTTAATTAAATGAGTTAGAGGTGAAAGGACTGCATCAGTGGCTTCAAGAAAAATGCCACCTACACTGCAGCATATCATCTTGATCTACATTGCTGTATAAACTCCAGGACTTTCATTTACCCCCTCGTGGTTCCACATGAAGACTACGAAGACTATATACTTGGGCCTTACATGACTGAAGTGGTATTCTCCTCTGATGAATATGTTATTAAAGAGAGAAAAAGATGAAAAATCGTCTTTTGCTTGAAACTATGGCTAAACACTTAAGACTACCGTACAAACCACTCTGTTCCACCCCTACTCTATCTAATCTAGTTTCTGTTGATTCTATCCAATATATACAGGCTCTCTTTAAATAACAGTTGAAACACAGATCAGACACTTAAATAACAGTGATAAATGAAGAGACACCCTGGCATGCTATGCAACAGTGTTTTGATTTTTGAAAGGAAACATTTTTGAAGGTGCAGTGCTCAAAATTTTTCTGCAGCCAGCCCACATAAGCAAAGCAGGGGTATGGTTTTCCCTTGTAGTTCATACAGCAAGTCCCTTCAGTATTACCATTGGGCTAAGGCAAATATCTCCCCTTCATGACATTTCTGCTTTATGGCTCTATAAGATCATTGTTATGTAAAATGTATTCTGCCCGAATCTTGGCTGCAAGTAAGAATTTACGTAAAAGTTAAGCACGATAGTATTAGTGTTCCCTACTACAGCAAATTTCACTGTTAGTCAACAAGAAAAGTTACATATAATATTGCTGGAATTTAAAAAAAACTATTTAAAATATAAGTTGGACTTTTTTAATCTCAAGTTCTTTATTCCTAACTTGCAAAGGTGAGAAGAACTGTAAACCATCATCTACATTTTTATGACTTTATATTCTATATTTTCAAGATTGCCATGTCAGCATTTTCAGTATTCTCGGTGCTAGTCAAATTTGCATTCAAGGTATATAAAACAGTATAGTTAATTATTGTTTCTTTCTATCTACTTCAAGATAAAAGCTACAAAAATGACATGAAGTCATGGATTCCATTGCAGATTTAAAAAAGAACCTACTATTCTACTCCTGCCTACAGAAATCCCAGGTTTAATTCATACAAGAACACATCAAGTATAAGGTCTCAAGGAATGAATAGGCAGACATCATGATGTGTTTAAAACAAGACCTGTAATGTACTATGGAGTCTGTCAAATTAGTATCATGAAAAGCTATTCATAAGAGTATGCTCTATCACATATCAAGTAATTTTTTCGTCATTGTTGTAGACACAGTATAAAAACTAGGCTAGCTGAGTTGTAAAAACCTTTGACGTCTACACTTATATTCAGTTCTTAACACAGACATAACCCAGTGCAGTTGTCATTCTCCATAGTACTGATAGTGATCTCTTAATATTCGTTATTTAAGATACTTCCACCTTTTCTCTATTCACAGAATCGCAGAATCACGGAATGGTCAGGTTGGAAGGGACCGCAGTGGGTCATCTGGACCAGCCTCACTGCTCAAGCAGGGTCATTGCACATTGCACACAGAGTACATAGCACAGGATTGATCCAGACAGTTCTCGAATATCTCCAGTGAGGGAGACTCCACAGCCTCTCTGGACAATCTGTTCCAGTGCTTGGTGACCTGCACAGTAAAGAAGTTCTTCCTCACATTCAGGTGGAATTTCCTGTGCATCAGTTTCTGCCCTTTGATTAATGTCCTAGTGGCTGGCACCACTGAGCAGGGCCTGGCTCCATCTTCTTGGCACCCACCCTTTAGATATTTATATGCATTAATGAGATCCCATCACAGTCAGCTCTTCTTGAGGCTGATCAGGCCCAAATGGGGGGGAGGAAAATTAGGTGAGGTCACAAAATACAATCAGGAAACATAATGTAGAAGTAGCACTCTGTGTCACTCCCACCAGTACTTCATGGCTGTTTTCTGCCCCAAGATAAAAGCAATAAGGGCATATACTCTCTAATTTGTGAAGCAGTGACTGAAAGACATCTTAAGTTTTCCTACAATACCTTAAAGCTGGAGAAAACTAGCTTTGGCTGATACTGGTGTTGGTAAGAAAATTAGAGCAGAATGGAATAACTCCCTAATATTAAAAAAAAAAAAAAAAAAGGGGGAAAAAAAGAGAGATGTCTTATATTTCCCAGCAAATCTGAGAACAAGAGAACAATCTATTTTTTGGTGATATAGCTTAGATATTGAAGCACTAAATCATTGGTGGGTATTTCCATGAACACCAGATCAATTTGTTTTGCTTGGTTAAATGCAGTTTAAAGCACTACAATGTGCTTAAGCAGAAATAAAAAAGAAATAAATCAAAGACTACAAGCTATGTGCAAAAACGGACAATTATCTGCTTCTAGCAAAGAATAGCAAATGGCTGTACTATTATTTTTTTGTATCATCCACTACTTAAATCTCTGAGCATCCCTTTGAGAAAATTTTAACATGAAATTCTCACTGGCAATTTTTCCTAAGGCAATTGTTGTAGATATAGTCATAGGTATTCCTTATTAATATTAAGAAGTTTTCCTTTTGTTTGTGACTATCAGTATCACTGACAATCAACACACCTTAGAAAGCTATGCTATTTTTCTCATTTTAAAACACTGAAGTGTTATTTTCAAGTGGCTATATGCAACTGCTATATCTGGAATACCTCCAATGCTAATGGAGCAAGTAAAAATAATATCATTTCAATGTAAAAAGTATGTGCCTTGAAAAAATATTTTGGGAAAATATGGTTTTGACACTCTAAAGCAACATGCTGCCAAGCACTACTTTTGTGATCAGACAGTGACAGTAATGGATACTTAAATAAATAATTCTAAGAAACATAATAAATGTCTCTTAGCAGTTGCTTGTAGTTCAGGAAGAGTGTCACTATAAGATCAGAGTACAAAAACTCAAAAAAAATTGTTTAATAAACAATCTACCACATGAAATCTTGTTTTTATACTCTATGGATGACAGTAAACTATCAATATTTTTTATCAAAATATTTGCTAAATGAAACACGTAATGTACAAACACTCCATGCTTTCTATATTAAATGGCTTTGAGAAGTGAGTAGTTTTTTTATAAATATTTTTTATATTCCATGTTGCTTGATGAAATTCTCATGAAATTCTCACTACATCTTTTCTTTGCCACTGAAAGGCTCAAAAGTGTTTCAATTATACAGAAGTTACCATATACTATTACTAATACCATGAATGAAAATAAATCCCAGGCTGCAGATCTACAAGGCAGATACATATTTTCAAATGCCACATTAAGTGGCAAAAAATTGTTGAGTCATCACAGAAGACTCATCTTTATTTCCCGGGATACTTGAATAAGCTGAGAGTTTGTGGTCTTCTCTCAATCCCTTGGTTAATGCCTGCATGCTGGGACGGGGATCCAGATGGGCTTTATTTCCATCTAGTGTCACACCACTGGCCGTGATATCCCAGCACGGGAGCACCCAGGTCAGTAGAGGCTCACCTGGCTGCTGGCTCAAATATTTTTCATATCTCACAGCTCACCCAGGGATACAGATCACACGATTATCTCTGGCCCTGACTTCCTCTGGTTGTGAGGGTCCTGCTTCCTCTTCATCACTCACTGCACGCACGGATTTGTTCTTGGATTTCTTCTTCTCTATAGGGGTGACTGCTACTGGTACGGGTTGTTCCTGTGGTTCAGCTGCAGTTTGAGTGGCCACAGTGCATTGATCTGCTTTCCTCCTCCTTCCCCTGAGGACAGTGCCTTGTGAGGAGCAGAATCTGATAAGCAGTGCTCAGCTTGTTGCATAACTTTGCACCTCCCTGGCACTGCTACAGAGATTTTCTTTCAAATATTTTGCCACTTTATAAGGGTCCTGTATTTGTTCAGGAGTGAACTCCTAAACCATTAGAACAGAATACTCTTTCAAAAGCTGTCCCATTTTCTTCCACATTCCACACACCTCATGGAATGCACCCTGGGGTGGGTATCTGGACAACTTCCCTAGAGATCTGTGTCCTTAGTCTGAACATGTTATAGACTGTACTGAGGGAACCTGGAAGACAGAGCAACAAGAACGTGCTTTCCTTAACATCCAGAGGGAATTAAAAATTCTCTGATGTAGGAGGTCTTAAGGAAAAGAAGGGGAAGAAACATTTGGAAAAATCATTCTCCACTGCATCCCCCACAGGCTGGGTAAGATTATCAATGAATTCCCAGAGGTAGTGCCCAGGGCCAGGGCAGGAGGAAAACATTGAACACACATCCCAAATGACCCCCATTGCTCTTGATGTTATTATGTCATGAACTGATATCACACAGTACAGCAACAAAGTGATCCTGATCCCTCTCCCACTCTGAAAAGTCAGGAAGAGCACATACAGAAATATCTACAGGGTTAGATACCACACCCACGTTAACAGATTGAGCAACACTGTAACCAAGGAGCTCTCTTTTTAATACACAAATGCTTATGCCAAAACTGTTATCTCAACACTCTCGTGGCCCGCACTGGGCACTAACTGAATGATGTTTAACACCAGCCAAAAGTTAAACTCCAATTAAGCCACTTCTCTTTCCCCCATCCTCTCCAGAAAGAGAGGGGCAAAGCAGCTCTGAGGTGAGATGATTTCTCTTACTTTTCAGTGTCTCCCGATGTTTTTAACTTTCAAAGGTTAAAGCATTCAGTAACAATGCCTTTCAGACTGTTTTATTTTTAGAAATATATAGAGCGATTTCAAGTGAACTTAGCTCCTAGAAAATCATTAGCAATTACTTAGCCTTTCCACAGGGAGCAGTAGGGCCAGAGCAACTGAATTAGTGATCCTACTTGTGACTTGGGCTGAGCAAACTATTTTTCTTAATATTATTGCAGCAATTGAAGTCACCCTAGATTTGTGAAAAATTATACTGCCTCTAAAACTGCAACAGCCCTGAAAACTGTATATTGCTTAAATCCTTTTCTAACCACTCAAGGAACAAAAATGTAGACAAATCAATAGTTGACATAGAACAATTTTTCACAGCATTATTGTTTTTTTAGTAGCTTGACTGGTATAAGCAAATGCAGAAGTAACTTTAACTACCGCTTAACTTGATGATCAGATTTAAGATACTGTCGTGGTTTAACCATTGCTGATGATGATTATACACACAAAGCCCCCATATATGTTCACACATATTCACACAAGTCACTATACATTTTCAGTGAGTAGATGCTTCTTTCTCAAGTAGGTGTTTTCCATTTTCAAATATTCACTGAAAGAAATTCGCTGTGTCTTAATTCTGCAATAGCTTAGGAGAGAAACACTGATAGAAAAACTGATGCTCATATCAGTATTGCTTCCTGCCTTTGGGATAAATAATTCTTAGTTTAAAAACATCCCAGTGCAATAAATTTTGCTTCATAATATAATCAACATTGTGTTTGCATTTACCATACGGTTAGAAAAAAGAGAAAATTAAGATCTTGGATTAAACAAACACATCCTGCCCTTACCCTTGACTTCTAACATGTTTAAAATGTCACAGTGCAACTCTAAGATTGTCTACAGAGACCATGGGCCAGGTGCTGAGGAAGTGGATCCCACAAATTTTTTCAGAAGTGGATCTACAGAGATGACTCAAAGCATCTTGGTTCCAAGGAAGCAAACCATGGTGCTGGATAAGTGGTTTCTGCAGAAAATAAGCAATTGAAAGTTCATTGCCTAAGAAAAAAAATTACTGCTTTAGTTACTTTCCTTGAATATAGATTTCGTAAAATGCATTGTAGCTTGAAAGGAACTTTGAGATGGGAGCAGTATTCAATTGCTACTTTTTAAATTTACATTTCATAAAAATGTAAATTTCTTAAAATAAAATTTAAGAGAGTACAAACACACAAACACATCTTTTAAGAGCTTGTTAGTGGTGCTTGCTAGTGGTTGACAGCAAGATCAAATAGCCATACAAAAGTAATGATTTCACTTGTATGTCAATTTCGTGTGCTTTGGATTGTATGTTTGAGAAATGAGAAGAATGAGAAGACATTTAACTTTGATATATTTTATTAACGTTTTGTCCAGTATTTTCAGTGTGTGTCAGATAACTGTTTCTTAAGGATCAATTATTTAATTATCAGTTAGGTTTTTGGTCTGCAGTCAGGACTTTGTTCCAGTTATGTGATGCAGTCTTAAGTAACACAAAGGACTGTCTATTCAATGGCTATATTAGGAGGAAAAAAAGTTTTAAATTATTTATATGCAGTAAGAGACTTTTCTTTTTACATTGCAGAACCAGAGGTTTGATCTGTGATCTAGCTGTCAGTTTTTAATTACTCAGTGAAAAACCCCCAGTTTGCTTAGCTCAAAGGCAAAAATGTAAGGTGACTTATTTAGTTTATCATTACTTTCATAGTAGAAGGTATTTACTACTATAAAACTTTTTTTGTAGCAGTCAAAAGCATTTCCAGATTTAATGGCCAAAATTCAAATTCCTTAAGGTTGAACTAGAAAGAAAATTAAAATTACAAAATTTACATGGGTTGTGTAAAGGTGTATAATTTGAACCCAACCAACTAAACACAATTGACATGGATGGTGTAAAATGCATCATTTGAACACAACCAAAGTCTACCTCTTCCTAAAACAGAAGTTTCAACTTAAAATAACTGTTGTGCAAGCTGGAAAAGTCACTACATAGAATTTTATGGTCTGTACTTTTCTGATCACATTAAGTAATAAAGATATCCTTTATGTCTTTAAAAGTTATCAAATATTCAAATATTTTGATTTAAGTAAAGGCAAAACTCATAAAAGAAAACAATGAAAGAAAGTTATAAGATGAAATCCAAAATAATGCAGTATAAATAGGCAGGCGATTTATGTGTTGATGATTATTAATCTCAGATAATGCAGAGATATGAATATTAAAATAACAACGGAGAATGCATTAAAGTTGTTTAGAAGAAAAAAGACTTAAGGAAGTGAGAGGAAATGCAGGACCCTTGACAGGAAGATGTTTGGTTGTGTCGGGCAGAAATGAGAGGTTTAGCCAGGAGCTGAAGTAGCAGGGCAGTAACAGCAGCACCTGCAGAAAGCCACATGTTAGAACAGGAGTACACTCAGGGCTTGTCTTGACTGACGAGTCAGGGGCTGTGTCATGTAAGACATACAGCTCTGTTCATAAGAATACCTACGGGGGAGGCAACTGCAAGCAGGAAGGCTGTTGCTGACCTTGCTCAATCACTGACGCCTTTGCTTCCAACAAATCTTGCTCGAACAATTTAACAGCAGGATAATTTTGCATTGTTAAGCTTATCAGCACTGACCTTCTAGGAAGTAAAAGAAAGGTTCCCCTAGCTACAGTTTTAGCAGAGCTCTAAAAGATTAACTTAGTAATAATACTTCAGAGACTCATCCTGGGGCCTAATTACTTTCTGCAAAACATGTAGAAACAGGTGAATTTAAAATCGTATTTTTAATTGACAGGTAGCTTGTAACTATGGATTTTGTTTTACACAATGTGACAGCACATAAACTAGTGTACTATGATGCAATTTTTTCTAGTACACCTCTTTCAAGTCAAAAATGTCCCAAGGGCCAGCAGGGGAGATTTCAGTCTCACACAATCTTACTTTTTCAAGAGATGGTATCAAAAGAAACAAGTTTGAATTCTCTTCTACCATAGCTCTTATTTGCAAGTGGTGAATATATGTTACACTTCAATTCAACTTTTCAACTTAAAAATTAGTCAGCAGTCTAAGACTGTATAGATGTGAATATAAATCTTATCTCCAGCTATAGGCTGTTTTTTCTTTATTCCTTTAAAATACAGCAACATTCTGATGAATATTTTAAAAAATCTTGTATCTACCATGACAGAATGCCATGAAAACTTTCTGTGCTTTCCTTTATATTTTGACTTAGGCGAGGAAGAATTTTTATGGCCTAATCTGTTAAATGCATATTAAAAAGGAATTTATAAATTTCTTTTTTATTTAAAACCTAGTGTTTAGGATACATACTTGAAATCTATCCAAGGAGAAATAGATAAATGTGCAACAGACATCTAAAAATACCTTCCAGCTTTTGCTCCTTTTGAAAATACCCACTCATACACTAACTTTTTTGTTTTCTTTCATTATTTATGAAAATATTGTTGCGCCTGTTTATCTTCCTTAAGTTTCAGTGCAATGCCATTTATATATTCTGCTAGACAACTTTTAAAAGGCCTCAAGTAAGACAAGAACTTGTCTGACTTAGTTAAAAAACCCTCAAAATATGGAGGTTCTACAAGGCAGAAATACTCTTTTCAAGCATATATATTGTTTTAGAATTGCACATAACTACCCAGTTTGTGTTAGTGGAAGCTACAAAGAAGAAGGCTGCGGACTGGTGTGGTCTTATCTTTCTGGTCAAGTCACAAACAGTGTGTGAATGTTCACAGCAATGTCCATCAGCTGCTTACACCACTTGTCTTCCATGTGGGGCAGGTCACAGAAAGGAAGGAAGCTCATTTGGGTATGATAGAACACGCTGAAATTGAAATCCATAAATTGAGAATGTTGCCTTAAATTTGCACTAACCAAACTTCAAGCCCAATTCTCCTTAACAGACTACAGAACCTGTCAAAATGGGTCCTGCAAGAGTTGGACAGACACTTGCATATACAGAGCAAAGTTACAGCCGGAGGTTTAAGCAAGGGGAGCCACAATTTTCCTTCAGCATTTCTCAACGAGTTTTTCACAAGCCAAAGAAGATGACATTGTTTGCTTCTCTCCTCTGGGAGCAGTGACAGAGCTCATTCCCAGAGCTGTTGGAGTCACACAGACAAAGTGCCCAGCACAATTGTGGACAAGTCACCTGCAGTATTGGCTTCCGTGGACACTCATGGGGAGTGCAGGAGTATCTTCTCTCTATGTCCAAGCACATGCACATTTTTTTCCTATGTTAATAAACTTATTCATGTAAGTAAAGGTATTCGCAGAACACACGACTTTATATGATCCAAAGGCAGATAAAAATCACACCTGCCTTTCAATTCAGAAAATCATAGAATGGTTTGGGCTGGAAGGGAACCTTGAAGACCATCTAGTTCCAACCCCACCCCTGCCATGGGAAGGGATACCTCCCACTAGATCAGGTTGCCCAGAGCCCTGTCCAATCTGGCCTTGAACACATCCAGAGGTGGGGCATCCACAGTTTCCATGGGCAACATGTTCCAGAGCCTCTCCACTGGAAACATGGAAAAATTGACTTCAGTATCTTCATTCTGTTCTTTGTGCTCTTGTTAACAGCATTTTCCTTCTTTGTTAATATTTGCTTATTCTGTGGTTACAGTGAACCACACATCCTGGCTGACTTCAGTTTGGATTAAAAATACTCAATGTAAATGTGTACACTCTGGATAATCCAGTTTATTCCAGGCATCAAATTTTAATGATGAATATATATCTCACATAACAGGAGAAAGGTGCTCTTGGTACTTGTGCTATCAATCTTACTCACAACAGAGGTTGCTTTATAAAACCGATTAATATTTCAAGTTATTTAGGAACATTTACAAATTAAAGTGTTATAAAACACAAAATACAATGACCATGAAAGGACAGAGCACTATTTGTATGCAGATTTTTTGAGTGATTCCACAAGTCGCTCAGATTTTTATTGTGTAGACAACAAATGTTTCTAAATTGTCATTTGAGTTGAAATTTCAGAAAATATTAATGGAAAATAATTGTTCTGTCCCTAGTATGTCAAGCCAAGTATTTAAATTTTCTGAAGTCTCAGAATACTAAGATCCTTGTGAAATAGTCTTTTTTTCCCCCTGTAATTTTTATTGCATTTAACTTGAAAAAGATGACGGTGTAAAGAAATTAGCTCTTATAAATTACTGATGTGAGGAATTAATACAAAGCTGGGTTTTAATTTCCTGACTTCACAGATTGCCTTCAATAGGCCTATTCACAATGAAAAATGTTTGATATCAGGAATACTGCTACAATGAACTCATATGTGGTTTGCTTGTTCTTCTATTATATATGGCGTATGATATTGTGATTTTTGTTTCCTACCACTTTCCATAGAAAAGAAATTAAAAGTAGACGTAATCCAGAGCATCCTCTGCAGAGTGACACTATTTTTAGCTCTGAGCAAATAGAATGTGCTGTGCTACCCTGAAGAAACTTTCTTTTTGCATTAAATAGTACTATAAACCAATGGTTCCTGTTAGGACAAACTGCTGAAAGAGGTGGGCTTTTTCTGACCAACTGCTCATAGTAACACAGAAACAAAAGCTGAATTGGCTTTTTGCTAGTTTGAAAATACATTAGTATTTAGTCTTTCCAGTTGTATAGTATTTTTAAAAAGTGATCTGACATTTTAAAAATCATCTACTAAATATCCACACACTTTGAACACATACTGGAGTATTGTAATAGAATATTTTCTTTGTTCAAATGAAATTTTGGTGGCACCGATTAATTCTCCAGACAGCTAGAATAATTTCCCCTTTGGCATTCTACTTACAAGGGCAAAACAAATCAATCAAATTTATGTCTAAATCCTCTAATTTTAATAATCTGTCAAAGACTGTGCTATTGCAGTGTAGCAGATTGTCTGCTGTTATGATATCCTTCAACAGCTGAAGAAATTCTAACTTTCGAATTACTGAGATTTTGAAAGTTGACAAATACTGATGCCTTAGGTTTTAACTTTTATATTTTTCAAATCCTGTACTACTAGTGTAACTCTGAAGTTTCCTGTAACTTGTTAAGTGCTGTTCTCTTATACATAGAGAGACGTAACAAAGCCTCTCCAGCTTGCTCTCCAAGGACACCCAGACTGTCCTAGGCCCAAGAGCTGTAAACCTTCATCTTGGGGAGAGGGAGGCAAGCTTGGGGAAATTCCATCACTGGCTGGGTTCTGGTTGGTGAATTTATGCTGATATCAAAGTGTGAAGAACTCGTGACCTGTCGTCCATTTTGGGATCCACTGAGGCAGGGCCCTCTGGAGCCCAAAGTGTACCTCTGAAGGCCTTTCACATAAATACCTCCTTTATTCCTTTATTCCTGTCTAGTCTCTGTTTCTAGGTAGCCATTTAAGGCATCAATACAGTCTTGTAATTCACCCATCAGAGCTTATCCTCTGTGCTTTTATTATGTGTTAAATGCCTCAAAAGAGTGGTTCTTCACTCTTATTCTATTCATAGAGCAAAATAGTGGGTCATGTTTTGTCGTAATATACAAAATTGATGGTAATGTATCCTTTAAGCCAGTACAGATCCGGTAATAATAGCACAGAGGATGAGCTCTTACAGGTGGATTACAAGACTATATTCAGTTTGCATGGCAAGGTTCTGGTAGTGGTGGGTGGTTACAGGGGTGGCTTCTGTGAGAAGCTGCCAGAAGCTTCCCCATGTCATGCAGAGCCAGTGCCAGCCGGCTCCAGGATGGACCCGCTGCTGGCCAAGGCTGGCTCCATCAGCAATAGTTGCAATGCCTCCGTGATAACATATTTAAGAAGGAAAAAACCTACTATTGCAGAGATGAAATTGTGGTCAGAAGAGTGAGAACATGTGAGAGAAACAGCTCTGCAGACACCAAGGAGGGGGGAGGGGGGAGTAGGTGCTCCAGGAGATGGAGTGGAGATTCCTCTGCAGCCCACGGTGTGACCATGGCAAGGCAGGCTGTCTCCCTGCAGCCTATGGAGGTCTGTGGTAGATCAAAGATCCACCTGCAGTCTGTGTTAAAAAAGGGACCCATGCTGGAGCAATTTGTGACAACTGCAGGTTTTAGGATTTGTTTTACTTCTCATTATCCTGCTCTAGTTTTGATTGATAATAAATTCAAATAATTTGCCTAAGTAAAGCCTGTTTTGCCCATGAAAATATTCAATGAGTGCCCTCTCTCATACCTTAACTCATGAGCCTTTCATTATATTTCTTCTTCCCTGTCCAGTGAAGAAGGGAGTGATAGGGCAGATTCAGTGGGTACCTGGCATCCATCCAGGGTCAAGCCACCACAAAAACAATATTTAATAATAAATATAGAATATATAGAGGAGATACACATGCTTAGAATGCATTTACAGAGAAGCTAAACACACTGTGGTCCAAAGCTGCTTAACTGGAACTGTTCTTCTGTCCTTTAAAACTGACCTTACTGGATTTGAATCATTACTTTCACTTGTTCTTTTCCATTTTCTCACATACCAGATCTCCCAGTCAACAAAGCTTTTAATAGAAATATGCATTTGAAGAATAGAAATTTGAAGAATAGAATAGAAAAATGCATTTGAAGTCTCAGTAATTGGAATGAAATGTCAATTTGATTAGCTGTATAAGTATGAGGTGAAATAAATGCAGAATGGCAGCAGTGGAAATGTTTAATAGATTACTTGACCTGTATTTAAAGATAGGCACATGTTGAATCGTACTTAAAGATTATATCAGCCTTTAAAGGCAGATTGTTCCATGTGAAATAGCTTGAATTTCTGTAGTAAGCAGTCTCAATTCAATATTCTAAGAATAAAATGAAAAGCCCACTTCAAAAGAGTCATGCAAGTTAAAAGAAATTTGATTTTGTAAAACAGTAAAAGTGGCATTTTGATAATTAAGTATCCATTGTTCCACCTGGATAAACTCTCAGAATGCTTTCTTTTTTACTTTTTAGGCATTTTCTTTTTTATTCCTATTTTTGTCACTACTCTGAATTTTTCAACAGGCACTCCACCTTCCCCCATGTATTTATTCATCCTGACTGGAGGACCATTGCCTACCAAGGAGTTAGTGATCCACATAAGTTAACCCCAAGTAGGTCCAGGCCTGTGCTGTGCCACACCATCCATCCAGAACACCCTCTGGTGTGGCACAAACCCTTGGCCACAAGATGACCTCAGCTGGACATGAGTGCACCATCTGTGCAGCCTTGCCTTTAGCTGAAAGGGCAGCAAGAAATTCTCCTGTGACTGTCACTTCTGTTTGACTGTAGAAGTCACAGATCGAGTCCTTTCCTTGTAAGAAAATCCAGTAATGGCTCAAATGATCAAAAGAGGAAACTCTCTTCTTTGGACAAGGTCTGCATTGCATACTGGATGTGGGTTTTCAGCAACTAAGAGAACATAAGATTATCTCTGATATTTTTTCTTACAGTTTTAATTGTAATAAATGGTATTTAGAATGATACCTTACAGTCTAGAGGTTTTTGTTGCCTTCTTTGCTTAGTGAGTTTTAGGGAAAAGTAATGAGCAGAGAACAGAACGTCTTTAAATCAAATGTGGTAATTGTGCATAACTGGCAACCTTTTAATAACCTGTAAAGAGGAATTTCCATCCATATTTAGTCTTCTAGTGTCAAAAAAGGACAAAGCAGTCACAGCTGATGCTATTTTTAGATATACATCAGGCCTTGTAGAGTGTACTGTATAGCCGAGACTGACACAAACTGAAGAATAATTACAATCAAGCTCATGAAATTTTAACACAGAAGTGACTGCATTATTTAGAACATTAATGTGGTTTCAGCAAAAAGTAATTACTGGTTATCTGTTTCCAGAGACATCATTTGCTGTCTAAATCTGGAGGTGCTGTTTATGTAGGAAATAATGGAAACAGTTTCAAATATTTTAAGTAAGTCTACAGTAAATATTTTTTGTGTGTTTCAACTGCCTTTGGTTGAAGAAACTGGGCTGGTACCAAACAGAATACATGTAACTTCTCCTTATTATGGTGAATCGTATGTCTTTCAGTTTTCCAGAGTGATTTACATTGCAAAATTTTATAACAAAATTAACATTGCAAAATTGTAACAAATTCCTCCACAGCTCTGTTAGTGTGTCAAGCTGAGAAAAATTGGGCTACTCAATGAAGCTGTATCAGCAGTAAAAAAAAAATTATAGCCACTCCCACTTTAGGGTTTTGGCCACTAGAAAGGTGGAGAAAAGATGTGCTTCCTCATATTTTTTTGTGTTAAAGCAACATCCATAGCACGGCAAGAGATTTAATTTTGGAAAGAAACACAGCTAGTCTGGTCCATGTGCTCTGTACAGGGTGCATGGCGAGAGAGGGAGAAAAGAATGGTGCAGAGTTCTTTCTTTACCTTAACAAGAAAGTTCCAACAACAAATGGTTTGATAAAATTGTTGTTTTGTTAGAATGCAAGTACAAATCATGAACAAATCTTCCCATCTGGGAGAAAACAATATGCACAAAGCATCAGATAAACCCTGAATGGCTTTCTCATGATGTGCTGCACAGGTCCTCTCCACGGAGAGAAGTTCCTCCTTTGGGTCATTTAAGCTATTATATGAAATTTTCACACAGTAAAGCAAATCTGTTCATAAAGGATGTTTGCATGAGATCTTCTTACTGCACTTTTAAATGAATCAAGGTAAATTTTAAATAAAAGCAAGAGCACACATATCAGATCCCCATGCTTGCCTTCAAGTTATTTCAAGAACTTAACAGTTAAATAGGACAAATGTAAGGTCACTGTTTTATTTATGTCCTTGTTTGAACTGGCAGCTAAGGCTCTGAGGAAACACTACCAGGTGTATGCAGTGAGCACACTTCCCAGAGAACTACTCCCCAGCACCCACAAGTCCTCTGGGACATGGAACTCTCAGTTGTTGCGTTACTACAACTTCAGATTAAACATCACAAAATGAACCTCTGTATTTTTAGTGAATCTGTGTCTATGTGCATGCCTGACCCAGCTACAAATACTGTACTGCAGCCTGTTTTCCATATACTAGAAAGCTTCAGGTTGGTCTAGATTTTGATCTAGACCTTTCTTATCTTTCTTTTATTTCAATTTTTTTTCATTAAAAATATTAATAGTCTAATGAAAAGAATGAAGAATTATGATGACAAAAAAAATTGAAGAAAATCACAGTGCCTTTAGAGCTGATTGAAAACATTGCTTTGGAAAAGTTTCTATTAGAAATTCCTGATTTATTATAAAAGCCCTCTCCAAGGAACATATCAATACAGATAAAGTCAGAAATAAATTCAGCTGATTGCTGTTGGAAATCCATTTTTATTCCTGATTAGTTCTAATGTCGGTAACATCCTTTCTTAAATTATACATTATTTTATTTTCATGGTGGACTAATTGTAAACAATTTATTACTGCAGGTGGCTTTTACTAACGTCAGATAGTGTATACTAAATGTGGGTACTAAAGAGGTTCAGAGAGGATTTCTAGTTTTTCAAATTTTATTCACGAAATGTCCTACCATTTCTTTCTCATTTACCATTGAAAGAAATTTTTTTTTAATACTACTTCATCTGCATTTTTTTCATTAAATCGTTATATTTTCATTAAATCGTTAAATATTGTGTTATATGTAATAACACAATAGCAAACCTGTGAAAAATCCCTGCTCTTCAGTAGAGATGATTTTTCATATATTTTGATTTTTTAGTACCAATTTGACAGACAGGAATTTTTGATAGAAACTTACCTTCCACTCTGACTTACGTTTCACTCTGGGCTTTGATGCTGTTTTAGATATCCAAACAAGAATAGTAGTGTTCTGGAGCCAAAAAGGATTAGTTAACATCAAAAATTCTCTGTGCAGCCCAGTGTTTGTCCTCTTTTATATTTAAAAACATTTACTGCCGGCAGTAAAGATGATATGAAGTTGTAGAGAATATAAACAAGAAAGGAAAGTGAAGAAGAAACAAGATGAAGGGTCTGAAACCTGTTATTCATCTTAATGTAATGGATGCCCTGTAAAGCAACCTATGTTACATAAAGCTGCTATACATATATATACATATACATATATAGTCTAACAGGTAATAGTTCCACAGTGCCCTTCAGTGAGTTCAAATGTACAGTTACTTAGTAAAAGGTGTTATAAATTATGAGACCAAAGTTCGTCACTAACTGTTCATTAGATAACAGCATAAAATTTTTACAAAAATAGTAGACCCAATAAAATTTAAACTGGCCAATAATGATTTGGAATAGCTGCAGATTCACCAGCAGAGCTGATTCAGCCCCTACCAAGCCCTATTTTCATCACACATTTCATTGTGCTAATACACCAGTTTTTACATCTGCATGTAACTGTCAGGGAACATTTCTGTTTGAAAAATAACCTGGTGAGGGCGAAAAAAAAAGATAACTTTCCTGAATATATTTATCATGAGGACTTACAAATACTTCCAGAAAAATACAGAAAGCTGGGATTTATTAAATTATCTTTTCTGGAAAAAACCCTAACCCTCATGTCTACAAATTTAGAGCAGAAATATTCTGTTACGATTTGACTGTCACAGAGCTTTTCCCTTCTGACTTTGCATTGTAAACTCTCACAGCCTTATTATTTGTCTTGTGAGTCTCAAGAACCTCTTGAATTCATTTAAAAGATAATCAGGTTTTTTTTTTTATTAAAAAGATGTTTTCTCAGTCTTCCTGGCTTTAGAAACTTTAAGCTTACACTGAACAGTATTGTATACTAAGAGATAACACTTAAAAAAGAAAAGACTGTTCAAAAGCTCATCAAAAACTGGCTTGGTATTTCTGGACATTTGGAGCTGCCAATGCTGCTGATGCTCATATGTGGGTGAACAGTTAGGTCAGAGCTATTTTATGGACTTGTTACTATGAGAGCTTTATACCACCTGGAGAGTTTCTTCCTGCCAACTTCTCATTGACAGTGCAACCTGACGGGAACAAAAGAATAAAGCCTCATTCCTCATTTTAGCCAATTTAACAAAAAACCTGTCACATCTTTACTGAATGGCAAACTCGTCTGTCACACGCTCCGTAATAGAAAGATTACTTTTTTTTAATAGCAGAATGTTAATGTAATAAAATGACATTTGCAATCTATTGAATTTTTCAATCTTTATGCTGTTTCAAGAAAGCAAAAGATAATGTTACTGAACAGGTTATGTTTCTTTTAGAAGAAGTCTATGCATCAGTGGGGGAAGGCATTGGAATACTCCTCTAACTTTAGCACAATAGTGTATGATCCTTATATTCATTTTTGTGCTTGGTTTTGTACCATACAGTGCTTAGCACAAATACCAGAGATTAATGTGGCCTTGTGTTAACTCCCCACATCTGTTACTAACGAGTCTTGTGCCAGCTAATACTTCCTTATTAATTTATATTAGTGATTGAGACATACTAGAGAAGTCTTAATTTTGAGAACAGAGATAGAGTTCTGAAGTAAAAATGATAAGAGAAGAGCACCATAACCTAACCACATATTTGAGATACTTCCCAAGAAAGAAGATTCGGCACCATAAAAGGAAATTTTGAGAACAGGGATGTTCCCAAAAGACCACCAAAGACCCTCACAAGACCTTTACTCATATCCAAATAAGTTCACTGAAATAATTAACCTATATGCATGTATTCAGGAAACGTAATGAGTATCTTATAGAAATATGATGAATGTGTATTATCTTCAGGAAAACAAACTGGTCTGTTAAATTGCTGAGCATGCATGCTGCAATTTTGTAGAAAACTCTATGGTTAATTTTATCTTTTTGGTTTTTGTTTCAATTTAGTCCTTTATAATTTTTTTTAAACTGTAAATGGTGAAATCTGGTATCTATTTTAAAGGTGAGTGAATAAGTTTTTCAGAAGCCAAATATGTGGAGTTCTAACACACCAGAAGCAGACCAATATCTGAGAAATCTTTTTTTTGAAGATCAAGTGATACCACAGCCTTTTGAATAAAGAACAATGATGAGGCACACAAATGAATCTTGACATAGGACAGAACAAAAGAGGAAAAGGTTTTGAAGAAGGTAAAGAAAATTATTTTGATATCTTACATGAGACTTAGCAGAAAAGGTTCTCTCTTTATACTTAATATTTTATGGTCTCATGTTGAGCTGATGATCAGATGTTCCATAGTCATAGAAGATAGTCTTAGAAAATGCTCAAGAACTGTGAAGACAATGCACAGATGTTTTTCTTGGTCTTGTCTATATCTGTATAGCACATTCATAAGAAAGAACACTTCAGGTATATTTTCATTTTATGATTTTGGCCTCCACACATAGAACGTTAAAATACCTAATATCTGCACTAGCACACAATTAAGCAAATCCACAAAGATGTTCTCTTCATAGTGTCATATACAGAGTCAAAGTTGGATGGATGAATCTGATCTCCAAACCAAAGGAGCTGTGCTTGATGTGGATTGCCCACAGTTAACCACGTTAGAAACACGACATCATGTACCAAGGAACCCAAGGCATGGCATAGACTGGACTTTAGATGGAGTTCATTGGATGGAACTCAAATGATACAGATGATCGACTAATTTGCAAAAAGGTTTTCACTGTATAGCTTATTTTGATCCCTGTCATTTTATCTTTCTTAAAGGATTGCATTTTTGTCTACAGTTATGCTTAGTAACGTTAGTATTTTTTTCTTCTTTTGTAATTTTTTGGAAGTAGAGACTAAAAAATGGAAAAAACCCTATATTCTTCTACTAAAATCAAAAGTAAGTTTGCATTTGTTTTTGTTTGTAAAGAAACCTATGCTCCAGGATAAAAAAACCTGTTTCTGAAATATAGAAGACATTTTCAATGATTTCTGAAAGTGAAGTACTATTTTCTGACAGCTATAAAGTATAATATTCTCCTCTGTTAAAGAAAAAAAAATGTTATAAAAGACTAGTTTATACCCAATTCCTATTTACAGAAGGAAAAAATATTTATTCATCCAAATTGCTATATAAATGATTTTTTCTTATCATACCTCATGAACTTCTGAGATCTTTGGAAGAATTTCTTTCCTAGGCAATTGAAAATGAGATATTCTGTAAAAGGAGTGGCAAAATGAAGAAGCAAGAAGAGATTCTGGAACATAATATCTCAAGTGGGTGCTTTCAGGAGGTATCCAAATATGATAAAGACTCCTTCTCATATGCTTTAGGACATTAATAAATTAAGTACTAGGGGATACACTGTTTTTCTTCAGATTAAATCTAATTTACATTTATGGCATGCTGCTCAATAAACGAGTTTACCTTGGAGCATTGGTGGCTAATATGTTATTGTCACCCTAGACTCCATTGGAAAGAGTTTAGAGTTTAGAGACAACATTTTGCATTTACATCAGGATTCAGCTTGTTTTAAACCTCAGCAATAATCCCAAAATTATGTGGACACATCATGACAATGTTCCTTCTGCTAGTTACTGGAACAAAAGTATGGTTCAATAAACTTCAGCTGTAGATTAGGAAAGTAAATATATTTGAATACAATTCTCATTACTGTAGTTAGAAATGCAAATTGAGACACTCTAATTATGGTTCCCATATGACACTGATTTCCATTAACGATAATTTTATGGGGCTTTTAAAATTGAATGTATATTAATAAATCATGACTTATTCTTGCAGATACCATTAGGTATCAAACAGTTGCTTTCAGTAACATTATTGTTCTGCTGCAATGATTTATGATCAAAAATCGAAGGTACAACCTGCCTTCCCCCCAGGGTCTGGTTCTCAGTATCTACACATAACTTGATAAAAGAGAGCAAACCTTAACAACGGCATGTAAATAAATCAATGCTTCCCAGTTGTTGTGGTGCTGTGTCTTGTGGCACTCCTTACTTCCAGCACAAACTCTTCATTGCATATGGATGCTCACTGGCATACCAAGACCAGCTTTACTGTTGCTATGTGAAGGAAGAGTTCCATGGTTTCTTTTTTCTGCTTCAGTGTAGTTGATTAAACTGACTAATATTAAAGAGGATCTGGCATATTGACAATAACTGTTTCAATGAAGAAGCAATCCTTTCATGGTTAATTTATGTTGTAGAAACCTTCATCATTACAATTATATGTCACTGTAAGTTAATACCAGGAATAGTTTGGACTTGTTTTTGGAAATACATAATCTACTTAATTTCCTAGTACTTCAGAAAATGATACACTGTGATATAGTCTAAATCTTTCTCTAATTGAATTTCACCTGAAATAACAATACAATTAGACCTCAGATATTAAGAAAGCTTAAAATCTAATATTTTTTGTAGAACATGAAATAGATTCAGGTTGTGCCCGCCTTCCTCTTAGATAAGTTCCAAAAGACCTCAGAGAGTTACAAGCTAATGATGAAAATAAGAAGAATAATTTAATCTAGAGGTCTCAGAATGGAATAGCAAATAAACAGTATAAAATTGGCTGTGGTATGTAAAAATAAGTTGTTATTTAAAAATCAGAAAAAAAATTATCTTGGTATCTAGATTGAAAAATATGTATTCAGTAGATAGTGACTTGCCAGAAAGTTGCAAATAAAGCAAAAGAACTGGGATGAGTCCTGTTAGAAAATACTTGGATTAAAATTTAATTTAAAAAACGGTTTCAGCTTGTTTTAGGGAATTAATATTTCAATTAAAGATTTGTTTCTAAGGACAAATAATCCAAGTGAAAACTTCCCAAGGTTTTCTAATGAAAAAGGTAAAAAACCTGAGGACTGCAATCTAGCATGCAAATTCTTCCACAGAAGAACCCTGTGAATGAGAATATATCACTCCATCCTTAGAAGGAGTAATATCTTCTTTAGTAAGATTAAAGAGATGATGCAAGCACTCAAGGGTTTCAGGATTCAGAAATAAGTTCTTACCTTGAGGAGAAATCTGACCTCATTTCTTTCCCATGATATTCTAATCAAGAATTTTGTGAGATTGGGTGTTGGGGGTGGGGGGAGGGGGTGGAAGGGGAAAAATTAATATATGTAGAGTATATAAAGTTCTTCCAAAATTAGGCTGCTGCTAAGGTATCACAATGCCAGACTTCAAAAATTCCTGGTAGGCAGAAAAAGATGGGAAGAGTTTCAGTCTGATGCAGAAATATAAATGCACTCTTTTCCTAGGAATGTAACTAATACTTTGCATTTTCACAAATAACAATTATTTCAAACAAATTACATAAATGTATAAATAAATTTAAAATTTTGCATTTCAATAATGTGAATCATGGTAAAGCATGATGAATTAAATTATGGTCAAAAAAACCTAAAAAATATATTAAAAAATAAATTAACAGAAATTAATTGATGATATTCTTTTAAGAATACTTTGTACCAAAGTCGTTATTGATCCCTGTTGATACCTGTGAGAGTTTATTCTGATGGAATCTAAAGGACATTACCTCACCTGAGAGTAACATTTTAGGTTCCTAATTATGCTTTATTAGTCTACCTTGAGGGACACCCTTGAAGTCTATAAGAAATGTCAATGTAACTCCAGCTTTTCATTGACAATGCATCTAACAAAATCATGTATTTCTCAGAAATGTATATTGTTCCTATAATGAAAATACTAAAATGAAGCTATTTTGTTTCTTTGTAAATTTTGGGGTCGATGATTTTTTGTTTTGGTTCTTATCAGTTTACTAAATGGAAAAAAAATAAAAGAAGTCTACTAGAAGAGAGAACTAGTTTCTTTTCACCTAGGCGTGTAATTCTCAATATCAAATATTTTACTAAAGTGGTTCTGAATGTTCTCTCTAAGCCAAACCTGGAGACTGGCATTTTTGTAGAGTATCTTTGACTGTAGCATTTACACATTCCTTTTTACTGGATTAATTATATATTCTCAATAGTCAGCATAAATTTTCCCAGTACACTCAATATTTAGTACTCAGTCACTTCCCTGCTGAAATTAGACTGTGCAAAATTTTGCACTTAATGTTTCCTTTATTGGATTTGACCAATTTATCACTATCCTTTCCCACTGTAGTGCAAATAAATTTTAGCTGCATATGGGCAGGCAGTGATTATCAGTCTATTCACTGGCAACTGTTAGGAGCAACCATATTAACTGCATTAGGAAATAAAAAAGTTTCCAGAATTTTTATTGAACTATTATTTTTGGCAAAACCTATTTTGAAAAAACAAAAATTATTCTTTACAATAAGTCTACCACAAGAGACATCTAAAAATCCATTTAGGAAACTTTTGCACCAGAAAAAATGATAACTTCTGGTTGAAAACTACATTATTAGGACAGATATTTTGTTATTTTATATTATCATTACCATTTTTCCTTTTCTTCATGATGTTTTAATAGTAAATGCATTTAGTAAATATTACATCACATTGCATCCTATGATAGATCATGTCATGGCTATGTAGCAGAATTTAAATATTCTAGCTTCTTTTCTGTCAACTTAATTTAAAAAATGAAGGGCAGGTGTCACATAGAACAGTACCACATATTTTTTCAGAATTATGTTTGGTGTAAATTTGGAGTCAAATTATTTCAAAACATTAATGTTTCCCACAAAGGGAAACTCTCGCTTCTCTCTTAAGTCTTGTTACAAGTGTAATGGTGCATTCAATTATGGGGATTTTTTACAGGGAAAAAATTAGATAACAGTATACAATTAATAATGTAGCACCTATCTCCTACGCTGCATACAACATTGCAGTTGTATATATCCAATGAGGAGGAGAGAGGTAATTTCTGTACGCAGAGGGAAAAAAGATGATGTGAAAATATTGGGGAAAATTCTGAGGATAATGGAATTGTAAAATTCATAGTTGACCCTAAGAGACTGCTGAGATTGGACACTTAATGAATAGTGCAGTCTCTACATTAATTTCTCTTTTTCCAAGAAACACACCTCTGATAGAAACTGTACTTTAAACAAGATTTCTATTTCACTGTATTCTGCTACCAGAAGTATAAGCGTGGGCATACAAACCTTCTGGCTATTTCCCTGGGCTTCATCTGACAGCCTCACCTGACAGAGTGCTGATTTACTCAGTGTGTTTTCTACCTTATTACTTCTCTCCAGCAGCAAATTATGCTGTCTATATGCCTATTATTTGTTCCTTACTAGATCCATCTACTTTACTTTTTTTAAAACCAACATGGAAATTATAAAAATACCTCTTCCTCTCCTTTTCTAGATTTCTTACCATCAGTTGTACCAGCCACTAGCCAAAGTATGAACCCCGGTGATTAGATTCCAATAAATTCTGGTGACAATATCCATAGACGTGAGATAATTTTTCCTGTTCATTTTCCAAATAATTTCTTTAAGCTTTTTCAGAGCATGGAATTTTGATCTTATTCTTTATGCTAATTTTTGTATTTCTCAATGTTTTTTTTCATTTCTTTAGAAAAAGAAGGCATCAATTGAAAATCATTCTTCTCCATGGGACATTTTATCGACTTTGATCTAGTCATCCTTTATATGGTCAAGTAAGAGTCCAGTAGTGTTTTGCATAAAAGTAAGAGAAAACAGCTGCTATTTTTTCAGCTGCCAGTACATTTTTTAGAAGACTCATGGCTATACCTGCAACTGTTCCTGTGGTCACCCACTACATATTCATTTTCATGAGATTCAAGTGTAAATAATTTTTAGTAAGTGTCCACTAGCATACTTTGGGATCTCTCTTTTATTCTTCCTCCTGACAACAGTAAGAATGTCTCTGTAGTTATCAGTATATTTGAACGTGGTAGCAAAAAACCGAGATTCCACAGAATTAATTTAAAATTCATTGTAATAATGCAGAAGAATGTACCTTGTCATTTCGACTTCCTTCATCAATGTTCTGCACTGGGGGTGAGTGAGTGAGATGGTGTGGGGCTCTTACCAGATCTCCATAAGAAAATTGTAACAAAAAATGGTATTAAAAATTCTGCTTTTTTTAAATAGAAGATTAAAATGTATCTTATATCTTTTCAGAGGCTGGGAATCCTGCATTTTGTGTAGTATGAGACAGACCCTAGATGACCTTTCCTCTCCATTCATGGAGAGGTTTCTCCTTTCTCTGATACTGTGGTGCCTTTTATAGTGTGTAACAAACAAAAATCCTATCTTCTCCTGACGGGTTGGAATGCCGTCGCTGCCGCAGCAGCCACCAGCACTCAGCACAGACCTGCACAGGGAGCTCCAGCAGGCTCATGCTGCAGGCTCAGCAGCTGCTCATGCTAATGGGGTTCTCAAATCTGAAGTGAAAGTCCCAACAGAGTAGGGCTGTTTTGCTCAAGATCACTGAGGCCTTGAATATAACGTATTCCACAAGACTCTGACTGTGAAATTTTCATTTTGTAGGCTATTTTGTGAGAAATCAGTTTTCTCAACGTTTTTAATTTTTCCTTACTTTTTCTGGTGGTTTCAAAGTGAAATCACATCATTGTACTTCTATGTATTTACAGAACAGTATCAATGTTAACATCATCATGATGATATCCTTGAAGGCTACTATAAAACTTCATTGATACAGGAAATAAAACTTTGTGCTTCTTTGCTTTCTGTGGTTTAAAGCAACCGGTTAGTTTGGTGGTACGTGCTTGCTTAGAAAAAAAATTAAATTTATTAAAAAATATATTGCCTTACTCCATCAAAGATCTTACAGTAGTAAAAGCTTTGATGTAAAAGCTTTGAAAGTTCCATCTCAGTATATCCTATTCAGCTTCTGAATATTGAAACTATAATAATCAGCACTTAGGATGAAAAGAATAACTGAGCATAATTTTTCCATAGAGAAGAGAAACTCTGTAAATTAGAAAGACACCAGTAAATATTGACATTCTGAAGAGAAGAATAATGACATGAGAAAAGAGAAGTGATATTATTTAATTAATTAAATGAAAATAGAAAAATATCATCACTAGTGTCATTTCAGCCAAAAGTCAATATTTCATTGTTTATCTGAACCAGCAGCTGTGCTGCAGAATATGCAGTCCAAATAAAACATGTGGAAAGGACTAGATGCTTCACAACATGCTAATGTGGTTGTTGTATTTAGGCACATAACAAATGCAAAACAGACTAATCAAAACAAGTGGGTAAATGACACAGGATGAACACTTGAAAACTAAAAGGGTTGCATCAAAGGGCATAAAGGATTCCAAATCCTCTCTGAATATTGAAGGATCAACCATTATCACTATATCTGCTGGTTATTATGGACTTCATTCAAAGAATGTTAGCATTTCTCTTCATCAGAAGAATTCCTAAATCAGATGGTGATTGTAATGATCCTGGTGAAAACAAAAATCCCCACCATAGTCATAAGTAGCAGTAAAGAAAGAAGTTGATGCTGGAAATTTGTCCTTGAGCATTTGCCCATTGAGTGTTAGGAAACATCCCTGTCTGACCATCCAGGGGCCCTCTGGCACAGTCGCTCTGGCACCACCTGAGCTGGGACCGAGGCCCCTTCACAGCTACACCTCCTACTCTCACACAGCCACACCAGGTTCCCTCACCTGCTTGGTCCCAGGCTTCCCTAGCAGAGTTGTAGATGTCCAGATCCTTCAAATAATTCAATCATGGTGCAATAACTAGGTAACAACAGCTCAAGCTGGTGCCTCTGAGGGACTCTGAACACAGGACCCCCAGGCTTTTATGCCCTCACAGTCTGAGCATGGGGGAGTCTGGGGGCCGTGGGCTCCTGCTGTGCCTCCGAGTGTCCAGTCCCCTGACTGGGCCACAGCTCCTGTGCCCTTTGTTACACAAAGAGTCAGCAGGGCATGGCCTTGGTCACCCAGGGCTCAGCCTGCAGCTCCCACTGCAGCTGCTCACTGAGACCTCTACTGAACGTACTCCTCAACATGGGAACCAAAATTTGCTCTGTAATGATATGAACTAAACAGATTTTTGCTATTCCTGGAGAAGGTGCACTCAGTAAGAAGAGTGTGACAAGCTGGAAGTCACATGATAGGGTGAAAACAAGCAGTATGTTGCATCTTAAAGAGTCTTAAAAGCACTTCTCTATTGCTCTGGGGCATGGCTCTGCGACCTCTGAGAGAGCAAAAGTGTATAAATTCACCATCGTGCCTGTGTTCGGGTTCATTTTCTGTGGTCTTACACCGAGCCATGTTCTAGAAGGTATAACTCTGTTCTGAATATGCTGACAAATAAATGCCTGCAGTAAAAGTGGATACACCTGCACTTCATCTTAGGGGTCCTTCATTAAGGCAGCCCTAAAGTTCAGCATCATACTGATAGTCCTATAGGCATGGTTCCAGGCATGGCTGGGAGATACTTTACAGAGCAAGAGAGACTCCACGTAAATGTAAGAAGCAACAAGTAGGTGGGTTTCAAAGTATATTAAGTATTTGACATCTTTTTTCTGCCAATCAGATGCTGTGTATGTACACTTCGCAGTGCCTAACTTTTCCATCCAGGGCATTGGTGTAACTTGTCCTCAGCTGTTTTTGTTGTCTTAATAATAAAACCCAAGTTGTCCAAATACCTTTTTTTTTGTTCCTGGGCTGGTATGATGTGTTCGAGGATTGCAGTCACCATTGTATTAAATAATTTACATTTTGATAAAATTTGTTCTCAGAATTGCTATTATCTGTAAAACAGTGAGGGTAATTAATCACTGACACAGTCATGTTCTTCATTACTTGGTGAATTTAATTAAAACTGGATTTCCTCCTAGTGTCATGAAGTAACTTTTCAGCTCACAACACTTAGACTCCTGATTTCCAGTTTTGATGTTCTTGTGTACTCTAATGGGGGAAATTTCAAATGTTTTGACAGCACCCCTGACAGCCTGATTGACTGGTGACAGTCAGAAAGAGTTTCAGGCTGTTTCAAGTGATTCATGAGTGTGACTAGTGCAGAATTGTCACTGTCAGACTCACAGAATATTCTGAGTTGGAAGAGACCTACAAGGATCATTGAGTCCATCTCTTAAGTGAATGGCCCATGATTGATGCTACTGTCAACTGAATGGTGAGTCAGACTGCAACACCAATTTAAAACTTAACATCCAGCTATGTGTTTGGCTCCTGAATTGTACTTCTTTGATCTCATGTCCTATATTGTGAAATTAGACTTGAAATTATGAACCTTAAGCGACACCCTCAGACAATATTTAAACACTTAAATTTAGAAATGTGAATCATTTATCACAATGATGGACTTGATATCTTGTTCACTAGCCAAGTTTTTCTGTCCATCTGGTGTAAGCATCAAATACAAGTAAGCAATTTTATTGCAACTGCAATAGTCCAAGTGCTTAATCTTTGCCAAGGCTTAGAAATCCCCTTTCAGTCAATTGAACAAGTTTCTGGCATGTTTCACTGATTTCAACAGGATAGATATGACTACATTCCTTCAATATGTATGTCTGGACAGCAGAAATAATTCTTGGCGAACTGCATTTTAACTAAGACTTGATAGTAATTTCTTCCCAGTAGTTTCTACATATAATCACAGAATGATTGAGGTTAGAAGAGATATTTGGAGATCTTACAGTCCCAACCATTTCAACCGGTGTCAGCCATAGCAGGCTGCCCAGGACTACATCCAGCTGAGTTTTGCACATGTCCGAGGATGAAAACTCCACAATCTCTCTGTTCCATTGTTTTGTGATCCTTGCAGGTTTTTTGTTTTGTCTTGTCTTGTTTAAATGGAATTTCCTGTATTTCAGTTTGTATCAATTTTCTCTTCTCCTTTCACTGTGTACCAATGAGAAGAATCTGGCTGTGCCATTTTTTATCAGGTACTTACACAAGTTGGTATGTGCCTTCCCCTCCCCCAGGACATCTTTGTTACAAGTTAAAATTTCCCAGTCTTTCCAGCCTTCCCTTATATGGCAGTTGCTCAATCTTTAATCATTTTAGTGGCCCTATGTGTATACACTTTCTTCTGCAATGCCTTTGCCTTTATCCTTCACAGCAGCTGTCAATTTTTTATTAGAACTTTTGAAGAGAAAGGTGGTGTTCTCAGTCAATAAATAATTTCTGTGGCCAAAAATGGTTCGAGGCATGGTTTTCAAAAGATTGACCCTTACGTGAAAAGCCTCTATGAATTATTTATTTCTGTACTTTCAGAGATGGTTGAGCTGGACTATTGGAATGTTTTAAATAATCAAGAAATATATCTAAGTGTAGAATTCACATAATTTCTTTTGTAGGACTCAAAAGATGGACTGGAAATTTCTGATGTATTACTTGTGAGATTTACCTATATGAAAAATAACTTGTAATTTGAAAGGAAATTTTAAAAATCTTTAGTCTCCTGAGGTGTGTATGTTTTCTTCACCTGCACAATCATGGTCATAACTTATGCCCAAAAAGTCCATCACATCATAAAAGAACTTCTTATTCCAAACTATTTAGCTAATTTTAAGTGTGTCACTGCATCTTGCAAGGACATTTTGCTTTTCAGCTGAAGACTGCACTATCTTTGTGTTTGTTTAAGTAAGGTGACAGTTTAGTTTTAAAAGTATTTGGATTTTTTTTTTATCATCTCACAAGGACCTGAATTCCAAAGTATTCAAGGTCAAACAATTTCCTCCTCCTCAGTTATACTTTCTATAGCTTTTACAGACAGTTTTGCATCAGGAAATTCTACTTTTGCAAGGGCAAGTATCATTGTAGATTATGAAAGATACTTTTCAAATGGCAGTTACCAAGCAACCTGTCACTACCTGACGATTTTTTCCCATTTCATAAAGCCTTTGTTATATATTTTTTTAACAAAAATAAAACCCCACGAAAATGCTTGAAAGCAATTTTTTACCAGCATACAATTTTCAGGTCCAAATTATTTAATTTAAAAAGCTTAAGTTTATATATTATTTTATATTTATATTTCATATGTATTTATATAGAACAATTTTAATAATGCCAAATAGACTGGCTTCCTTTTTCAAATATTTTGATTCTTCTCTGAATTGAAATATTTGAATCTCACAACTGTATTTTTCTGTAATCAATATGAGCATTTTCAGCTTTTTTTTTCTTAAATGCTGTCTGTAATCTTTATGTTGATGAACCATTTTTTTCTTAATGACTGTTATGCAGCTTTTTATACTGACCTTGCTCGGAGGCAGAGCATGGCTATTTGTCTTGCTGTCAGACAACAGCAACTGATAACTGGTACTGAATATGGCTGCTCACTTGGAAGGGTAAGAACTAACCAGATGTGTTCTGAAAAGTGGGATAGGGGAAACTTCTCAGGTGCTCACACTGCAAACACCAGTCATGTGGTATGTATAAGGTTATGTTACCAGTAAAATCTGAATGTGCTAGTGAACAAAATAGCATATAACCCCTAGTGTCAGGCCTGTTAGTGAAGAGCTGAATCCATGAAGGAGTGATCCTCCCACATTAGCTCTTGCTCTGAAAGGTGAAGCATACCAAGGAGTCCCCCATGGACATGGGGAAAACCACTGTTGAAGGAACAGTGTTCAAAGGAAGATGAGCAGGATTCCACAGGCAAAGGGAATCCTCTGCGTACTGGGTTCCCATGCCTCAACTTAACTCTTCTTGAAGACGGAACAAGCCTATGAGACACATTAAATAAATCTAAAATGAGGTGCAAAGCTGTTTGACCTCCTGCAATTCTGTTGCAACAGTGTTTGCACAAAGGCCAGGTGTAAGAATTGAAATTGACCCCCTGCTCACCTTCCTGTGCTCATCTTTCGTCACTTCCAAACCCACTGCAGCTGTGCCTTCGAACAGCAGGACATGCAGGCTGTCACTGCAAGCAGGTGTCTCCCATTTGTGGCAAGGCTCTGAAACTGGCTCGTGCTCTGCCATGGGACAAGAAGTGTGCTGTGTTCGCTGTGCTATGCTCTTCCTCTATCTCCTTTGTCTTCTCCATCTCCCTGCTCCGTATTTTGGCTTTCTTTTGTCTGAGAGAATACGAGCAATGTGTGGTAGACATCTTGCGTATGAGCTCTGTACAGAAGATACTTTCTCATCAGGGCACTATTCCCGCTCTTCTTCAGACTCTTACACACCATCCAGCTTATATAAAACAATAGAAATGTTACAGAGAATTAGGTTTTCAGTCTTTTGATATAGATAAGTAGATACAAAGTGAGTAGATATGGATAAAATAAAAATTAGTACCATCTTGCACTTTGGATATGGTTCAATTCAGACTCCTGAGATTAAATAAATGCTTCTGCGCCTTCATTAAAAACAAAAACAAAAACAAAAAAAATAAAAAAAAACCCAAACTAAATTCTTCCTCTGAATCCTGATTTTGTCTGAGATCAGACATCAGGATTTAAAGGGACTTCTGAGCCATATTCACATTTTGATTCAAATCCAACATGTACTGCAACATCTTTAAAAATCCCTTTTTTTGTGGAATTAGAATCCTGTTCTTAAAAGTTAATATATCAGATCCATTTTGAAAACTGTTTAATCTGGGCTTCACTATTGAAATAAAAATAAAAAAATAGAGAAAAAAATTAAATATTATAAAAATAGAAAGAAATAATTTGGTCTTCTTGGTAAATGTGAGTAAAATATTCATGATAAAACTGTCAGAATGTGAGGCAGAATGAATTAAAGAAAGCTTTTCACCTGGTTTTAAAATTGAAAAAGTGTTCATTACCATAAGCTCTGAATTAACAATATTATTCACAACGTTTATTTTGGTCCTAGAAAAGGATAGTTTTGGAATTTCACAAAGCAGGAAAACCATGATGAATATAAGTCATTACGTTTTGTTCAGGTTAGTTACTTTAACCTTACTTGAATCTGTAAAAAATATAGATAATTATATCAGTTGACACAGAAAAGAGAATTATAGAGGAATGTAGTCAGGAAATATATGAAGTTTTGACCAATGTGATAAATTGTCTTCAAAGGCAGGTTTTGGGTACAAAAACCCCTCCATTCAAGTTTTTTTTGATTGAATCATTCTTTACTACATGCTTTTTTTGCTTTGTTTTGTAACCTGAAATAGGGACTAGCTATTTCCAGCAAAGAGGTGTTGGACATTATGCGCTATTACAGTTGTCTGTTCCAAACTTAAAAATTGGAACTGCTTGAACTGAACAGAACACTCCTCCAAAATGCCTGTGTAAACATGGTTGAAGTATTTCCTCTGCAAGTAAGATTCATATGTTTGGACTGGTTCACAGTCTTATGAAAAGGACTGATGAACTTCAAACTCAATATAAAATACTTTTGTCTAACCAACTTTTCAAAGAACTGACCATTTCTCAATACTTGAGTTCCATAAGAAATATTCCCCATTTGTTTCAACCTCTTGAAATTCGCAATTGTTAGATGATATGCTTTTTGTAGTGTCTTAATCAATGTGTCTCATCAAGAGAGAGAAAAAAGGGGCCTTTTCAAAAAAATTAAGGATCTCAAAATTGCTGTGTCTGATTGAGTTCATAATTTCACACAATGTAAATTTCCCCTCAGAAATTTCAGCTCAGAATATTGCACGATGACACAAAATGTATATTTTCCATCTATCCAATTGCTATTAAAAAAACACAAAAATCACTCATGTCCTGGAAACTGACTCTTCTGCAATCAGTGATATGAATGATGGACTGTGTGAATGAGCTGTAACTGCATAGAGTCATCAAGTAATCCCTGATTGCAACTGAAAGATGAAGAAACATTCCAATTAACTTCAGGTAAGTTAATGTTTGTATGAACGCCTTCTTTAGCCAATAGAGAAAGTTTAGCAGCAGTATTAGGAAGCAGCTTTAGATGTTCCTGTGTCAGAACTTATAAATAAGGTAATTATTATAAAAATAAATAATTAAAAATCTGTCAGAAAGAAAATGTATGTGAATCCTCATTGTTGACCAGGCTGACAGTAATAGCAAATATAGCTCTATAAATATAAATAGCTTGAAAACAGAAAGTTTTAAAGTCTGCTAAATTGAAAATGTGTTCTAGGAATGCAATTCCATGAGATTCTGTGTGATTCCATCTGGAGGAAGCATTATATATGATATGTATATAACATGTGTAACTGGTGGTGTAACAGTCAGAGCATGCAACAGGAAATGTACATAGGACCATTGTTTATCCTATTCCAAATTCACACGGCAAGGACTGTGGCAGGATAGCTGTACTTCATGCCTCACTACAGCCTTTAGCAAGTGGCATAATATTTCGCCAAAAATAACTCTGAAAGCTGGGGAAGGTTCTCAGCAGGAGCTGGGCAGTGGTGCAGAGTACTGATGTAACATTAGGAATAGAAGTGCTCTGGTACTGCTAATCTCTGGCATTCAAGAGTCATGACTAAGGCTGCATAGAAATCATGAGATGGCACAAAATAATCAGATACAAACAAACAAGCAAACAGTTTCTAGAAGTGGATGGAATTTTAATTAGCTCCCTTCTTGGGAATCTTTCAGGTTCACTGAGGCCATATATTCTAGCTTATCTTAGCAGCTGCAGAAGCTAGATATACTCTGTGAAATGAAAGCTTATGTTTTTGTATAAGCAGAAAATGTCTTGAAGGGTTCAGCCTTTAGCAATACACAAGCACTAAATAAATTTGCAAGAAATGATAACTGCTTTTCTTACTGTAGTATTTCCTTTTTTCAGCATTGAAGAAAAATGGTCTGGTTTTTCTCTTTCTTTCCTCGCTCTTGGTGCCGGCCCCTTGCTCTGCATGATAGCAAGAGATTCAGAATTCTTCTGACTCTTGTCAAGGTTCCATAAGCTGCATTTCTCTCAGGGATGGAAGTGTGAGACTCTACCAGTCTATTTATCTCTCACACTCCCTGATAGCCCTCAGCTTCTTTACTTGCTCGGTAAGCTCTGCCACCAGGCCGATCATCTACCTGGTCACACCAACTGCAGGTGTCCTCTCTTTTGCCCTCAGATACTAATGCCAGGCTCAAACACTCCCTGCAGCCTGAGGAAGTGAACAGCTGGACAGCTGCGTGTTTCTGAGGGAACTCCATCTGCATTGCCGTGCTCCTTCCAGAAATGGCTTTCAACGGTGTGGAAATCATCCTTGGGTATGTTCTAGCTGGGCAGGTGAAAACTCCTAGGTGAGCTTGTCTCAGGAGCAGGGGGGTGTCTGTGTCCTCCTGCATGCTCTATCCATTTGAACTGCCGCACCATGCCCCAACTGCCCCTGCTGGTTGCCCAAATCCCCTGGAGTCATTTGCATCTGCTGCAGGCAAGGTCCTCAGCATGCCAGCCGTGCAAGTGAGAGCCCCTGGGTCCTGCTGAGTCTCTGAATTTTCTCTCAGGTTTCCCTGACTCCAGGAACCCCTCCTCTGGCTCCTTCAGAAAATTTGTGCCAGAACTTGCCATAGCTGTGGCTGCTGTCACCACTGTCACTACATGCCTTGTTTACTGACTAATGTTAGATTTAAAATGAGCAAAAATATTTTTTTTTATAAAGGGATAGGTTGTTTCTCTAGACGCAGAGGAAAACAAGCCTGTAAACTGCTGAAATGTAACTACTTTTCTGTTTTGTTCTTTTTTTCTATAATTTATCTACACTGATTTGTTTATTTCAAGTGTTCATATACTTCAATGTTTATTATCACCTCTCCCCTTTGCTAGCCTATTACTAATACTTTGAGTCCTTTTTCAATGTACTACAGCTTATGTAAGTAGGTATCAGCCTTCTTTCTCTATATTATATGAATTTCAGTTCTATAAAGTATACTTAACTTTTTTTCAGTGCAAAGATAAATCAAATCTGAGTGCTCTATGACCAATTTCAGCTCAAGGTATGATTAAGGACCTACTCACTGGCTCTGAAAGTGATAAAGGTGTAGGACAGATCAGCTCATTTTTGTCGTCAACTTTTCCTTACTCCTTGCTCCTCATAATCGTTTTGGCTAGCTACTCACTCATTTCAGATTATAATTCTGTAATTTCTACTCCTTGGCAGAAATATGATTTTATGGATCATATCCGTGTAGTCCTTTCTTTAAAGGCAGCTCACTGCTAATGAAATTCTATTCATCCTGCACTGACTAGAATCCTTCCAAGGTTAAAATGTCACTCTTCAGCTGTGATAGAGCAGTTGACCAGGCATTTTACATTTTAGAATAGGAATAACAGAAATGTAACTCTAGTTTCCTTCCTTCCTCTTTCTCTCTATACTTTTTTTCCTTCTTTCTTTCCTTCTTTCCTTCTTTCCTTCTTTCCTTCTTTCCTTCTTTCCTTCTTTCCTTCTTTCCTTCTTTCCTTCTTTCCTTCTTTCCTTCTTTCCTTCTTTCCTTCTTTCCTTCTTTCCTTCTTTCCTTCTTTCCTTCTTTCCTTCTTTCCTTCTTTCCTTCTTTCGCTCTCTCTCTGTGGCATGCCTAAATTTCAGACTTCTGATGAAGAAAACCTACCACTCAATTCGTAGTAAGGAGTATTAGCCCCCTCTTGTGGAAAAAGACCTTTGATTCTTCAGCCTCAAATATGGTGAATGTTACAGAAAGAGGACACAACATTTCATCATACCATTTGTGTAGGAGCTGACTGCCTACACAAAAAATTTAAGCATAATGTAGTTCGACAAGACTACCTCTCACCAACCATTGTATAGAGACAGCTAATAGTAACTCACTGCTTGAGTATCTTCTTGTCTGAGCAAGAATACATTTCAATGATATTTTCAGTCCTTTGCTTAAAAATCTCCTGCTGCGTTTCTGTCTGCTCAGAGCAAGCAGAAACAATGGTGTTAATTAACCCGTTGGAGTTCTTTAGGAAAAAATTCTGGTTATAGAATAGATGCCTGGAAAAATTAAAAGGGAAAGGGAATAATATTTTATAAAAATAATTGCAATGTTTGTTTTGTGTTTATTACAAAATCGACTGATTAGGTGGAACTAAATTTAACATTTAAGACATTTCTATCAATAATATTAAAAAAAAATTATTTTGATGAAAACTACTGTATTACATTTACATACACAGTGTAATACTATGTAGTGTAAAGGTATTTTAGCTGACATTCAGAGAAGTTAAACTAAAAATATACTGCAGTTTGTCTGGCCCAAATTAGCAAAGCAGAAAAATCTCATTGCCAGCTTATTCCAATGCTGACACTGCAATTAGAGTGTAAGGACCTTTTAAAAGTTTACATCTTGGATTGGTATTTGGGCACACAAATTGAGCACACACAGAGCTTGTGGTGCTCTGTGTGACAGCCATCCGAGAAAATAAGGAATTCAGACACTGAGAAACAGAATTCTGGACCTTGTATTTTACAATTAATGTAATATGCAAGTATCATGCTAAGCGTTTACTTTGTAAGGAGCCCAGTTGTAGCTTATGGCAGTACATAATTAACCATATTTCTCTACGATATAGTCTTGCAAAATCCAGTTGAACAGCTTCAAACAGTTCTTTAAAAAGCACCATGCAAAATGTAACATATGGCTCTATATTAAATGTATGAATTTAAATATCTCCTACTTCAAATGTTTTGTCTTTTATGGAATTACAGGAATACACTCCTATTCAATAATTTGTGAACTGAAAACCTCGTTTAGCTTGTTCCTGCATGTTAAGGCATAATTTTGGTGAACATGACAGAGGTTCCTGCTTTGTGTTTCTTTTTGGTTCAGTCAATCTACTGTTATTTTGTAAATAATATGGCTGAGATGTTTGGCAAATTATATTTGTTATTGTCATGTTGGTTTCATGTTGACAGCTCAAAGCAATTCTAAAATCAGCTGATGCAGTCAGATTTTTCTCCTTTATAGGGCTTCTACCAGGTTTCAAAGTTATAGAAGTTTTCTAATTATTGATCCCCACTACATAGCCTTTTATTTCAGTTCACACCGTAAATTTCTCACTTGTCTCTAGCTCTAAGCTACCACGAATCAAACTCATACTTCACTCAAATTTAAAAAGGTATTGAGATCTATTTCAGAACAAATAACTTCCTTGTGACTGATGCTTTTTTTAATAGCAGAATTTATTCTGAATTCTCTTGGCTGAGTTATTTACCAAACATAGCATTCACTTACTAATCTCTGTTTACGATACTTAATTTGTAATTCATTTTTATTCTAAGTAAATTGCTGACATTACAGATACAGAATCTTATTTCAATAGAACTATGCACTGCACAATGAGAGTAGTTCCTCTGAAATGTAGTTATGAAAACTCCATTGAACTGAAGGAAATATTTCATAAGCAGAGCAGAAAAGAAAATGAAGCCCAATTAAGGCTACAAGAGAGGACTGATAAGGGTGAAGTCATCGAACAATAATGTGATGAGGATTTCTGATTTATTTTCAGCTTGCAAACATATTGTATGTCAAAGAACATCTCTGTTTATTATAAAACATGGGCAATTTGATATATGTACACAGAAGAACACACTTCCCCTCATGAATATGCATTTTGAATCTCACACTAGCAATGACCTACACATTCTGTTGCATATGGAATAAGATCTCCCAAGTCTCCTGTCTCTTTTCATCTCGATTTTGAGCCTTATTTTCCTTTTTTTTCCCACATTTTTTTTCCTTTTCATTTCCTTTTCTTTTTTTTTTTTTCCTCCTACTAGAAAAATTGATTAGGCAAATACCTGACATTTTTAATTGAGGGAAATGAAATTAGAAACTTAAATGGTGTCTATAAATATGGATAGGCCTGGGTTCTTCATTTGTTTTGGAAAGTCTAGCATTTAGGAAGATCAGAATTTCATTAGTGTTTTTTTTTTTTTTTTTTTTAATCACCTGTTTGTGTATTTTTACACTTCTAGAGTTAATTTCTGTAGCTACAACCTGTAAAGAGAAAATCTTTCCCAGCAGAGCACATAAGGCATTACCTCACATTGCAGAAAAGTGCCAGTGTACTCCCTCCAGTGGGCAAACTTAAAGCTGCTACGGCATTGCTGGATTTTCCTAAGAAATTACACAAAAAAAGTAAACAAACCCTGCACTAACCTGTAAGAAAAGCTGGGCAGGCAATTGGACATATTTTTATGTAATTAGATAAATAAAAATTAAGGTTTAAGTATTAATACTCATCTAAGTGTAGGAAACAGAATTCTTTTCATAGACACACTATTTGGGATTAAGAGATGATTGAGACAGTGTATAAAACCCCTTACTCTGAGAAAGAATAGACATTTTAATTAAATACTCAAAAAATAATTTTTTTAAAATTCTGCTTTTACTCCTCATTAGAAGAACATTTTACTGAGTAAAGCTTAAAGAATAAATATTTTTAAAAAAAATAATATTTTAATATGAACCTGAAGGCAATGTTGTGCTATTTTTAGTTTACATCTAAAACAAGGTTTGGAAGAACCATAATACTACTTCCAAGAATGGAATAGGGATTCATTCATTCTAGAGGTTATCATACAAATAAAATAAATATGTATAATGTTTCATAACTAAAAATTATAACAGTAAACCCATTATTTTAAATACTCATGCATGCTGTTATTGTTTGGAGTTACCTTTTATGAAAGTGATATTATAAATCTACTCCAAAATCTTCCACACAGATGGATAATTTTTGCATGTCTGAAGGTATGGTGCTTACTTTCATTGTACTTTTACAGCTACCCATACCATGCATGATTATTCAGTATCTCAAAGCTCTTATCAGCCACTGCAGTTTACATGAAATTTTTGCTTTCAGGTCTCTTAACTGTAATTCTGTTTTCCCCAAACAGTAAATGCAGCCAAACAAATCTGTTATATTCCTTGGCAATTTTGTTTATTGGCAGAGCTACTGAGTTATTTAAAAAATGAATAAAGCCCTGAATAATAAAAATAAATGCGATGAAAAAGTAGGAAACCATGCTAAAAGTCTAATTGATAAAATAGGTCAATTAAAAAAAAATTATGGAAAAGTATTCCTTGTTTACCTAGCAATCTTCCAATATGGTGCATTGCCCATATTTGATAAACACCTTGAAGGGAATCCAAGGAAGTGCTGCTATAGTATTTTCTGTGGTAGGACTCTGCACAATTGAATTGTGAAACAATCACTTCTCAATGGATAGGTTTCTGGCTGGGTAAATTACTTTGAAAAACAATCCAGCCAATGTCAAAGATAAGGATACGAATTCCTTCCTATTCTATTGCAATGAGCCATAATATAACACAGGTTATACTATCTGCAATAAATAACTGAGTATCTTTTGTAGCACATGCAGACTGTTTGTCATTTTTTTCCTGCAGTGAAGTCATGGCTTTCAGCAGCCCAATGGATTACACTGCTATGCCTTAAGAACGGCACAGAATAAGCAGAGTAAAAAAATGTATTGCTTATCACTTGTTTTGCAAGAAGTAGAAGTCATCCTAGTGAAGAGAATACATGGATTTTTCATGTAATAGTAATAGTTTACACTATTAGAACATGAAACTCATTACTAGTGAATGAACCCAAAAGTAGTGCTGAATAAGAAAATGGATCTGTTTCCTTATTTTGAAATGGAATCAGTACTCAGTCAGTGTCTATATAACAAGGTGGCCCAGAAGAATAAAGCTGTGTCCCTATTGGGAAACTAAAAATAAATATTTTCAAGCACTAAAAATACAGTTTATCTTGCATTTAACATTAATACTGTATCTTGCCCATTGTAAAATCATGCAGTAGCAAACAAAAGGACAGAGCCCTTTCTGTGATTTACATAGCAGAAATTTATGTTCTTGTCACTTTTTTCCCTAGTTTGTGGTTTTACAGGTTGTTTTGTTTTGGTTTGTTTTTTTTTTTTCAAATAAATGTAGATCCCCTCCATTTATTCCTGTCTCTTAATTAACCTACTAAAGACCAGAAGTTCTCATCTGACTTTAGTTTATGGAGGCTAAAAAAGAAGTAACACTCCTCTGTACTGGAGATAGTTTTAACATACCTGTTCATAAGTCAAATGAAGAAAGCAACAGAGAAGGTAAGGAATGTGGCCAACTTAGAGCCATAGAACAGAAAGGATAATCATTAATGTAAAAAGTTTTGGAACTGATGCTTTTCATATGAAAATTGAGTGGAGGGCCATAAATATGGACAAAAGCCAATATTTGTTCTGAACTTTTTCATCTGGGAGAAGTTTGTTTTTAATGGAACAAGGTTTCTTCTGCAAGAAGAGAGAGATAAAAGACATATACCCTTTCTAACTCTGCAAGGGAAGGGAGGTACCATGTTCTGAATTTTCTTTTTGGAGAGGCAGCTCCAGCGAGATGATAGCTGGTAACTCTGGATGCTCCCCTCTGCCCCCTGCCCCACATGAGTACACACAGAGGTGTACACATGCCCCAGCATCAGTAAGACTACATTCACCTTGCTGCTCTGGGATACAGTTCACTCATTTGCTGCTTCCTACCTTCATCTGCTCTCTTTATCACAGAATGAGTCATGGTCATCTGCTCCAACCTTCCTGATCAAGTAGTGGAGCACATGGCACAGGACTGAGTCCAGACAGTTCCTGAATATCTCCAATGAGGAGACCCCACGACCTCCCTGCACAACCTGTTCCAGTGCTCGGTCATCTGAACAATAAAATTATTTCTCATACTTAGGTGGAACTTCCTGTGCATCAGTTTCTGCCAATTTCCTCTCTTTCTCCTCAAAGAACCTGTGGAATAAAAATTCCTGAAGATTTTTTGAGCTCGTTCTGACAAGACTCTGAGCAAACTGATCTCATATCAAAATTAGTTCTGCTTTCAACAAATAATTGGACTAGATGACTTCCAGATATGCCTTCCAACTTACTTTGTTGTATGTAGCTTTTGTCTGAGATGCACTTTTGCTTAAATGAAATTATACATGTCAATTTACTATATGATTCTAGGTAATTCAACAGAATCATCTGCCCTATTCTCCTGCCTTCTTCCCTTGCGGGAACTGATTTTTTTTTCTGAGTATAAGCACAAGCAGGAATGGTTGTCTTGCAGTAAAAGAAAAGTAAGAAAGAGTTTTGGTGCAAGAGATCATCTTCGACCACTGTTCATAGTCTATTCAGAATAAGAGGAGCAATAAAATGACAAACAAAAGAAACTGACCAGGCATATAAATCACCTGATCATTTCACTCTTATCTATTACCCATGTTCATCTTTGTATTGTGCCTCCTGTTTTTGGGGCAATTGTGACATAAATTTTCATTCAGCTAGGAATAAAATTGCATTGAAGTGCATTTTTCAGACACAAATTCATTAAATACGGGAGACAGGATGGAAAAACCTTTCATAAAAAGTCACAGAAGAAAAAGAGTTCCTGTCATTTTAAGGTGGATTAGATTGCAGATGTGACTGCCTTAGATAGTGGGGGAATGGGCTTGATATTCAGTGTTGTGGCTCAGTCTTTCTCTATAAAGACAATGAGAGTTTTGAAACTAATTTCAATGAAAATGAAGCACGTCCATAATGAAGCTTTCCTGTCCTCAATTAAAATCCTCATTGAAAGCCTTGCTGCTTTTTCATTCCTATCGTGTTCTGCTCCTGATGCAATGCAGCAGTGATCCACGCTGCCATCTAGTGCCTATAGGCGAAAGACAGTGGGCTGCTGAATTTAGGGTTTTCATGGATGCTGTAAGAATAACAATTTTTGCTCTTTACTACTCTGACGGCTTTCTCATTGCCTCAGTTTTAGCCCTGAAATTAAAATTATGGAAACTACCTTTTATAAGGGAGTATCCTGTCAGGAATGTGTACAAGTGTGCTTGGGAAGGAGTTGGAGACAAGGGATGGTGTTGTGGGAGAGATAGGGAAGAGCAAAACAAGTGATAAACAAAGCTGCAGGCAACAACCAGAGGAAAAATAAAAATACACTGATTACAGTGGCAGCTATCTTACAGCTCAGAATCAGAACAAGTGCAGTGGAGTGGCCATCTGAACCAGAATAAACAATAAAGCAAGAGATACAAGTGGAGAGGGTTGTGACCTTGAGAATAGAAAAGACATAGAGAAAAGATGAGGGAAAAGTGTTTGTGCACTCGATGAAGGGTTCGTGATTTAGCTGTCAGCTTAATATTGGCTAAATAATACAAATAACTCATATTTTCCAATTAGCATTTTAATAAATATGCATGCATTTATACAACTAAAATTAACTGGAGTCCTTAAAGACTGCTCTGTCAATTAGTCTCACATCTGTAAAATGACAAAAAGACACAAAAATCTCAACCATGAGTTGAAAGGTATTCACGTGAGAGACCACTGAAAATAACTATATGGTGCGTAGAAAGGGTCTTGCAAAGGGTCTCTCTGCATATCAATGTAAACATATTGTAACTCATTATATTTCATTAAAATAATTATAAGAAAAAGACCTTGAATTCTGATGACAAAATTGAAATATGGTTGCATGATTACTTTTCCCTTCTTCAAAACACTTGAAAAGTAGAGCATTCAAAAAAAAGAAAAAAGAAAAAAAAGACTATGCATTTGCATGTACATTTTGATTTGAAATATAATTTTAAAGGACTTTTATCCTTCCTCAAAATTAAGAGCATAATTCTGATAAAACACTCTTTCAATATACACCTGCACAACCCCTCTGGGAAATTTGCTGTCAACTAAAATTATTACTTAAACATTAGCAGTGTTTTTATGAACTGTCCTTACAAAATTGAAGAACAGTATTGATTTTAACTAAAATTCTTCCTTGAATTTTAAAATAGAACTGTGCCTAAATTTTTAGATACTTAGATCTACAAATATACTTGTAATTGCTTCTTTTACTGAAACTAAAATAATATACAGACAAAGAAACTTATGGCATCCTAAGCAGTATCAGAATATTCAAAAATTTGTAATTTCCTGTCACAGACAGGCAGCAGACAGGCACATGCACATAAATAGAGACTTATCTGAAGTTTTCAGGCAAAATAGAAAAAACCTACATCGGAAAAGCCAATATTTTTTCAGAATGCAACTATCCAGTGACAAAAATATTTCATTGTCAATCATATAGATAGGACTTTAAAATACCAGTCTGAGGTTATAAATGTAGGGCATATTAAGCAGAAGAATATACTTCAACCTTGCCTTATTGATAGAAAATATTTGAGTCTACCAAACTGAAATTGATTTCAAATGGACAAAAATGTACCTACTGATCTCTAAATGTTATGTAAAGTTTAAAAGTATTCAAAGAGAAAGAAAAGAAATAAATAATAAATAAATTTTTTCCTTAGAAGTTTTATAGGGAGGACATTTGAGAAATTTCTTTTTTCTTTACATATTTTGGGAATATATCAAGAAATAACTCATATATATTTGATGAAATTTTCTTACTTATGTGAGTTTGCAGATATCATGCATTCTGTATCTGGCTTTTTGTGTTGTAGATATGGGTCACAATTGTTTTAAGCTGTCCCCTCTAAAGGCAATTGCCATTTTATCAAACTGGGCACATCTCAATAGAAGCTACAAAACCTACAAAAATATAAGCTTGCTTGTATTGTGACATGTCATGAATCAGAATGGTGAAAGCCAAAGAGGCTGCTGGCTGTCACTGGGAACAGTGAGTAGTTCCGTAGAATGATGAAAAAGCTGATGATAGTTTAGTCTATGGAAAGCTTTCAGCATGCAACAGACACAGTTGTCATTTTCCATCCTCTGAGTTCATGTTTGTGTTAATAGCCTTGGTTCAACTGGTTGGATGTGTAACAAGTGTCTGGAAAAAACAGGCAGCAAAATAACTTATTTTCAGGCCCTTTCTTTGTGTAAGAGGTGTGTTTACAGAAACAGCTACTATTTCTGAGATCACCAGAAATTATTGTTGTGTTACTGCTCATCTCTCTTACTCTTTTTATCCTCCTTGCTCAGAAGATGACTTGTTTTGGTTTTGAGGAGCACCTGAATGCCAAGCCATGTCTAGCTGAGACAAATTAAATTCATTATGGATATAATTCTGATTCATCTTTCCACATTTATCCTACCACCAAATAGCAATTCAAACAAAAACCTTCTAACTATTGCCCCAGTATTAGCAAAGTCAATTACTCAGTAAACATTGGCACCACTCACTTCTAAAAAGTCAGAGCAGCAATCAAATCCCCATGACTCTGCCTACCAACAGTTGGCATTCAAAATCATCAGCTGAAAGATAAATATATTTAGATTTCCATGCTGAACAACATTGTCATGAAAGCCTTGACAATGAATTTGTGATTAGCAAAGAGTTTTAACAGATATGAAGAAAAGGTCATATGAATAATTTGCTCATAATCTGTGTTAGAACAATCAAAAATAATTTTATTCTTCAAAACAATTATTTTGCTGTCTTTGCATCTCTTCATCTCTTTCTATTACTTTCCCTACTCTTTTCTTTCTAGAAATCATCTTATTAGCACGAATATATTGAAACAGGAAGTTTCATATACGTATTTTTAAAAGCTTGCAGACTTTCCAACTGCACTTGTATGCATGCATAGACACTTCAGAGTCAAATGTATGTCTCATGCTCTATGTCTTGCTGTAAAACTTGTCTGGGTTCTGATGCTCTCAGCCTTACTTGACATTTACCCATTGTTCTCACCTTATAGGCAACAGTCACATCTTTAATCAAGGAATTAAAATGTATATTTCTTCCAGCTAATTGCTAGTGAATGAGCTACAAATCAAGAATAATTCACAAACCTTATTCCATAGATAATTATAAATTCTAGGAAATTGTAGCCAGATCACATATAATTCCTGAAGTGAAAAAGAGTTAAAACAAATCTGTGAATCAATTTTTTATGATTAATTTCTCCTCTTTCCTACACATCTGAAATTTGTTATCAAATGTAATCAAGCAACATTCAGATACATCCACAGTAAAGAATACATCCACTATTCAAAAGGTGTCTTTAATCTTACAGTGCTGGAGGATTCAATACACCCCAGTAAACTGTAGTCCTTGACATTGTGAAAGTATTTGCTTAACTTTTTTGCTTCTTAAATTTACTTGCATTGTCAAGGTAACAAGATAATGATCTGATGTGTATGACAGAGAGCTCAGATGTAGCCCACTGTCTCAGTGTAGCACACCACATTTCCCTAGCTTCAGTTTGCTAGTCAGGCTAAAAATGCATTACATGACTGCAGCATTGTTTCTGAATAAAATGACAGTAAAACTCGGAAAAGGCTTACAGACTAATTTCAAACAACTATGCTAAGCTGAAGTGAGACTTCTTTCTTTCTAGATGTTCCCAATGGACAGAATACCCTTTGAATTCCATGGTCATCTCACAGACCTTTGCATAGTGAGACATTTTTCACACAAGATGTCTGGCTATTTGGATTCAATTCAAAAAGAGGCTTATGCTTCAAAGAGCAGGAAAGCTGACATAAGCTTTAGAGTAAATACCAAAATCTCTTATCTTTCCATGTTTGTCATATGCTATAATCCTAGCAAGAGTGGTCTCCACAATAATAGGAAAAAATCCTGAAGATTGGCTTGACAGAATAACAAAGGCATTATACATAAATGGTGGTTAGGGAACAGTTGTGGGGGGTTTAAGCTTTCTAAATTATAAATGCTCATTTATATTAAAAGGTACATGAATTTCCAGTGGGAATGTCTCCTAAAACATAAAAGTCCTAGTTCTGAGGACTGATTTATTCTCTAGCATATATGAACAAGAAATTGCCCCCTGGGTATCTATCAGGGCAAGGACAGAGGATTACTCTGTTCAACAATATTTTTTATTGCTTTTTGTATTAGATACTATTTTTATGGCAAAATATATACTTTATGTATGCATAATACTGAACTGGCTGATCCTCCTTCCAAATTTTGTCTTTTCAAAGAAATGATCAGTGACAATTTTCTAAACAGAGTTCTGGGGATATATTTCATACTATTTCTATATAGTTTGCCTACATATGTGATGGCTTACACACTGATTGAACTCTAGAATTTTTTCCTTCTTATTACCAGAATTATTTTATTTTCCACAATAAAATGCTAATAATTTAAAATAGATTTGTATTTTCCTAAGATAATCTATCATTTATTTTAATGGAAACATTTGAAAGTATCAGTTTTGAAAATTCTTCCTTTGAAAAACCACACAATTAAAATACTAATTATACAAGATCACTTGAACTCCACCTGACTCCCATGCTAATTTCCATAACAGAGCACTTTTCATATGTGTCACTGATTCATAAAGAACTGCTCCTTTCATAAAACATAAATAAACGTAACACCTTGAGGTACTCTCCCAAGCAGACATCTCTACCTTAACACCTTCCCTCTAAATCCTAGAATTATGCTGCCTTGAGATTTACTTGCAGAGTCAGCTGAGAAGCCCTGGGAAATTCATTATCTCTGGGAGAAAGTAAGGTATGTACTTTCTTTTCCCAGCATCATTCTTACTTGCCTTTGCCTTTTGCTGTGAATAAAGAGGACGCAGCTATTCAGCCAGAGAAGGAATGAGTCAGTGGTAGAACTGAACTTCAGTAAATGCAACTTACATGTTTCCATACTTATGTATTTAACAACAAAAAGGAAAATTTTAATGCTACATGGTTTAGATAAAATTTCATCCTTATCATAGCAGATGTACTTCACCATAGGTTTTGAGACAATTGCAGGAAATATTTTAAAGCCAATAATATCTATTACCATTACTACTATTATTTCTAAAATGAAAATATAATTATTGTGTAATCAAAATAGATATTAAATACATATTGTACATAAATTTTCATGGGCTAGGATATACTGTCTAGAACACCAACAGAAGCAAAAGAAAAAGAGCACAAGAAGGATGCACATTTCTACTCTCCTTCACTTATTTAACAATAAACACTAATATTTTCCCATCAATTTTCTCTCTTTTTAAAAATAGATTTGTATCCATTATATGAAGTACGTTTTCCTATGAATTTTCTTTTTATAAGTAACATCTCACTAACATACCACAAAGAGGTGCTCTAAACCCACAGTAGCTATTGAGAGCAACTCCATCAAGAACAGAAAGAACTGCTGCAAGCTCGCCTCAAGGTAGGGATTTGTGATTTTAGTACTCTGTTTTTTAAGTAAAAATATTTCTCATGGCAGTCGTTGCAATAAAACTTGTGTCCAGCAGTCAGAACTTAAAATAATGAGATTCATAGCTGTCACCACACTAACAAGTCAGGGGAGATTTATTTCATGGAATAGATTTAGGCAGAATACTCAGCTATTGATCATCTCTTTTTCATAAATAATCTATTCAGTTGAATAGAACATCTTTTTTTTTCCCTGAAGTAATAGCTATGTAATGAGAGACTGGTTTGACACAATTTTACAGAGTTTTCTGTCCTGTCAACTGTGGTGCATGTGTTTAAATGCCATTTTTGTGAATTTTTCTGTTGTCTACATCTTCTTTACTTGCATATGTAAAGATGAATAAATATACAAGTCTTCACGCAATCAGGACTGAAAAAAAAAAATCCCTGGAGATCTAATTTCTAAATCTTCCTTTAATCCAATTGAAATTAGTTTTTTAATCCCAGGTTAGTTTTAACAATTTTTCTGAATCCCATCACTATTCTGACTGTCAGAGAGGAAAAGTGTGGCTGAGGCAGAGAACCCTGAACACTGCATTATTCCCCATCTCTATCACTTCATACTAAAACAAATGGGGATGAAACATGATTCCAGTCTCTACAAGAACTATATGTCTTTGACCTATTCAATCAAAAGAAGAGTCATCTGCTGTAATGGCATCATCTATGGGGTCTTCAGGTAGGTCTACAATTACATGGAGGCTGCTGCGGATAAAAAAACCTGCAATTCCAATTCTTGAAAACTGAACATATACATATATTTTTTTCAATTTTGAGGGGAAATTTAGATCTGAATAGAGATGAAATATTATAGTTCTAGTTTATTTGAAAATACTACTTGAACAGTTCTATTTTTAGTCATAATTTATTTCTGAATGCAATTTAGAAAGTGATGTACATAATACAGAGTATGTGCCTTTCTGATCTGTCTCCATTTTCTCTTACGTAAATTAAAGTTTATCTATATATTGTAATATTAAAAGTTGTCCCTATGGACCTCTTTATTTAAGAAGAGTTATATTTCTTTCTCAAGACACTTGAATTTCATCTTCAAAATTTAGCTCTCTCTTTGTATTCAAATGTGAAAATATTTGGATATTTTGGAACATTCAATTTGAAAGTTTTCAAAGGTGATTAGCACCTTGTTTCCATTTTATTTATAGTGTAAAGAAGCAATTCAGTATTTTGAAAGTGTACTGTCTGAGGTAATCAACATTTATAAATGAGAAAGAAAGGAAGAAAGGAAGAAAGAAAGAAAGAAAGCAAGAGGAAGGAAGGAAGGAAGAAAGAAAGAAAGAAAGCAAGAGGAAGGAAGGAAGGAAGAAAGAAAGAAAGAAAGCAAGAGGAAGGAAGGAAGGAAGTTCCAAAATAATGTACCTGCCAATAGGATATATATTTAACAAAGGACTTTTCAAACAGGAATGAGTTTTATTTCAGCAGGCACTACCCATCTATAATGGAAATATCATTTGTGCTAATAAAAGTCTGCATGGTGGTATAATTGTTTTAAAAGCTACACAGCACTGGAATGCACAAATGATTTTGGGTCTGCTAGATAAGCAGTAAATTTGATCTGAATTCTTGAATCTAAAATATACAGACTTACTGTACAGGTTCCAGCTAAACACAGGATAAATGAAGCACAATTGTTTAAAGACAAAACCAGCAATATTAGAGATATTGAAGCAAATTTTGTAATTGAAGTAAAATAAACATCAACCTTAGATATGTTTTTCAGACTGTACTTATGCCTCAAGTATATGAATGATCATACCGTATTCAAAGTGTTGCCTTGGTACCTTCACTGGCTCTCTTTTTAAGGGCTTATTAAGTATTTTATTTTATTATCTTTTCTGTCTAGATTCTCGCTAATTGAAGGATCTTTACAGGTTCTCTGACTACAGAAAGCTTGGGCTGCATTGCCTGAAGTTGCATTAAGCAGAGCCTCATCAGCATTCAGCACCACTACCATAGCATAAAGCCTGGAAGAAGTGGGAAAAATTACCTACTGAAACATAAGAAGAGAAGATGAAAAGAGGCCAGCAAGAAGAAAGAAATCTCCTCATGTCTGTTCTGAAGCTTCTTTTTCTAATGGATCCCCCTCCCTAGCAATGTTGCGAATGGCAGGTGATGTGTTCTGCAAATAGATCAGCAATGTCACTTCTAAAATTGCACTTTTTGGCATTCAGGTGTTAAAGCCAGTCAGCTGGTAGCCAGGCTTTATCCGAGGCTGTATTACAGAAAAAGAGTATATGTTAGATCATCTAGCAGCAATTACAGTAAAACATCTCTGGCTTGAGACAGAATCACTGTTACTGTTGCTTCCTGCAGCGAATTCTGTCACTGTCATATTTGCTTCCTTTTTCACTCCCAGATGTCAGATACACTTGGCTAAGATTATTTTGCTGGGTTGAATTATTTCCACAACTTCTTCAGACACTGAAGTGACTGTTATCTCTCCAACCATTCTCAAACATTGAGATCTCAGCAAAAAATTGCAAAGCTATGTATCAGATTATATTTTAAAAGGTATGGCAAAAGTCATTAAACAAATGATGAGATATCCATTGTTAAACTTGCTCTAGTCACAGATGTAATATTTTTCTTCTTTCCTTTTTTTTCCTTTTGCCATAATAATCACTGTAGCAAGTCGTAAATGCAATGAACCCCCATGCTATCTATGATGGAGAGAACACAGAAACTGTTTTATCATATTGATTTATGATATTGTACTGTGTAAAGTTCAGGTGCAGTCATAAAATTTTTCTGGTTTCAGAAGTCTCTAGAAAGAAAAAAAGGAAGAAAGGAAGAAAGGAAGAATAAAGAGAATCAAAGGAAGAAAGAATAGGAAGTACGAAAAACATGATATTCCCCTTCTCACATGTAAAAGTATAAGGGAAATTTGCATGAACACAGATACTATAATGGAATATTTAGTTGTTATTTGCAGTTTGTATAATTCTTGCCCATCACATTAATTACCTAATATATTTGAATGCTACTGTTAATGCCATTTATTGTTTATTCCCTGTGTAATTCTGTGTGGTTTATGTATTAATGTTCTGTTATAGCTTAAGTCTTGTGCAGCTTCATGAATTATTTTCACAGGCTATCCAAAGAGCTGAGAAACGCTGTAAGGATAACGTATGATTTTTTTATGAGGTCTTCCCCATGATGACTCTAAAGGGCTTCAAGAACTGGGGAACAGAGCTACTGTTTTGGGAGAAATACGAGGCCATGGTCGAAGAACAGATGATGCTTCAAGTTGACTGGATTACGTGAAGAGGTTGGGTGGTGGTGTGAACTCCTGCAGCTGCAGCAGGGAGAGACTGAATAAATGCAGGAAGAAACTATTTTGTGAAGGAAAGTGGGAGAAAGGGTTAATAAAAATATTTATAAAAAACAAGGAAAGAAATTAGGAGTTTTTAGGCTTTTTCGGCTCTAGCCTCTCCCCTGTCCTTTAGGCCAAATCACTGCCTTGGTTTGCTAGGTGTAAGGACATCTCTGTGCTCCTGATGGCAGAGTCATGAAGGCAGAGTTCCCTTGCTCCTACTCATGTCTTCATTCCATCAAGGTCTGACTTTAATGAGAAGGCAAAGAACAACCTCATTGATCCAGAAGAACTGATTTTCGTATCTTTAAGAAAAGCATATTAGAATGCTCTGATTTCTCATTCTTCCAGCAGGTGTAAAAAACTACAGGGATAACCAGGTCAGGTCCTCACTAGGGAAAGTGATTGCTTGCAGTCTTCCAAAAAATCCAAAGGAGGTACACGCAGTATTGCAGGAGAATGAATGAAAAGATTTTTCTCTTAGTTCCCTCATGTCTTTAAAAAGTCATCTCTGCTTTAGCAGCAGCAATAAAGACTTATTCCAAGGGAAAAATCAAGCTTTATGCTGGAGCTTAGTGATTTTTACTTTGTGATTTTCTGCTTTCATTTATATAACTGATGGAAACAGCATAATTTTTCTATTTCCGGTTCATCTTTCCCCTTTCAAGATCAAAATCTAATTTTCAGTTTTGGCTCAGGCTCTGGACACTGACACTTTGAAGAATGAAAATGATCATAGTCATAATGCTGTCAAATTTTCAACTGAAATCATACAGGAAATTTTCCTTCCTCTTCTCCTTTCAATAATAATCTTTCTCATCTGTATCTGAACCAGAGACCTTCTTTTTCAATAAATGTAAATAATAAAAACAATTCCCCATCTTGTCTGTGCTCTTTTCATCCATTGCAGCAACTTTCTCTTGGTAGAGGGACAGAAGAAAGGTACATATAGGGAATTATTATGAGAATCAAGACTAAAACATATTTAGGCAAAAAAAAAAAATATTCTAAACCATTTTGTTACTCTTGAAAAGTGGATGATCTTTCTTTCTATATTCTGTGTTGTGGGGTTTGTTTTGTTTTGTTTTGTTATTTTTATGGAAGCCTTATTTTCTCAGATACTGATAAATCATTTCTGTAATTTTTAAATCAAGTAAAATCAAACAACCATCTGACCAACTAGTAGAGTGTGATTGTCCCAGGTAGTTTGATTTCATATTTAAACACCTAGCCTTCATTTATATATTTGCCCTTTCACTTTTTGTAAAAAATTATATGCAATAATTTTTATACTAGTTTAATTTAGGTATTGGATAAAAAAAGGACTAAACTGTAAGTTTGAGAAGGTTTGGAACTAATATTTTGAGTTTTGCATAGCTTCAACAACTGATGGATTGAACATGGCTTCTTGTGTGGCCTGTGGATGTGTGGCCTCCATCCTTCTATACATGGGACAATTACATGTGTTGAGGATTTACAAGGCAGTCAGAATCCAAGAGGCATTGATCCTGGAATGAAATTTCAGTTGACGAGCCATATGCAAATGAGTGCTCTTCATATTTAAAGTGGATAAAAATGATATCTAAACCAGAGTTTGATTCAAATGGAAACTGCATTTTACTTACTGGTAGCAGTAATTTTTTGATCAGTAGTGACATATCCTTCCTTATGAGGTTATTCTCTGATTAGTTGAATGTTACAAGAAGATCCTTCCCCTAACCAAATCAAATGCTGTTTTTTCCCCCTACTACATTAAGTAGTTTATTTCAACATAACCAAGATCCACTATAGAAAATTATTAGATCTACATGCATCATTTGATAGGACAGAAATTAAACGCCAGCAGTAGAACACTTCCTTATGAACAATGCTTCACAGTCTGCATCAGCATGTGCTTTCATTAGCTGTTTGACAACTCTCTGCCTATATGTGTTTATTTAACAAGAATTTACAGCCATCCTACGACAAAGTCTTAAACTCATCCAGATTTTCCTATGAATTTTAAAATATGTTTATTTTTAAACATATTTATACCAAGATGTGGCCTGCTGTGTTACTGAAGACGACCAACACATTTTCACTTTCACTAACCTGTGAATCTAGCAGGATACTGACACCACTTACCAAAACTTCCACTCTGTATTCAGAACAAGTGTAGTTCTGTATTCAGAATGAGTTAGTCCTTCAACTAATTTGAGTTAACTGAGGTGATAGTCAGGATAACTGTATTGGTTTGAGATAAATTTAGAGGAAAATATTTTTTGATAGAAAGTGAGTAATAGTTATATTTTTATTTTGTTTGGGAAAAGAAATATTTTTTTGGAGGGAAGTGAAGAAGAAATAAAATTATTTATTTAACAAACACACAAGAAGAGAATTATAGTGTTAAATAATAAAATTTTCTTGTTGTGGAGAGACCCTTGGAAGATTTTTAAGTCTTTCTGTGGGTGTGTTTTTTCTCTTTTTTTAGAATTGGGGTTTCGGCACAGACACTTCTGACCCTCTTGGATTTTGTTTTGGGGATGTACAGTTTAGAAAGAAGAAGAAGAAGAAGTCAAAAGTTTAAGGAAACAATGTTTAAGTTTTTGGGGTTTTTTTGAGAAATAGAGTTGAAAGTTGTTTGGAAAGTAAGGAAAAGTGTTTGTTTTATTTTCAGTAACAGTTGCAGTAGTAGTAGCAGCAGCAGCAGCTATCTCTATACTGCAGAAGAACGTAGAGAGGAGTAGTCAGAGTGATTCTGGACCACAAAAATGCTTTGAAAAATTTCGTTTGATTCTTTTTTTTGTATTCAGTTTTAAAGGCACAAAATTCATTTCTGGGCATAGAGTGGGCAACATGGGATACACATCATATGATCACCCCAAGACAATAACATATTCTTTATAAAGCTTTCCAGTTACTTCAATCAGTACACTGGAAACGGGACCAGTGTTTTTATCTAGCTCAGATAAAGATGTAGAGTTAGTTATCCAATCTCTTTTCAAATCACTGATACCACTACTAGAACTGACTACTACCATTCTGAATCTTCCAGGACTATGATTAACTTATGTTATTCCTTCCTGAATAGATCATCGAGTAATATAGACAGGAAAGGGAAATGGATGTTAAAGTCCAATCTTCTATGATGAAGCCATATTTTAAGATAAAAGTTGGGCCTGCAAAAGGACATACTTTACAGGCCGAGAAATTATGGCTTTCTACGTGTATTTTCTATTCTGTTTCTATTCTACTTCTGTTCTATTCTATTTCTATTTTTTTACACCTTACACACACTTCTACACAATAATATGCTTTAGTAACTTCCAGGAAAGTTCTAAACAACAGAACTAATATCTGTTAATTGGTAAAAGTACTATTCCTGCTGTTCGGTGAGTGTGTTGTTTCAGTTTTTTTCTCTACCACTGTACAATACCATTGATAGGATTCAGTGTCTCTCTGAAAGCAATTTTTTTCTTTTTTATTTTTTGTGTGTATGAATTAGGAACTTCATACATCTCAACTTACATTTCTAAACAAAAAAAGAGAAAATCACATAGCTGTGTGCCAGCTGCTGATACCTGATGATGCACCTTTTCCGCATTCAACATAAAATAGGGTCTCTTTTCTGTTAATCTCAACTTAATACATGCTGTGAATGAGTCAGCAGCATCTTCTTTATAAAGAAAAGTAGTGTGGCAACCAGTTTTTGAATGTTGCAAAACATTCTAACAGTTTTAAAATGTCTAAAGTAAAAAACAAGCTCTCTTCAATTGTTGTAAATGAATGGAGAAAGACACATGAAGAAGGAGTGTAAGAACCCACATTTTCTGTTCCTGTCCAGAATAATATGGAGTGTAAGAACCCACATTTTCTGTTCCTGTCCTTGCCTTAATAAGTTCCCGATGATCTCTTTGCAATACAGGTAGAGTCTGAGAAGCTGCTCCTGGATTTGAAGGCACAAGCACACTGCACTTTGCACGGTACACATAGGATTTCAAATGCAATAGCAGATCATAAAAGGCAAATGGCAATGCAGACTTGTATCTGAGGAGTGGGCTGAACTCTCACAATAACTCAAGTATACTTGAAATTCAGATCACTGCTGTGACATAAGATGAATTGTCAGGTTGCAGAAACAAATGGGATAATATTATTGAAGAAATAATAGGACTATGAAATTACAAGGCATTATAAAAAGAAAAGTTTTGAATACTTAATTCTGCTTTGATTTAATCATGTCTTCTGTTGAGACAATCAAGGCCTGTTGAACTGGACCAGAGCAAGGAAATGCTTGTATTGATCGTGTGCTCAATAAATGCTTTTTTTCCTCACCTAAGACTGAAATGTCTTTTTGATTAAATGAACAGAATCTAGGATCTTATCTATTGATGATTTACTTTAATGTGTTCTGATGAGGAAATAGGATAAGCAAAGTAAAGAGAATACTCCAAGTAATCTCCATTCCATTAAGATAAGTTGTTATTTCTTCACTCCATTTTGTCAGTTGCTTAGGTAAATTTGTTTGATATTAAAGTTTCATATACACAGAAGATTAATTATGTGTCAGCACTTCATGAAGTGGGAAAATATTCTAAGTGATAATGCATAAGATGTAGTAATCAAAAATTCCAAATGAGAATTCCAAAAGCCAGTTAACAATCTGCATTTTTATTTAAATCCCTACAGGTTACATATTTTTAGAGACTTTTTTTAGTCTTATTCCTTTTTATTTTTTAAATCCTTTTAAATCGTACAGACATGAGATTATTTCTCATTCTTACGTGTTCTGAATACTAATTAATAAACTGGGAAATAACAGAGAATAGATTTTCAGAAAACCCCAGAACCTCTGTAAATCTGGTCAGAGTGTGTCACTCCTGAATGCAAAGATGTAGAGGAGAAATTCTGACTTGATACAGAATGACTGACTCTAAGTGTCAGGAACGGTACAACTGGGGTGAAGCTTTGGATGAGCCATTTTGCTTTTCAGAAGGGTCAATTAAATGCTGGGGAGAGTACAGGAACTAAACTACTGCAATGCTCAGGCTGGCACATTGTCAGTGACAGTGCTATCTACCTCTACACTGCATTGCAGTAAAGAATGTAAACTTTAACTTGAAATGTGGTTAAAAAGGCTATGAGCAAGCTGAGAGTTTTCTGAACAAAGAGAATTTCCCTTCATTTCACTAGCTGCAACACTCAATGCTATCCCCATATTGCAAAGTTGTGGGTGTAAGAACTACTCTGAGTGGGTTTAGGTCAACTAGTTTATCTCTGTTGGGAAAAATACACAATGACTGCATTCATTGTCAAACTCAGACAGTGAAGAAGCTGGAGATTTGGTGCTTCCAAATGATGTCATCATTTATTATTATATATTACACAGGGTTTACTTTCTGAGCTATTTAATTTTCCCTTTCTGAAGAGAATTTCTGTGGAAAAGATTGTGGGAGAAACTGCAGAGCTACTCTCAGTTCATACCTTTTTTCTAATATAGTTCATTTTCAACCTTGGAAAATGTTTGGTGTTATAAATCATTAATATGAAGCAGAGAAGCTTGAGGAATAATACATTTATTTATACTGACCACAATACTGCTATAATTTTTTACAGGCTGATGCAAGAGGCAATTTCTTTTATGTTGAATTAGCTTTTGTACTCAAAATTCAAAGAGTACTTTTTCCATCAAGGGTAACAAAATTCAGTTCCCTGTCTGTTTTTTATGTATTGAAAGAGTTATGTATTGAAAAAGCTACAAACTAGATAAGTGTAAAAGATTAAGAATGAAACACACACAAATAAAGAACCATCATCCCAGCTAGGGTAAAACGATGCTTTTCCCCTCTCTTTTGATTCTTTGCTTACTTTAGTGTTCCATTACATTTGAAATTAAACCATCTGTATGAATAATAACAAAACTTTCACCTCTTACTTTGGAGAATTATCTAGCACAGTACATTTAAAATATGAAATTGTTAACATGGAAGTCCAAAATTTAGAATGAGAGAGAAAAAGAACTTACTGTAGCTGAAATAATGTAATTCTATTGTCATTGATATTAGTCTATACCATCCTGTTCACCTGAAACTCAGGTATGGCATGGCCTCTAGGATTCTTTGTTAGACATTAAAACTCATAGCACAAGTCCTTTACAACCTTTCTTAAGATATTCAGCCTCTCTACATAACTTTGAAATCCAAGTATTTGCATCCCAAAAACTTCTGTCACTAGTGAGGCTCTAGGAAAGTTTCCTTTTCCCTGATGATATGTGTAAGAAATAGACATCTCAACAGAAAAGGACTCCAATTAGCAGCCAAAGTGAAAAATTAACTCCAGGTATCCAAGCCCAAAACTATCTGCAGGATGATGGATATGGTACTATATATGAAATGTCAGCAGATCCTAATTTAGGATAAAGTTAAATATATGCCAGAAAAACAACTATTTTTTAATTAATCACACCTACTTGTCTGATAATTCAAATTGAGTTATGGTCCAGGGATTACAGAAATACTAAACAAAAAAAAAAGGATAATTTTAAAATATCCAAACTGGGCTGTTGGCCTCTACCCAGCTGGAATTTTACTGTGATGTTGGATAAAGTTTGTTAGGAAAAAAAAGGAGAAAAATAAAGGAAGAAAAGAACGGGTTTGCTTCTCGGTGAGATAATTGGAGACATGGAAAGAATGATTAGTGTAATACAAATCTGTAAGGTGAAGAGGGTTTTAGGAACTGGGAAAGAATGAGGATAACTGAATTTAAAACTTCTGTTTGATTTTATTTGGTGTCTCAGTCAAAAGTCTTTTAAGGATTCCAGGTTCCTTGATCTGGTATGTTTTCTAATTCAAGAGATTTGATGGTCTACACAATTTCTTGTTTTCTTTTATTCATGATAAAAATGAGCCCAGGTTGAGACAAAAGAATGAAAAATATGACATGTAGTGAATGCAGATGCTCTTTATTGCCTGACTTTTGCAGATCATAGAAAATTTCCTTTTTTAGAATATAAACTAATGTCACCAGTTTCTCCCTCCTCCCACTCCTGCTAAAAACAGAAGAATAATTTAACAAATTCACTATGATACCAGAGATTTCCTATAGAAAAAAAAACCCCAAACCCTATTTTTGTCTTAAAAAGAAAGGAGAAAATTCATTTGGTTATTATTTAAACGCTACTCAGTCATTCTGGAATATCCAAATTCACTGCTTAAGGACAAATCTTTTATTTGTAGTTTTTTTACTTTTCTTATGTTCTTAATTCAGCAGTGAACTGTGTAGCTGATGGGTTTTCATGCACATATATTCAGAGACAATAAATAGTTTCTGTATAGCAGTGGCTTCATTATGGTATTTTTGTCCTCCTCTGTCCTGTAACTTGATACCAAGATCTGCCAATTTCTCATTTGGTACGATTTTGTTTTGAGATCATTTGTTACACTTCTCTCTTTCCCTTGAAATCAACATGATGGGTTTGATACATATGAAATATTTATACAATTTAATAATTTCAAGAAGATTTTCTGTTTGTTATTACTACTGAACTTTTTTCAGTACCCTTTTGTTTTACACTGAATTCTGAGCATAATCTATTAAATGCAATAATTTATGTCTGTGAGAAATTAGACTCATGAACATTTATTTTCTGAACATTGTCATAACTAGATTTCTGTAGAGTAAATTCTAATTTATATTAATTGAAATAATATTTAAGTCAGCTCATTTTCCTTGCACAATTCAGCAGGGACAGCATAGAAATTAAGTCTAAATAATGATCTGAAAATTCTTATACTCAGTTTTCCCATTTTTCAAGTCTGCTCTTTTGCCAATATTTGGAAATTGACATAAAACAATATTTCTTTAAAAAAGGAGAAAACCAGTGTTCTTCACAGCCTCCCGTGACCATTCATTCTGAACTAAATTTGTGTTTGATCTACTTCTTCTGGAGTCATTGGACTCTGCTCAATAATATAGTTCTTAAAAGTACTAACAGGTTTTCTTTTTCCTTGTCTGTTTTTAATCAAAAGCAAACTTTTCTGCAAGATTTTATTTAACAACCAGTGCCTCCACTCTGCGTAGAAATGTCAGAAAACCAAATTACATTAGTAGTTTTTATAATCTCACAACAATACTTGGAGAAGCATCATGAACCAAAGAACAGCTTATGGAACATCCCCAGGATTGGCAAATGCATCCACAATATGATTTGCTCACATATAAAAAAAAAAAAAGGCGGAATAAACAATTTTGTGTACCTACAATAGACATTTCTATTTAAAAGAGGAAGAAAACACCTTTTTTGGATTAAATTCAAATCCATCAACACTTGAATTGAACTCATTAATTTTGCAAGTGACAGCAAACATGAGAGGGGTGAGGGTAGGAAGTGGACCAGGGCAGGGCACCTCACAGAGCTGGAGGAATGGACTGACAGGAACTTCATGAAATTTAGCAAAGGCAAACGCAGAGTCCTGCACTTGGGAAGGAAGACCCACAGGGGACTGACTGGCTGGGGAACAACTCTGTGGCAAAGACCTTGGGGCTCTCAGGAAGGAAGTGACCAGAACACAAACCAACATAATTTCCTGGCAACAGAGGTCATCTGGAGCTGTGTTCACTGCAGTAGAGCCAACACTTTGGGGAAAGTTATTATCCCCCTATACATGACACTTGTTAGCCCACACTTAGGTACTGTGTGCAGTTTGGGTCTCAGTTTACAAGAAAACTTGAGTACAATTTACAGGAAGTACACTGGTAAACTCCAGAGAACCACCAAGATAGCTGGGGTATGGAGCACATGGCCCGTGAGGAGCAGCAGAGGGAGCTGGGGCTGCTCAGAAGGACAAGAGGCATCTTGAGAGGGACAATAGCAGCCTAACTATACAGCTGAGCAGGAGATTGAGCAGAAGGCTGGACTTAGGCAGAACTTTTTCCCAGTAGGAGAACAGTAGTATGAAGCCAATGAATTTGTATAGCATGGTTTATCTAATGTAATGCATAAATTAATGATTATAAAAATATTGTGTTCTAAATCTTTGCTGAGTTTTAGGCAGATTTAGTGACTTAGGAATGCTTGGTTTGTTAATAATTTGGAACATCTAATTTTCCTTTCTAAGTAGTCAATATCCAAAACCAAAAAAGACTGAAAGAAGCCTTAGTGAAACATTTACATTGATATAAAATAGTTTCTTATCTTATTACTTTGGAAGCTTTGAGCAGCCAACTATTTTCCAGCATAGCTATTGATACCTCCAAATACCAGAAAAAAACCCTCTTAAACAAGGAAAAAAAAATATGTTTCCCATACTCACTGTGTTTTCATTTAATATTCTTGATGTTAATACATTAATTCAATAGAATGTAATAATAGTAGGTTTCAGTATGACAGGAGCAAATTTTCATTTCAAGTAAGACCATCCATTATAATCAGAGACAGGGTACTTGAACTGAAGATCACTACTCAGTTAAAATAAAAAATAATGAAAGTGTCATCTTTAATAGAAAATGTCATATGAATACATGACAAGTGGTGTATATTCAAAATGTTTTCTATAAGTCATGTATGTAATTTTAGATTTTAGAACTTAAAAAGCTCTTTATTGTTTTCTAGTTGGCATGGGACATTACATCTATATTTTTAAGGCATTAGAGCCCATGAGGCTACTTAACTGTAGGTTTTATTTGACAATAGACAACCACTGAAACAAATATGCATTAAATGCACAAAGAGTAATCATAAATGGAAGTGGGCAGAGAGAACATAAAGCTGTAATTAACTCTAAAGATTCTTGCAACACAGAAAATTTAGAAAGGGCTTTGGGCTGTCTCTGAGTATCAGTGAGACCCTTGGAGTAAATAATAAAACCTTGGGCTCACTTGGAAAACAACAATAAAATAAAAAAATAAAGATTTTTGAACCCATTATTTGTTACAGATTTGTAAATTAAAAATTGCTGTCTCAAACAAGAATTCTAATGTGGCATTTTATAACTATGTTCTCAGTATTACAGACACAATGCATTTTAGGTTATAAAAAGTTTATAGAGAAATGAAAAATAGTACCAATACCAGGTCATCATAAGCCTGTGGTGAAAAAAAAATGGGGTTAAAGGTTTTATTTTTCTCTGTTAATAATATTATACTATCTGCTACTTATTTATTTATTGTTATAAAGAAGGATAAGAATCACCAAAAATCATAACAATATTTTAAAAATCTGCTTAATTTCCCACCCACACATAGATTTTTTCACATGCATTTCAATGAACGTTCATCACTCAAGTGTCTGGAAGACAAAAAATTATGGTCATACATGTATTATTTTGTAACAGACTTAAAAATTGGTCCATCAGCTGTAAAGTGAAGTATTTGTCTAGACTGGTAGGATTCTGAGATACAATGCTGTATACTTACTGCCTTGGAAATTCTCCCTGCAATCTGTCGTATGCCCTCACACTTTTTGCTAAACTGAAAAAGGAAGAAAGAGTGGGATTTGCTATGAATGAATCCATATTCATCAAGAGGAAATTTCTTTGGAGAATTTTTGACACAGAATAGGCCTAGGCTCATTGGCCTAGGCAGGTCTTAAAATGCTACAAAAGGCATTTCTCTGCTCTCACGGACCAAAGAAGAAAAGTAGGGAATTGACTCCCACCAGCTGGCAGTCCAATTTGTGAACACTATATAGGATCTCTCTGAATCATGTAAGGAAATGTTATTTATGGCTGTATGTTATAGTTTTTGTGGGCTTGGAATATAAAATGGATTCTGGAATGGAAAAAGAAATTAAAAGCTCAAACAATTCATTCTTTCCTACCCAGCATCCTCCTGTGATTTTTCTGTCAGGGTACACCATAGAGTGAGGTTTAAATGGTTTATCATTAGAACAATGGTTAATTTTAAAAAATCCAGGGGAAATTTTGGAATTAAACCTATCAGAAGTGACATACTAGTCACCAAAAACTAAGTATTTAAAGAATTTGGTCTTAGTGAACAATTTGGGCTTTCTACATCATGAGGTACATAACACTAAAGAAGAGAGACAACATTTTTTGTAAAAGCTGCCAAGAGACTCAATGATTAGCCTTAGGAATCTGTGGAAATATTAATGTAGTTGAACGCAGTGTGAAGGAGGATCCTAATTCTCTAAGATGTACAAATATTATCTTGGGTATCCAACCTTTTCACCAGTGACATTGTTCTGTCCTAAACTGTCCTTGGCCCTCAGACTCCTGTAGATTTTTGTTTCCCTATTGCAATCATGGATTACATTTTTTACATAGTTTTTAAAAAATAACACTTAGGTTCTATTATCTCAATTATGTAATATTTTCCATATGTGTAATATATTCCTAATTTATTGTGGTAACTTGGTGGCTTCCTTTAGCAGTACGCAATTTATATATTGGAAAGGAATAAAGGAGTCTAAATTGAGTGATAGTCATCCTGTTGCTAGCGGAAAATGGTTTAAAAGTATGTTAAGAAAATTTTTTCCTGAACTGTTAGGAACAAAACATTTGAAAACTCTATTTTCAAACTTTTTCTGTCTAACAAGTCATTATTGGATCGAACAAGGGTCTGTGTGAGCAGACATGGTAGTTTATTCAAGACCAAGATTCTTTGTCTTCACTTGACTACAGGATGAAGATCCTTTATTTTTGCATGTGCAATGAATACAGAAAAAGGAACTTCGATTTTTTGCTTTCTGCATCAGGAGCTTGATCCAAGGCCAGCTCAGTGGAAATGCTCCTATTGATTTCAGTGGCTTTGGATCAGACTTTAATTCTGTTGTGAGTGGATTGAAAACCAATATATTTATCTCTTTGGAATTCTACTGACGTAGTTTCTTTTAAAGTTTTGTTTAATTCTTTTCCTGATGAATTCAGGTAATTATTCAAATAGTTCAACCTACTTTCTATTTAACATATTATTATCAGCCATCAAAATAATTAAATACTCAATATAAATTTAAGCACTTACTGACAAAAATGTTGCTGATAAGAATAATGGAAGAAACAAAATCAGGAAAAACAATTTATGAGGATAATTCAAGCCATTTCATCTGTAAATAATGAGAATTTAATGAGGTTGATATCCAAAATGGCTCTCACTTCTTACAGTATAAAGCATTCATTTTTCACATTAATTGTCTTTTTAGTAACATTTTTAGGACATTGAAAAGAAAATGTTTATATGAATATAAGTTGTTTTCATGGAACTTTTTCTCTGGTCCTAGAAAAAACCGTTCACCTATGGACTTCTGAAAAGAACATTTCATCAAGGGTCTAATCTGTCAAAAAAGTTTCAAAGCTCAGGACACTCATACCCTATAAACAGTAGACTGGCTCTTTTAATTGAAAATCTGAAACTCTGAATTCTCGTGATATGGAACATGCCCTTAGGATAAGCTTTGTATAATACCAAGATCTAGAGTCTGCAAAGAAATAATAAATAAGAAAGTGATATTATGGCATTGGTCCACATTATTTGGAGATTGTTCTTTCAAATCAAAATAGTACAACTCTTGGGAAAAATTTAAAGCTGATTAGTGGTTGAATCCACAGGTAGCACCACCAGAGAAAGAATTGTTCTATCTGCCCTAGGCATCTACATTTATTGAGACTAATTATCCCCTGGAGGTACTGGGCTCTCTCCATTTATTGTAGAAAAAGTCTCAATAGATAAATTAAATGGTATGGTCAGCTCTTAGAAAAACTAGGTAAATTGAGACCCACACTAGATACTGATCCAAATGTGTGAAGTATCTCCCAATAACTTATTTACTAAGTCAAAAGAAAACAATTACATATTACTTTGACATGAGAAGCTGAAACTACATGTGCCTCTTTGTGAAATATTTGTTTCACATGTGTATTCAATGCTTTTAACTTTGGAAGTTAAACTTTCTTTAGTTTATATAAAACTGTGTAATAGGGGAAAAATAGGGAGTGGAGAAGATGGAAAAAATTGAGAGAAACAAAAATATCAGGAATTATAGTGAAGAAGAAATTACATGATTTAAGATTTAAAAAAAGGAGAAAGATGATACTGTGTAAAACTTAAAAGAAGATGGCAGGCTACTGATGCATAGCTCTGAGCAGATATCTCAGTTACCTGTCTCTCCTGAAAAAGGTTTATTGCCACCACATCACTGAACGCCTCAGTGGAGAGTGCCCCAAATGGGCACCCTTAAATGGGAGTCTAATGTTCAAGCAAGAGCACAAGATTTATTGAAGGGATTAAGGTAAAATAGGCAAGTGGAACACAAAAAAAGCAGACTTCAGATAATGGAAGCTTTAAAGATCACAAAAATATTTTGGGTCTAGAAAACCACAAAACCAAACATAAGGATGAAATTTTTTTTCTGACATTTTAAGAAACACAAAAATTAATCTGGACTTTATCATAAAAGACATAAGGGTCATTGTAATCAATATTTTTTTTAATGTAATCCATAGATGTTCACAGATAATAAAAAATATCCGTAAGGTTTATGCAGACAGATATGGAATTATGTACTTAAAATAAAGTCTGGAAAACTATGTTGGTGTGTGTCAGCCAACAATAATGATTTCTGTTAATATTAAAGGGCTGAGTGGACCTGTCGAAAGTAAGAGGATTTTACAAGTAGTGAAGAATAAAAATTTAGTGTTGTACTGGTACAAGAAAACTTTTACAGATCAGCAATTAAACTGTTTGAGAGTGGGTTGGAAGTGACTTTAACGATCCAAAACCCCACCATAGCCGTGATACATCCCACTGGATAACATTTCTCAGGGTTTCATCCAACCTAGCCTTGAACAATTCCAGGAATAGGAGATCCAGCTTTTCTGGGTAACCTACTCCAGTGCTTCACCATCCTTGCAGTAAAGAATTTCTTCCTAATATCTAATGTAAACCTATCCTCCTTCGGTTTTAAGCCTTTCCCCCGTGTCATATCATGACATGTTGTTGAAGCCACTCCTCTTTTTTATAAGCTTTAAGTACTGGAAGGCTGCAATGAGGTCTCCCCAGAGCCTTCTCTTCTCCATGCTGAAATACCCCAGTTCTCTCAGCCTCGTCATAGAAAAGGTGTTCCAGCCACCAGATCATCTCAATGGCCCTTGGGATTTGATTCAACAGGTCCACATTTCTTTCCTCTGGAGTACTGAGGACTCCAGACCTGGACACAGCACCCTTGGTGGTGTCTCACAAGGACAGGGCAGAGGAGGAGAATCACCTTCCTCAGCCTGCCAGCCTTGCTCCTTTTGGTACAGCCTGGGATGCAGTTGGCCTGTTGGGCCATGAGTGCACACCGTTGGCTCGTGTTTGCTTTTTCATCCATGAGAACCTCCAATTCCTTCTCCACAGAGCTGCTCTCAACAGGTTCTCATCCCAGATTCTACACGTCTGGATTGCCCCAACGCTGGTGCAGGACCTCACGCTTGGGCTTGCCAAACTTCATGAGGTTCTTATGGGCTCTCAGCCTGTTTGTGGCTGTTTCTCAGACATGCACAAGACAACAGGGAAGGAAGTGGAAATTTTACTATCTCAACACCACTTCAGGGCCCATAGGGACATATTTTGACCACATGCAATTTATAAAAGAGAAACATATTCTTATTTGGGCTTTTGTGGCACCCACCCATTTTGGGTACACCAGAGCTGCTGGTGGGTGAACAGGTGTGGTTTCTCTGAGAAACCACCAGAAGCTTTCCCTGTGTCTGACAGAGACAATGCCAGCTGGCTCCAAGATGGATCCCACCTCTGGTCAAGGCTGAGTTCATCAGCGGCAGCCCCTGATGAGTCAGGCTGTGCCCCTGCAGCCCACACAGGTCTATGGGGAAGCAGAGATCCACCTGCAGGCTGTGGAGAACCCCATGTCAGAGCAGGTGGATGTGTCCAGAGGAGACTGTGACTCCATGTGAGGTCTGCACTGGAGCAGGGTCCTGAGAGGACCTGTGGACCCACGAAGAGAGGAGCCCATACTGGAGAATGTTTGCTGGGAGGACTTGTGATACTATGAGGAACCCATACCAGAGTGGGCTTTTTTTGAAGGACTGCAGCCTGTGGAAGAGACCCACTCTGGAGAAGTTGATGAAGAACTGTAGCTCGTGGGAAGGATTCACACTGGAGAAGTTCATGGAGGACTGTCTCCTGCTGGAGGGATTCTGGACAAATGTCCTCTCCCTGAGGAGGAAGCAGAGGCAGAAACAACGTGATGAACTGACTGTAACCCCTATTCCTTGTCCCTGCTTCACTGCTTAGGGAAGGAATTAGAGTGAGGAATAAAGTTAAGCCCAGTAAGAACTAGCAGGGGGAAGGAGTGTTTTAACATTTGGAGTTACTTCTCATTATCATACTCTATTATGATTTCCAACAAATTAAATTAATTTCCCCAAGTGGAGTCTGGTTTGCCTGTGATGGTAATCGCTGAGTGATCTCTTCAGGGCCTTGTCTCGAGCCATAGACCTTTCATCATATTTTTTTCTATCCCTCTGTCCAGTTGAGGAGGGGAGTGAAAGAGCAGCTTTCATTGGTACCTGACATCTAGCCAGGTCAAACCACCACAGTATTATTTAAAAAATAAAGGAATACTTGTAACTAAAGCAAACCAGGATTTAATCTCTAGTTTGTAGAGGTCTTAATAAAAGAGAGATGAAGAAGTTATATTGGTGGACAGGAAAAAATCAGTGACATCATCACCATGTCTCATCAAAGGAGTTGAGAATTATATAAAAGAATTTCTGAAAAAAACCTCTACAACCCTCTTTTGGGAAGAATTCCTTAATGACTCTTGAAAGGTAAGTATAGGGTGATAAATTTGTGTTTAGTTGAAAATAAGGACACAGATACTAAATGAACTCTCTTCTCTGACCTAACTATACATATAAACAGTCTCCAATATCAAATAGAATTTGTAATCTCTGAAGGCAATTAGAGAAACACATTCACAAAGAAAATGTGTCAAAACCAGGTTGACACAGACACATTTTCCCATCTGTCACAGCAAACACTTATAAATATTGAATAATTAACACACAAAATTGAAGTAATTTTGTTTCAGGAAGCCTCAGTTTATGTAGCTGCTTTTTACTTTATGCTCACAAGAACTTGCTCATGTCTTATATTTATAGGGTGAGGGGAATTCTCTACCTCATTATTTAAATTAGCTACTGAAGCTACAGAGCCCAGACGTACAAGCAAACACCAACGTGGTTGGTGCCAGATGTGATTATGTTAGGGATTTATTCCTCTGTGTTTAAATAACAGCTGAAGGGACTCAAAGTAGCCTGGAGTTTTACAGAAAACAAACTAACTCTGCTAATGCATGAGAAAGACCAAGAATGTAGGAGGCTATCAGGGAATCTACATCTATGGAGAAAGGCAACAAAAAAGACAGGGTAAGTCAAAGCATACTTTTGAGTCAAAATGGGTTTTTAAACCCATGTTTTTCTTTGCAGCTTCTGATAGCACAAGCCATTTAAATCCTGAGTTTGACTTCAAAAAGAAGTTTTATCAATATGAGGCTTTTGTGTATTGAGTATAAAATCACATCTGTTACACCCAAGGAAATGAAAACTATTGACTACCTAGAATTCCGTGTGGGTGGACTTAGTATCTCCAATACTAATATATGAATACCCAATACTGACTGGTTTAGCATTTTTATAGTATAAATTGACTTCATTTAAAGCCGGAAAGACATATTATTACTTTCTCTCATTGCTTTGTTTTCAAACCTAGAAGAAAACAGTAGCAATGCATGAGTGAACAAGAAATAACAAAGAAATAGCATGGTCTAAAACCCCTGAGGTTAATATGCGTTCAGTTATGTTCTAAAACTGTTGAGTTTATATAAAATCTGTTTTCCTATTATTACACGTGTTTAAAGACCATTGACCTTAATCAGATGGTAAATGTCAATGTTGTCAACACCAATTGGAAAATTAAAAATATATTGAACATTTCTGCAGTGTACACCTGCACAGTTTGATCTGATTTTCCTGCTTCTCCTTTGACTGTCCACACAATTGACCTAATTTCCACTGAGTATTTAGACAGACAATTTCACCTTCCTTAAATCATTTCTATGCACCTGTTTTTCAGATTTTGTAGCATCAAAATTTTTCCTGGGTACCTGTGAATTTAAGTCTAAGAAATTAATTCTTTCCTACAAATAAATGCAGCCCCTTCCCATGGGTTCTCTACTTTCAGTCTGGAATGTGTTGTTGTGCAAAGAGAAAAAGTGGGAGGAGGAAAGACTGAGTTAAAAAGATGGAAGATTTATAGTTGCTTTCAATTAATTTTTACACACTTAAATCCAATTTTATTCTCGGTTGTATTACCTACACTTTCAGTGCAGTATCAGACCTCCTAACTTCAGATTTACTGGTTTTGAATGATCTGGAATAGCAATGGCTGCATGTTGTCATCACCTAAAGTACTTCCTAGAACTATAGCTCTTTAAGTCAGAGGTGACCTTTATGATCAGTCAGTTTAGCATTCTAGATAATGATGTCTGTATGATGTCAAATAACAAAGCATATCTCTACCTCGATAGCTCTTAGTCTAAAGAAAATAAAAATGAATGGTCTGTTTTAACATGAACTGAATATCTGAGTTATCTGGGACTCACCATGTAGTTCATTTTTGTTTACCATTTCTTTGATTCATGATTCTTACACAGAATATCCAACATCACAGAATTTGTTGCTCTAACCTGTAAATTGTTGATGCAGACAACTGCTGTCTTTACTTGCAAAATAACTTGGACATAAGTGAATGATTAAGCATGGAAAAATAAGTGCTTTTGTGAGCCTTAGCTTTTGGAATATAAATTCTAACTCTTAGGCAGGAGAACTAACACCTCAGAAAGAGCATCCTTAGAATCCTGTCAGCTCTTTTCTCAAGACCTGAGGAACAGGTAGAGATTTGAAACCCAAATGTGTGAATGAAGCAGTGGTGTATATAGGAGGGATATAGGTATGTTAGGAACTGGGGAATTTCTCTAAAGAAGGAAATTGCACAGGCAGCATAGTCTGAAACTCAATCATAATGGAGTCAGGCAACAAAAATGAAAAGTGTTGTAGATTAACATTTAGAATAAGAAGGGAGAAACTGGGAGGAAGCTAAGATATGCAAAAGTACACTTGGCTCAAAGTGATACAACTGCTTGTGTCCTACCTCTGGGGACAGGAACAGGAAGGATATAAAATATGCTACTGCAGTAGCACTTATTGCAAGTAAATCTAGCATGTGAATGTTCAAATTCATGAGAGGTAAATACAAAGAGGGCAGGAGGTACATAAATGTAACAGCCCAAGAAGAATGAAATTTACCAACAGATTGAAGACTCTAATGCTTTTTTAAATCAAAGCCCAAGTATATTTGTCCTACAATTCAAGAAGATATTTTGTAATTGGCCAAACATCCTACCCCTAACAAACACAGCAGACTGAGAAAGTTAAGGAAACTATCACATGTAAAAGGCTGACTTTTATGAAATGGAATGTTTGCTTGAATAGAAATAGGACAGGAGATTAGAGAGGCTGGAAAAGAATTTGAGGTATGAACAAAGAATGCACAAATTGATTTAAAAATCTTTCATATCAACTAACACTTTTGGTAACTTCAGCTCTGCCTATGATCAGTGAAAAAGCTGTAGAGATTCTAATAGTCTATTAAAATTAAATAGGTGATTTTTAAAGAAAATCTCCTTTTTCTTCAGAGGTTGGAGAAAAAGCTGCTTTTATCAAAATATGCCACCCAGAGTGAAGCACTGTATTTTCAGTATCTTTATCATGGAAGTGGTGCCAAATCCAGTCATCAATTCCATTGTGCAATAGTCCACTGGGAACCAGAAGTGGTTTGCTCAGGACAGTTGAGACACTGTTATATGTGGCTTCTCTCTTTTCCCACCCAGTTGTGAAAATAGATGTTTCTCCTTTGTGGTACTTAAGCAGATCAGTGGAAAAGAGACATGAAATAAATCAATCTAATACTTAAATGTTTTAGGTCAGTTTTGGATAGGCGTGTCTTTATAATCACTGGGCTTAATATTTAGCTACAAATTAAGATTTTACTAAGGAAAAAAATCAGCTTCAATTGGTTACATGTTTCTTCCTTCATTTTAGGTAAGGAAGGAATCAGGAAAACATTTGGGCCATGGGGAATGATGTACTGTTAAGAGATGAGAGGTCTTCCTCTGCACTATGGCTTACGTATCTCTTTCCTATCAGGCTTTCTGTACCATACCTGCTATGGCTTTGTGATAGAATCTAGCACTTAGTCTTTTGCTAAAGTAAGGTTGCTTCACCAATCCACAGGATCAGTATCTTTGTTTTTCTACAGGAGACAGGACTAGAAATGATCTTGAGTTATCAAGTCCAGGCCCCTACTGTCAAAGGGAACTGCATCATCTAATCCCTTCCTTTAACTTGTATAGTTCCATCTTAGCTAGCATTTTGCTGCACTTATACTACTAGAAATATGTTCCAGAACCAGGTCACTGTACTTAAAACTTTTGGTTATTTGAAATTAAATGCATTTATTAAATATATGAACTCATAACTGCGTATTTTAGAAGATGGATAAAATTAGCAAGTTGAGCTAACTCTAATACCCTCCTGGCTTTCCCCATGATAAAGAATGACACACATACAATATGCAGCATGGTCTCTTAAAAGTCCACAACACAATAATAACTTCAGTGAGATATTAAAATTAAGATCAGCTTTACAATCTCATTTTGAAAATCCATTTAATCTAGTCTTCTTGCAGGATATATTAGTCAGAGATTTCTTTTGTTTATGTTTCACATAAAATAGGCAGTGGTGTGTTAACTATTGGAGCTTCTTTTCAGGTATAGAAAAAGTTTCAGTAAGAAGGCTCATTTCAAGGTTCATTAGGAATGTATTTTTGTTGTTGCAAATTACTTAACACTCTCTTCTTTTTAAGCATTAGGTGAGGCTTTGTTCCAGCCAGTAAAATGTAACTTTTTAAGCTAGAAAGGCAAAAGGAAATCTTTAGTATAATCACTGATGCAGAGAAATGTTAGCCCTATTCCTTTCCCTTCTCCCCAGGCTTTAGAGCTATTTATTTTTAATAACATCTAATATTGAGTTCAGCTTGGAGGCTGGATGAAAAGGAAGAAGATACTGAGCACATCACAGTGGGGTGAAAAACCTATTTTAGTCAAAGGATGATGGCACTAGACTGTGAAAGTCTGAGTTACTCTGCAACTCACTCTAAAGAATGGACAAGGGCTGTGCTGAAGTGCTTCACCAGTCATTTTTCAGTGCTGTGCCATACAATCAGTTTTGATTACCCAGGTCGAGATTTCCTGAATAGGAAAAGCTATCACATCCAGAAATTAGTTCTGTAAGTGCTAACCAAAGCAGGACTCAGTACTTCTCAGTTAAACTGTAATTTCTGGCTATTTTAAAAAAACACACTTTGAAATGTGTCCACATGAGGAGGAGAAGGATAGAAAACCTGCAGAAATACTTTACTTTTATTTTATATTTTGCTAAATCTCAAGACTTTAAAATCACAAATATTTTTTTAAAACTCTCATATCTTTCAGAACACAGGGATACAATAAATCCTTTTGGTGCAATGGCCAATATAGTTTGCTGTGGTCATTCATGGAAGACATTGAGACTCCAAAGAACTCAAATATTTAGAAAATCTAAAAAACGATGAAATATCTGAAATATTTCCTATATTCTTACTTTTCATCTAGTTTTTTTTTGGAAGCTAAACCAGAGTTCTTCCAACAATACGCATTTTAGAGAGACTCCCCCATGCCCATTTTTTCATAAATACCTTGACTTAGCCAGGTGTCTCCTGGATATATCATAAAGGACTTCCACATATAAAAAGAATTGTAAGATTTTTAACATCTGATTTTATGAAAGAAATACCTTCAAAATTACATACCAGCAGTTCTAAAAAAATCTTTTATGGACTTATACTTGTGAGAAAAACATTATTTAGTGAGGGTAATGTTGTCAAGGAAGAATAGTTTTCATTTTCTAAGACATAGCACTGATTCAAGTAATGAAATGTTTAAAAAGCAATATTAGTGACATCTTAAAAAATTACTCTACAGCTGTGCTTTTGCTGAACCTGCTCCTTAACCATTAAATGATATGACTAAAATCTGAATTATTCACTGAAAAATCCTTAGTTTAGAGTAAGCATATTTAAAATGATATCACTATTTCAATATCTTTAGAGAAACAGGCTCTATGAGAAAATTAGCTCATGCAGCAATCATTAAGAATGTTTCTTCTTCTTGCAAAAACTAACCTCTCTATTATCAGTGTTGTTGCATACAGAATCACTGTATTGCTTGATGGACTTATGTTCAGAAATCCTACTTATTTAACTGCACTGGTGTGATGACTTTGACATTTTTTCATCTTACTCATGAGTGCTTTTATCTTGCATTGTATTGTGTTCCTTTGTTATAGAGCTACATGTTGCAGAAATTTTTTTCCTCAGCCTGGTACAATGCTGATGAAAATCAGAATATGTAACTATAATTAAGGTAGGACACGTACAAAGTATTATGATTTCCTATTACATTAATGTTTCAGGCAATTAAATACTGTAGGATTTTGTTCATTTTTATAAACATCAACATTTCTTATTTTCTGTAACTTCTAATTTTCTATAATTATATGTATCCCCAACTCTCACATGCTTATCTTGAGTCTTCTCATCTCAGGGATCTGATACTTAAAAATGGTTTTTTTGCTAACTTTTAAGACTGCAGAGGTCCCACTAATACTTGATGTTAATAGACAACATCAATTCAACCATCATTGAATAACAGGTCATTTAATTAAAACTAAAAATGACATCTTTTTCTGAAATCCTTGTCAGGATGAATCTCTTTTAGGCAAAAGCTATTAATAATTTCACGTTAAGATAATGCTGGTCAGAAGGATACAAGCTTGAATTAACATGCAGTGGTGAGATAAATGTTCAAAGAGGATCTGTTATCACCTGATAACCTACACAAAAAATTTGATGCATGATAGAAACAAAAGAAACAGAGTAGGGAAGACAGAAGCACAGGCAGAGGGTAAGCAACATGTGAAGACTAACCCAATCCTACTTTCTCTTCTGAAGTGTTAACGAATAATTCTAAAATTAATTTCTTGCATGAGTTTTACAAATCACCATTGTCGTCGCTTTGTTCACGTGCGGTGCTTATTCTACATTGCTTACGTGGTAATCAAATAACCCACAATCAGTTGTAAGTCATCCTTATTGCACCACTGTGGCCTATTAGAGCTTTGTCACCAAACATTGGACAGTATTAGGATGTTATTTAGTCACTAAGAAAAATTCCATGCTGCTTATTTAATTGACAGCTTAAAGCATAAATTTTGTATAGCTGGCTGCTACATACATATAAAAGGCCAAACTTATATTTCATTTCACACTATTGCCTTTGAATTTATCGGTTTCCTTTGTTGTCCTTGGGGAACCACTTTGAATGCAAGAAACTACCGTTATAATAGTTAGAAAGAAATCAGTGGTTACAGGGGAGGTGATCAAACAGTAAACAAAATAACCATTTATAACTGTTTTAGCAGTTTGCCTTTATGTGTGCTTGGAATTGCATCTCAATAAAGCATAGGCTAAGATTTAAAAACACACAATTTCAAAGGTAACATGCAAAACAACTTGACTCTTTTGCCAGATTCCACCCTGAGGGTAATGGCATGCTTCAAAATATCGCTTGGCTAGGCTTTTATTTCTGGCAAAAAAATATCTCCCACAAAATTGTTCTGTTCTGCAGCATAGCAGCACTAATTTATAATCTATGCTTCAGTAGCAAGAGGCTTTCTGTCTTTTCCTCTCCCATTTAACATTTATATTTACTTTATTCCCTCCCAGCTTTTATTCCAGTTGCTGTAGCAACAGCATTTTTTAAAAAACTATGATAAAAATCGGAGCATAAAGAAAGGACTAGAAAAGTAGCACCTTAAGAAAAGTTTTTCTGTGTGTCTGCTGATGACCTGTGGGATATAATAATATAATGCTGAGCTCATATGCTATATTTCCTACTTGAAGATCCCTTGGCAGGTGCACAGAACAGAAAGTGACTGATTTGATTTCATAGATGGGAGGGAAGGGTGGAAGCAGAAGTGAAAACAATTACATACTAGGTGTGTACAAAATCAGCACGAAAAGAATGTAAGTCTCTTCATTTTTATATGCTCTGGGCCAGAGTTTCTTTGCACGTTATCTTTGCAGTTTTACTTAAAATGTATGAGTTACATACGGAATCCCCAACAGTTCAGCAGAAAAGTGGCAATCCACTAGCAAGGGTGAAAGATATGGTAAGGATAATCAAATCCACAAGGAACCGGAATTAGAGCCATAATTCAGTACATGGAGACTACTAAACATCTTAATTTGGCAATTATTTTTGGTCTTGTCAGCCTTGCTGGATTAAAAGTAGGAATGAAGCAGCTGGTGACTTCTCCACATATAGTCAACGTGTCATTCATTTCTGGAGTGTACCTTTGCTCCCCAACCACGGCATTGTCACACATGTTCACTCTTCATTGTCACATGCAATATCATCATCTATGATTTTTTTTTCAGGGTATTGTAATGAAAAATACAGCTCATCCTCAAGACCAAAGAAGTGATTGTGTGTAAAGTGCACATTACCTAATCTGTAGCAAGGAGGATTCTAGGGTCACGTAGACACTTGCCTCTTCAAGAAAGAAGTAGAAGCAATTTATGCACCTGAGCAGCACTTTCTTTCTTATCAGCATAGCTCTTTCTTGCTGTTCCTCTTTTTTCACCCTTGTTACAGTTTATTTTACTTCTGTTGTATTGCTTGAAAGAGAACTCATGCACAATTTACACCAAAAAAAAGTAAAAAGCCATAGTAATTTGAGCTGTTTCAGTAGATTAATTACTTTTTCTTAACTGACTTCATCCAACTAATTGCAACTCATCACTTATAGATTTGAAAATATTACAAATCCACACATTCAGAATTATGATCAGATTCAGGTTTTCTTAAAGTGCTGTATCTGTGATTCCTGATCTGATATCTGCTAGAGAAAAGCAAGCCTCAATTACTGACATGTTTTCTTACCTGATTTTATTTGCCACCTTTTTCAAATCTAAGATATACCTTCTACCTAATATCATTTTATTAGCATTCTGTGTAAAATACACTGTGTGTTACTGCAGATAGCAAAGAGTTATGTTCATGTTACATGACTTGTCACCTGGGAATTTTAGTATGTTCTAGTTTAGAAATTCTGGGAAGTAGCTTGCTCAGTTCTCATCTTCCCTTGTTTTTGTCATTGGTACCTCTGCAAACTGAAAACTATTTCTGTCTTTTTGTCTTAGATGCTTGTGGGAACTAGAATGCTAAAGGCACTTGTTTACAAGGCAGTGAGAATAGGAGCACAAACCCATTTTGATAGATGGGTTTCCCTGTTCTTTTATTGATTCACTAAACAGAAAGACTAATTCAAGTTTATGTTCTGTGTATTTTCTCTGGTCTCACCAGAATTCCTTACCCTCCCCCAAGATTAAACAAAATCATTTTGTCTTTCTATCTATCAGAACAGTGACAGCAAAGTAACCATCAACTAATCAACTTCATTGCAAAACTAATTTTTGTTTTAAACAAACATCACCATATTTTGTTGGCACAATTAAATGATTTGAGTGTTATGCCATATATCTAGCATTCACCCTTGGGAGCAGGTAGAAGCTACAGCAGAAATCATGACATACGTGCTTCTGCATCAAATTAAATATTTTCCCCTTAATCCTAACACTAGCAGCTGTTAGACACTGTGGCTTGCTGCATATAGCCTATATAATGAGACAGAGGCAGGCAGTTCGAGTTCCTCTGCTGAATGCTGTATAAAGCCCATCTCTCCAAGGCCACTAAGTCTTACTGCTGTTGAAATAGTCCTCCTCAAGCAAATAAATACATTTAGCATTCAGATTTCATCAAGATGAAAAACAGCACTGTGTTTTTTATTACTAGGGAGACAAAAAATAAAGAGGTTTGGTAAATGAAATGCAGGAAACATCCATAGAATTTTTCGCAAAAATCATTTCTTTCTGTTACACAATTCAAAAAGGAGCCAAATTAATCCTTTGCAATAACTACAAAAGATCTTAGTAAGCCCAAAATTGGCGGTGGCTATTCCCAACCATTGATACAATGTCCCAGAAAAAGTAACTTACTGATTGTGCAAAAGAACAGAACTGACTGCAGGTGGATGGTATAAGCTAATGGACCCTTCATATCAAGAGCAGACGTAATTTTATTTACCTCCTGTTCCATTGCTTAGCAGGCTGCAAGGTTAAGGGCAATCCTTTCACACTACCTGACAATGTGAAGACAGCTTTTCCATATTTAAACAATAAATTCCTGTTCAAAGGACTACAGGACCACCAATTAAAACTCTCATGTGAAAGTAATTTGAAAATATGATCTGTAACTGAGAAGAGAAAAAGCTGAAGCCCATCACTGCTTGAAGCAATGTGCTGATTACTTCCTACTGCAATGCATATTGTTGGACTTCATTACAAGTGCGGGAAGGGAAGGGGGTTTTGATTGTGGTTGAGTTGCACATATTAAAACAGATTAGTCTAAATTGGAAGAATAGTATAATTATGCTTTTTTTTTGAGCTAGATGAAAATTGTTTGGGTCACTATAACTGAAGTTGCTTGTGCTTGGAGGGCCAAATCTACTCCCTGCTGTGTAGGCAAACAAGTTGTTCAACAGTGTTTGAGGATGAATTGAAAACATTTCTATAGACCATAGCTTACCTGGAAAACCAGAATATAATTGCTGTGTTATATTTGTGGCATCATAGCTCTGCAGAAGTAGGCTGCTTAGTTAATCTTCAGCTGTTTGAAGAAGCACTGGGTTTCCAACACCATTGTAAAAAACTTATTCTTCCTTGAAGAGTCTATTAGTAGACCCTATTGCAGTAATTTCTTACCTCGTAAATGACTATATTTCTGTAAGTAAAGATATTAGTCTGTTTGGATAGCTGCTGTGCATTAATTTCGCTCTATAAAGCAGATTTAATTTGATTTTTAAAGTGTTTATTAATTCTGGAAAGAGAAAGAAAAGTGACAAATGGGATCTATTGTATACTTTGTATAGTTTATTCTTTGCATTTTCTTGATAATAATTCAGTCCTGGCCAATTTGATACTCAATAATTATTTCTTAGATTGTTACAATAAGCACAAGAACCTCAACACCCACATACACTTGAAATGAATCACATAAGTTGCACCCTTGTGTTTTAAATATTCAATGAGTATCAATGAACATATGATTTTATTGCAAGCTTGTTTTGTCTTCCTTTTTATCCAAATCATAAAAGTAAAAAGTGAAGCAACAGCTAATTCAGATAGATGCTACTTAATCTAGCTCTAAGACACCATTATTTGAAGAACAGGAAAAAAATATTTGTGGGATATAGTCAAGTACATTAGTATTGGGTAAATTATCTCATACAGGGAAGGAATTGGTATTGTAAAACACTGAAGACAGACAAAACCAAACAAAAATCCCAGAATCTAAATTACTGGACAGAATCATAAAGAGAGGTAAACACCCACCTAATGTTCTTCAACAACCTGAAAGAGTGGGAAGAATGCTTGTAAGGCTCACATGGGGAATGACTGTATTAGAAAATATTGGAACGATGTTTTGAAATGAAAATTTAGGATTAAAATAGGAAGAATCACCTTCCAGTGCAAAAAATTTTACTGAGCTGTCAGCTCTCACTTTCTGGCACTGAAGCAGGATGGAGCAGATCTGATTGTAGAGGAATGAAAGAGGAAGAACCATAAAAGTATACATCAGAAGCCTGAGAGTTCTGAGTTCTGTCTTGATTTACATAACATTGAATTAAAAACTATGAGGACACAAAATGTTTGTGGATTAGAGGAAACTGTTTTTTATTAAGGAGCTAATACTTGTTCTGCAAACACAATAAGATTTTTGGAGTTCTAAACTGCTTCATTCTAGAGGTAAAGCCCAGGAAAACTTTGCAAGTAAGCATGAAATAACTAAAAAAAATAAAAGCAATTCCTTTAAGAGATTCTTTTCATTCGGTGGAAACCTGATGGACTTATTTTGAATTTTTACTCCAAAGTAGAGGAATATATCTAATTTAAATCATTGACTACCTGTTTACATTTCATATGGACTTGCTAGCAAGATTTTTTTCCCTGTTTGTTTTACAGGTTGTTTATAGTCCATTCACCTCCTGTTCATATCAAATGCTTAGGAATTTCAATAAAATTCTTTTAAATCTATCATGCTTACATTTCTAATTCTTTACATTCCTAAAAAAATGTCAAATTTTAAGAGGCCTAAACTTTAAAACACTGATTCTTTCTGTGATGCTAGAAAGATAAAGAACTAAAATTATCACTGTTTTTCTTGTATTTAAATTTTTATATACAAAGAACAAATATCTTTTCAACCTACATAATAAATAAACAATTTCCAAATTTGACAGCTAGCATCAACCTTAGTTCAAGTTCCTGAATAATTTCTATGTTCTTCACAGAAATTTTATCTTCATCACCAAATTAAATTCTGCATTTCCCAACTATTAAAGAGCTAGCACTTCTTTATTATCTTCCTTCTGCCTCCCTAAAAATTTCACTAAACCTTAGCCTACCTTGTACATTCAGTGATTTTCCGCAGATGTTATGAGCTGTGTTTTGTGAAGAAATTCACCTGAGCTACATAAGTTGGCACACTGGTCCATGAGTATTTGAGATACTCACATTCCAGTCTATTAAATTATCCTATTAGTTTTTTCAAAAAGTCAGTCATCATCTCTCTGATTTTGTTCCCCATTCTCAAGCCAAAGAACAGGAATAGCAAAAACCTTAATATCTTTGCTGAGGACAGCTACTTACTGGCAGCAACACCACCCACGTTTGTTCAGCATTTGCCTTGACAGCACACCTTACCTTGCTGTGCTTGGGACCTGCAGATAGTTCTTAATCACATACAACAGCAGAAGGGCCCATTTGAACTCTTCCTTTTCCCAGGGACTCCTAATTTATCATTTTTTAAAATCCAGTCTTCATACTACACCAGTTAATATGTTTAATGTTAATCCTGCTTTGAGCAGGATGTTGAACCTGATGGTATCCTGAGGCCCATCCTAATCTGCGATTGTGAAATCAGGATTAGAAAGGCCTCATATTCTCTATTTGCAAATATTTAGACTACTGAGGCATGCTAGACATAGTTCCAGTACTGCTTACATTTCAATTATTTTTAATGCATGCTGTGATACCCTTTGAATAATTCATGCTTCCAAAAAATTAGAGAGGCACAGGTTACTGTCAATCTCTCTGTTTCATTCTGTTCAAAACAAAACCATACAATTCCTAATTCTGTATCTTGTCCTGACTTTTCCTTTGATTACAAGGGAAAAGATGTCATTTTTGTTGCTGAAAAAGATCAGAATCAAACTCACTTTTTGTAGAGTATAGTGACATATGAGAGGAGAAATATTAATCCCTAGCCTTGACATGACCAAACTGTGAAAATTTCACAGTAACCATTTTATAACCTGTATTCGTCATAAAATACCAGTGAATTTTTAACAAGAACACAAACCGAGGTTACTTCTGAGGATGTTAAGGCCAAATCACCCAAGTACAGTAAAAGATATTAATAACAAGGAAGTGAACAGTATTACTACCTTAAAAAAGTACATTTTTTGCAAGAATAGGAGGACAGAACATCTCATATTCTTAAAGACTAATACCTGGGCCTTATCAGTGTTAGCTTAAATCCCACTGTTGCCCCGCTCAAAAAGAAACAAACAGCAAAACTTGTGTCAGCAGGAAGAGGTCAGTTTGGTGAAGGAGTTTAGAGTGGTTTAATCCTGTCCGTTGGTATGGGAAAGAGATGGATTCTTCACTGCCTCTCCCTAAATACTCATCTCAAATATTTTGTTCTTGGTCACATATAAAATAGCCTCTATAGTAAGGACATCATTTCTTATCCTTCCTTCAGTACATCAGGTGCAAAAAGACAAAATAAACACCCTCTCTCAGCATTAGTTACCCTTTTCAGAATCTCCCAAGGACTGGGCATGTGCATGTCATAGAATGAGAGGATTAACACAAAATTTCTTACAGCAGTCTGATAGAGAGCTTCAGGTTTCCAAAAATGTTCCAGGGGATGATTATCATCTCAGAGAATTTCCTCTCATTAGACGCAACCCCTCAGCATACTCTTCCTGTAGTGAAGACTATTTTTTAAACCTCAGGGTAGGGACAATTTTTTTCATTCCCTCCCTCAGGGAATTTACTGCTCATGAAAGTGCTGGCTCAACAGTCCTGAGGTTGAAGTTGTTATCCACAACATTAATGAATAATGCAACATAGCCTCTAAAACTGTTTCTGTGAAATGAATGGGGTTATTTGGGTCATACCAGAACTGCTAAGCAAATTATATTTTTTTATAGGAAATGTTCTTTCTATAGTGAATTCTACTAGGTGTTATAGTAGGAAAATATATTAATTTGTATTTTTTTTTCCACATATGTATCTCTAAGAACAACTTTGCCTCACTATGATTTAGAAAATACATTGCAAGACAGTTGGTGAATTTGTGACTGTTTTTGAAAGTCAGATTGTTATTAACAGCATTGAGATAAGGAACAGCAGAGGGTTGTTTGTTGTTGGCTTTTGGTATGGATGCTATCTAGAGTGGAGCAACGCAAATGCTTTCTGCTGTAATAAAAACAGATTATGCAGATACAAACTCAAACAATAAATTGGCACACTTGCTATAATATAACGTAGCAATATATACATATTTCTAGATTAAAAGTAGTCACTCCTGAAAAGTTTTTTAGGTAAGGTTCTGGATTCAAGAGAATCCAGTTCACTGTAAGATTATACAAAAGCATATTTACAGGGCTAAAATGAAAGGAAGAATAGTAACTTTGGTGATGTAGAAAATATTGCATTTTTGTCTGATGGCAATTATGTTGATTGCAAAAGTTTAAATTCCTTGATTTTCAAACATTCTGAAATCAAAATTCAATCCTCGCCTTAACTAAAATTTACATATCTTAACTGTGTTTTTTTTCTCAAACACAAAAGCACGTGGCTTACTTTTTACAATTACGGTCCCACTCATTTTTGACAGTTCTATGAATGAGTGTTCCAATGAATGTGAAAATGGAATGGTATCTTTTTGGTAAAAATGCATGCATGACATAAGAATATATTTTATTCAAAATCAGAGAAATAATTTTAGATAAAAGGATGTCAAAACTAACTACTATCAGTTTATCTTCTGTAGAGAAATCTACATTTACTGAGTTTAAAATTTCAGACAACAAAACCCTGAAGGGGTTAATAAGAGTGAGTGGAGAGAGAAAAAGTACACTGATTTCAAAGTAAAAAAAGTATTTTTACTCTAAAGATAAATATCAGGAAAAAAGTAATTAGGAATCAGTATTATGACAAAATAAAGACATAAAGAATTTAATTTGCTTCATGAAATTAATCAGAAAATCTCTTTAGAAAGGTCCTGTCTCCTCTTCTTTCAAGGAGAAAAGCAAGAGAAACCCACATACTCCTCTCATCGCTGACCTCTTTATGAGATTTTCTAACCAACAGTCTTCAAGCATCATAGATAATTTTTGGGATAGGAAAAAGGTACAACTTTAGCTAATAAGAATCAGAAGAGCATTTCAAACAAGATCAGGGTTACTATCACCCCCGTTTTATACTTGTATTCTTTACACAGTAAGTGGCTTTTGAAACTCATTGATGATATTCACATCTAGAGGACACTTGACAACACCTTAGGGTTCCCAGTATTGATTAATATTTTAAGATATAAAAGATGCTGTCCAGAAAATTAATCTCATCCAACATCAGCTATTACAGTTGTGTGAGATAAACACACTTGGGATTTCCATCTTTGTTCCATAGTTCTGTAGACTATTTCATGCTCCATGACTTAACTTTCCAGGGAGCACAAATAAGTTAGCTTTATTTTAGCTGTAATGAAGTTCTGCTCCGCTCAGCCTCTTGGCACTCAGAAGGCAGGTCTTAGCAAGCTGGTGCCCCAACTTTAAAGACAGTCTGCCTTTTCTCTTCTCATCACTGAGAAAACTGAACACTAACACCTCAAATCAGCCTAAGTATATCTCTCTTTTGCCACTAAGCTTCTTAACAACACCTTTAATGAATAACTGCTCTACATCCATTCTCCTTCCTTTTCTCTATCAAGGTTTACTCAGGGAACAATGCTGCAGTGGAAGCATAGACTAGTCTTATCAAACTACAGTGTAAATGAAGGCTTCTGTCTAATAAAGTAAGGCTTGAGTCCAGATATTATATTTATCCCGAGTACTATCTCCATCTGAAACCCAGAAATAAACAAAATAATCTGTTAAGCTCTTTCCAGAGTAACAGGACTGTTAAAATGTCTGCTGAAAAATATAACACTGATGTTTCCATGGACATGAAAAAAATATATACTGGGACTAAAGGACTGCAAAGGGTAGGATCAGTAAATATCAATAGGTGTGTTGTGCCCACTAAAGAATTGTATTTTAAGGAGGACAGACTCCAGAGTAGGTGCCCTATTTCACTTCTCTAGTTCCCACTGACAAGCCTCAAATAGGAGAAAATAGACATTCAGACTTGACCAAAAATATCCTCTGATCACATCTCAGGATAGAGCCTGCTTTTATTTGCCCATAGTAGGAGAACACTCAAGTCCTTTCCAGCAGCTTGCAATATCATAGCTATAGAAAACAGTTGTAGAGATAGTTGATCACTCTTACTTTAGGGCTGTTCATAGAACTCAAAAAATGTAATCCTTGAGAAACTCTGCAACATTAAAAATAAGCTATAAGAGTATTTGAGCTCTTATTGATAGATTTTCATACACTTTCATATCTTACACCCTGAATAAAATAGTTTCTAGCATATGACCACTTCTTATCAAATGGAACTCATAGATCCAGACGATTTGCTGAAGTCTCTTCCTAATAACATAATTGGGACAGAGAGAGAATTCTTCTGGTGAGGAAGAATTTCTTGTACTTGGCACTTCAAAATGAAGAAGGAAGTTGGTGTTCAGTGTCCATTATACCCCAGGCTTAACAGCCTGTGCTTAGGGGCAGCCTAGAATAGGTGTGATATTTTGAAAAGACCTCTTTGAGAAAGCTCTGCAAATTGAACCCAGTAAAGTCTCCTCACAAACAGACTAACTAATGATGAGTCAGAGCACACTCAAACTTTTTGATCAGAAAACATGCCTCTGCAAATGGAAAAAAAGTATTGACACAAATGGTCAGTGACTTCAGGGAAGTGCAGGATATACAGGCTCTCTTCATTTGGGTTAGCTGTTGAAGGATGTTAGTAAATCAATAAAGTGCAACAAAACATGTTCTCCTAGCCAACCCTGCAGCAAACTACTTTGCAGTCATGCCAGGAGATCGTCCTTTGTCATCTGTTTATGATGACTTTTGCCAAGAAAAATTTCTGTAAACTGCCTGTTCTGAGTGGCAACTGCCAGCCTTGACTGTAATTATGGCTTTTCCAGACAGCTGTGAGAGTATTTAGATGTTGGCATGATGAAATAAGCTGAAATGGGACATAGAGAGAGAATAAGCTGGCATACCAATGTCATGCACATGGGAGAATCTTAACTACATAAAAACTTATATGGCTGCTGAATTTGGTGCTTGATGGATTCTCATTTTGAATGAGTTTTTTTAGGATGAATCATATCAAAACTATGCCTAAGTTCTTCTTGAACATTCAAACATATCTTGTCAATTCTATTTTAATTTGAGGACATCCTTAATGATGTGTAAAAACCTGAAATTGGAAGCCCAAAAAAGATCTGAGCTAATGAGACCCATGCAGTTGCTGAAGGTTACTAAATATTCCTACATGGCAAAAAGTGATGGTCATATCTAAAACTCTAAAGTTAAAGTCAAAATTTTAACAAGGCCTCATGTATTAAAATTTCTATGTAACAGTGTATGTATCATACACAACATGAACTGAAGTCAGCTATGATCCTGTACTCATGTACTCTTGGCACCTAAAGGGCAAAGAAATGTGTGGCAAAAATTTTGACTGAGATATATCTGTCCCTAGACATGCATGGAGATCTAGGGAAATCTGGCTAAATATCCATAATATACTTATAGTAAACATATCTGTTTCTATATCCCCTGAAATGAAAAGTCAGGGAAAACTAAGATGCATCACTGACCTCTCTTGCTTTAAGCAAACGATTTTAAAGGAGTATGGTCTGGATAGAACAGACCAGCACTGACTATCCAACAAAGAAAAGCAAGTGAAAATGCTGCACAGGAGTTAGTGAACCTGAAAACCAGAGTATGCAAAAGCTTATCACAGAGCTGATTCTTGTAACAACGCATAATTTGACATAATTCCAATTTATTATCCATCTGACATATCTATTGTGTCCTTCCTTATTAAATTCTGCTCTACTTGGAACAATAGCTTCCTCTATGACCTATAATGACATTTCAAAGGCTGAACAATAATTATTAAAATAAAAATCCTCATAATGACTATCTAATACCTTCCCACACAGAATCTTTTCTTGTGCAGAAAATGCTTCCACTCTTGGTGGTATGCTTTTAAAATTTTTTTTTGCTATTTTGCTATTTTCCCCCCCCTCTTTAAATTCATGGGCACAAAAATGAAATGCACTGCCACAAGTTTGGTAAGTACATTGCACTATATGAATTCTAGTAGATGGAAGTCGCATGAAACTCAGTTATATTTTTGCAGTTAAATAAATAAGTGGACGTTTAAATCAAAGTCTTCCAAAAATACAAAGAAAGGGTTGAGGAAAACAAGTATTCTTTAACTGAACAAACTTGTGTAGGGTGTGAAAAACAAGTCTATTAAATCTGAATTGAATTACACTTATTATTGAGAGTTCCAGCTAGTGATAATTTAATATCAAGAAAAAAATTTACTTCATTCAGTTTCACAAGAAATGATGCGAAAGTTTGGAGAAGTTAGTGGAGAACAAACACTAGATATGACCATTTCCCTTGAAAAAATTATGCTAAATACTTCATAATGTAAACAACTATAATCTGCATTTTGAAGTTGATAGTAGTTAGTCAATTTTTGTATTATGTTTCATGCTGACTGAAACAATTCCTCACTCTCCTTTAGGTCTTGAGATCATATTCCACATATTCGAGTTGTTGGTACCATGCTTGCTTTTTCTCTGATTTTTTAGGTAATATTCCAGGTCAAAGTTGTCCAAATTAAGTCTTTAGCTTCTAATATGTAAATCTCTTTTTGCCTTAAAAAGAAGAAAAATAAAAATTATATTTCTATATAGCTGTCATAACAGAAAATGTAAGAAAATGTCACTCCATATACACCTCAAAAGTTCAATCATCCCAAGGAATACATGGATTTAGAAAAATAATTTTTAACAATTTTATTTCTTTGGATTGGACTATTGCAATTGGCAAGACTGCAAAACCCTTATGCACATAAGCATATGCTTAAATGTTCTTGGTCTTCCTGGTCCCCTGGATTCAAACAAGCTAGGAGGGAGCTAAATAGGAATAAACTTTTAATCTTTTAAAAAATACTAACTCAAAACTTCTTGTTTTATAAAAACAGCACAGGAAGGTTAGTATTTTGATTTATTTCAGATATCCCTGATTTTGACAATGTCTGCATACAAATCTGATCTCTAAAGCTAAACAAGAAGGGAAGAACTCCTATATGTCTGAGTCTGAGGGGCAGGCCACTGCGAGTATAGCACCAGATCCTTTTTCTGAGATGTGCATAGGGAAATAAGGAGATGCATGGTTCTGGCTGGATCTACAAATAATTATTCAAAAAATAGTGGTTACAGATGGATAGATGTTACCTAGAGTTGCAACTCTACCTCTAGATTCAAAACCTTTCAAAACTCTATTGAAAAAGACACAATAAATATAACAAATAAATAGACACTAAACAAATAAAATATTGACCATTTTTGAAACACAGATCTACTACAGTTTTAAATAAGTCTGGAAGTTTTTATTTGTTGCCCTCAATTTCTAACTGTTTTCATGGTGCCTAGCTTTTATTTTTATATGATGAACTTCATTAAAATATTTCCCTTTTGACTAGCAGATGTAATTTATCATCTTCAAGCCCACTCAGATACATTTTAATTCTGTATGCAGCTGGGCATTCTGTGAGCTCCACAGAGCACAGCCTCTCTCACTTGCCCAGAAGCATCATAAAATAATACAACTCCCACCCACATAGACACTTTTAATGTTAAAATAGACTGAAATTCATGCATCATGGAGTCCAAAAACATACTTAAAAAAATTAAAAAAGGAACGCAGGATATGTCAGGAGCAACCTACATATTTCTGTGTAGGTTGAAAAATAAAGGAGTGAACATAGTTCTGTACTGACTCAAAAGTATGAATTGCATAAATACCTGAGGAAATAGTTCTCAAGTCTTCTCTTTGGATTCAGAAATGACAATCCTGGTTAAAGAGTGGTATTTTTCAGCTCAAAAAAAATTGTGGGAGAATAATCAAACTCTGTTTCCTTGCATGTTGAGAGGCAGGTAGAGACTCCCATCCAACAGCTGTGCTCCACAAATACCTCTTTAAAACACTTGCAAGTCCATGTTTCCAGGTGAGGAGATACGATGCTAAAACTGAAGAGATACATGCAGTAGTAAAAACTGTAAACTCTGGAAACAAGTAGCTTAAAGTAATAACCTGAACATTGACTATCTCTATAATATAACTTTACAGAAAATTTTTGAATTCATCACTATCCCATTGATAGTATAAGTTATGTTTTCCTCTCCAAAAACCTCCTGAATGATCATGAAAGGTCAAACCATTTCCAACTCATGAAACCAGCAATAAATATCCATAAATTGTAGTGTCTCTTGAAACAATATGATATATTTACTTCATAAGCAAAAGTATTAAGAGAAGTAGGAAAAGTGGATTCAGAGAAGAAGAAATAGGTACTTTAAGTATTTTAAATACATCTACAAATCCAGAAGGGTGACCTAGTCCAAACAGCAACAAATGTAATATCTTTATTGGAAAGAGAAGGGAGGATGATTCAACAGTCTACCAATTACCTTATCTCAATAACATTCAAAATTAGGAATACATTTTAAAGAGTAATTAGACACACAGAATAATTAGAAAACACTGCATGGCTTTACAAAAAAATATGCAGTTAACTTGAAATCCATTTTTGAAATTCACTTTCTACACAAATCAAACACGATATAGTCCATTTGCGGAACTCAAAGACTGTTTTTCAAAGGAAGTAAAATAGGAAGTATGCTCATTAAAAATGAAGCCCTGAAATGTTCAGTAATGGTAAATAGTGGCAGGAACATTGGTCTGGAGACAGGGTAATAATAATGTTGTTTGAGACAGTTTTGGAAATATTTTCTTACAAATGCAACTGTAATAAGCTGGAAGGTCAAACTGACAAAAAATGTATCCCTTGCTTGGCCAATAAAAGCAAGGTAGTACACACGATGCCTACAAATTAGTGATGCATTCTAACTAGACGGTGGAGAAAAGTAAGAGATTATTAGTGGACAAAGTAACTGGCAGAACAAGCAGGTATAAGTTGTTTAGGAATTAGAAGATGTAGATGCAGAAGTTTATGAATATGTATTCATTATATTGACACTTCTAACATCCATGCAAAAATCTCTATGTTTATTGCCACAGAGTGAGGTGTTAAACTCTTCAAGCTACTGAAAAGCAATTACTCAAGAAAGCATTATTTGCAGTAGTCTCTTACCCAAACCAAAAATGACAGGAGAATGTCATATCATGGACTACTGGAATACCCGAGCCATTTCTTTTTTGCCATCAAATCGAATTTTAGCATCCAGTATTAAAGGGCCACATTAAAAGGCCATATATATTTTTTTTTCAGCTGGGTTTAATTCCAGTCTACATCCACCTACCGCACATTAAGAAGAAGTTTATTAGTAAAAAGGATAAATGAGAAAAGGAATTAATTTTTAGGAAGAATTATCAGTCTAGAATAAATTTTGAAATTCTCCTCAACATTTTATGGGGCCATCATGATCATAGTTTCTGACCATCAACTCATCAGCAAATTGGAGTGAGTTTCTGGATTTAATGAAATAAAAATTGGAGATTAAGTTAATTTTGCAAGTCAAAATTGTTGCTTTTTCTGAGGAGAAGGTTAGGAGCCTGGATAAGATTTGCATAACAGGTATCAATATGGTAGCTGAGCCCTACAGAAATGTCTACTGATAGAATCACTTGCAAAAAGGCTAGGTGCAATACCTGTCCAAAGAGGCTTCTCACAATTAATTTTGCTCTGAAATAAGTTTCATAACTGATGAGTGCCATAGAGACAGCTAAAAGTCAAAAAAAATATTTTTTTTTTCACTTGAATGGGCAAAACCACGTTTAACCATATTTGATACATGAATGCACCAAATTTTGTATTCTTTGGCTGTACTAACATACTTTTTCATTCTTCATCTCTTTGACATCAGTGGCAAGTTTTTGAAGGTTTGCCAGACGGGAAATTGCTCAGAGGGCAATGGAAAAACAGAATCATTTTCCATACCATGGTATAATCCAGTGTCTGACCTTAGGAAAGTAAGCTCATGCTTTGAAAAATCATATATTAAAAATTGCAACACTGAAGAAACATCCTATATATTTCCAAGTATAGTTAGATGAATTGAAGAAGACAACAAAAAGAAACAGCAAAATATACACCAGATAAAGTGGTTTTCCTGTTTTAAGTGAGCATAGTTTTAAAGAGGAGCCAATCTTGCACATAAATTTAAAAGCACACATAAACCATTTTTCAATACCCCATGGTAAAGATAATACAAAGTAACCATTTATACACAGTATTGCTCCAATATCTTCAGGAAATTGAAAGCACACATATGCACAATCTGGATAGACATACAAATTGAATATTTGCTTTCAGAAATTAAAGGAAGACACATCGCATACATTTAAGCAAAGCCTTTTTCACTCAAAAAATGATGAAATATATCTGCCAGTGCAATGCTTTTGTTAACTGTGTGAAGATAGATGCGTAAAGATGAAAAAAGAAATCCATGTAAAGTTGAAAGGAGGAGTCAACAGTTAATTTACTATACTAAAGAAATGAGACTAACACAAAAGATTTGTATCTTTTGTGATAGAGAGCCAAGATGCAGATCTAGACAAGGAATTGAGATGCAAAAACTGGATCAAAAAAAATTTTTACACTACACTAAGGCTTGGAATATTCCAGTACTAATCTAATTTGGAAAGTTGAGTAATTACTTTCCCAATTTTTCATACTTAAGTATTATTGGACTTTATCCTCACCTCTTTTACTCCTATCTTTAGAAATGGTTATTGAAATGCCTTGAAACAGAATGGTTGCCTGCCACCCTTTCTACAAACCTTCCTATTTTCCTTTATAATTGGTCAGTGGAAAGTCACATAGCTAGGGAGGGTTATATTAGGGAAGAAACATTATAATTGAGATGTATACTTCTTAGCTTCTTAAGAACTTGGTAGAAGTCTATGTACAGGTGAAAAGAGTTGAAAAGGATTTACAATTATCACCTCAGCCTCAGAGTCAGATAGGTCTGTCACACATGTGATGCTTAACAATTTGCAGAAACATAACGAGTGGGTGAAACATCTATTAAGCTGACATTTACTTCAGAACACCTATTTTCTTTTTAGCAAACCTGGACAAAGATTCACTAATTTCCACAGAGTTTAAGGGCAAAGGAGATATTCAGGCAGCTACAAATGAAGATCACAGATTTTGTAGCTATTGAGATCTAATGACTACAAAAGATTACATGAAGATGAAAAAGATAAACAAAAAGGCAAACAAATATCATATTTAGGTGTTCAAAAGATTAGTTTTTACTGCATTATCTGTATACAGTAAAATATTTTAGACATTTATGTATTAAGTTTTTAATGTTCCTTTGTTTTTTAAAAAAATGTTAATAAGAACACTCCACATATTGAAGTAGAATAAAGTTTACTATAAAGCCTGTAATTTTCATAAATAGCAAAGAGTAATTTCTCTCTTGAGCTAATTTTAATGCAAGTTGAATACCATTTGGCAGATAGGAACCTCTAACTGGTACTTATTTCTGGTAGTGCACAATTAGAGTAAATATAGAGGAAGTATAACCAAGAACCTAGCCTCCAGAATGTTTCTTACATTAAAATGGATCCCCATAATATTAGAAGGTGAGAAAATATTCCTAAGCCTTGTTAATATACTTCTGACAGATAATACAGTATCACCTTCTTAACTAACACTGCTTCAAAACAACCTGACAGGAAGGCTATTAGTAACAAGGATTACACTGAGTGCAAAAAAGCCTTCTATGTCTTTTCAAAATCCATTTTTCTTTAACATCCATTCATGTCACTGAACTTTTGTGCTAAAGCTAAGAAAATAACCTAAGGAGGTATTATCTTTCCTTTTGTGATTTCTACAGCGCTATAGCGGTCCTTCCAATTTTCTTCCTTTTGCTGTGGATAAACAATTTTTTTGACCCATCTTAAAAAGTTTATATTTTCTTTCCTGAAGAGTGCTATGTAAGACCAAGTTTATTAATATTTTTTTCCTTGTTTATTCTGGGTTCCTGTCTTTAGTTGGCAGTGAATCTCAAAGGCACAGAAGTGTTAATTTCAATGCAGTATATTACCCCAAACACATCAGTTTTTAATAATTTATATCTATGCAATACATCTGCAGTTTGGTCAAAGTCATGGCATTTCACTGTTATCCTCTTTTGGAACATGTCTGGGGAAAGAAGGGGTGGGAGGGTGAAGCTTCTTTTTCTCAAGTGTGGCAGTAGCAAACAACACACAATGGCTACTGAAGGACATTTTCACCTACTGATTTTATCTCTTTCCTCAGCTATAATTGAATTGTAAAATGGTAGAATAAGCCAAAACTGACTTTTTGCTCACTTCAGACTTCCTTTCTATGTCATAAAATGCTAAAAACCTCCTGGTTTGCCCCAGAGTGAGAATATTGGTTTTCAGGAAAGTGATTATCCACCAGGATTTGGTTGGAGCACTATTTTCTCTGGCTGCCGTTTCCCGATCTGTAACTTTAACCATCAAGATTACTTTGTCTTAACTCCCATCACCAGGCTACCTCTTTTGAGAGGTTTCTATCAGCCCAGAATTGCCATCAGTCCATGTATTAACACTATTATAATTTAAAGTTATTTCCTTTTGTGCAGCATATTAAACATCCGGTCCCCCATATCATACTAACAAGCACTGAATCGAGCTGAATATATTAAAGGAACTTTAGCAGGCTTTCACAGGCACAGACTTAACTGGAGATCAATCATGGCTTAAGTCACCATTTCCCAAAACCCATTAGCCCTACCAGGACCCATATGTACTTCCAGAATATGACATTCCAGGCTGACAAGACCTCTCAGTAAAATCAGTACATTCACCCATACTTTTGTACAGCATTATACTGTAATTGATTTCTTCTTCCCTAAAGACTGCCAAAGCCTGCCTCATCTGTTAGAACTATGATATTTTCTGAAAGGTCACTCTCCCTTAAGCAATATGATAAATTATTTTTATTTCATTATTTGCCTTTTGCTCTCCCCACTCCTTAGAAAACTATCCAAACCCATAATTCAGCATGGAGAAATACAGCTGTTTCCTCAAGCCACTGAATGAGTTAAGTATAGAATTGAAACTCAAGACATGGGTTCCTTGGAGTGTTTCTCAGAATTACTTTTTTTTACCCTCAAAAGTTTTCCACAGGAGAAGTGTGCCAAGTTCAATTAAGCCTTTATTAAAGGGAACTGCCAAGAATGTAGTCAAGATTAATTAATACAATGAGAAATAGCAAAAGTTACCCTTCCAACACCATACAGTGAAAAGCTAATCAACAAACCCTTGCAGCCAATTCCCCTACCCTGTAGAAAAGGTTTTCAGAGCTTGTTACTTAGATGACCCACTTGTCTAAATCCTTTTCATATATACATTTGATATGAAAAAACACGATCAGTGGTTAAAGACCTCCTTTGGGAGCTAGTGACTATAACAACGATTTATATATACATTTATATAGCTATTAAAGGCATACGTATATCAAGAAAAGTTAGAGAGAGATAGATAATTAAACTCCACAGGATTTTTAAACTCTTGACCCTCTTCTAAACAAACACAGAGAGAACAATTTTCATCTTTCCTACTATTAAGATGCAAGACTGTTGAGAAACCAAGCCTTCCTTACTACTTTAAAATAAGATAAAAATAGACAGCACAGATTTCACTGTTTTTTTAATGTCTCACTTTTCATTTGTGTGTTTTTCCACCTTCTTCCTATCTTTCAAATTTAAGTTTTTTCTGAAAAGGTTGTGAAGGGAAGAGATTACACATTACAAGTAAGAAGAAATATTTGATAGGGTTTTTTTCCAGCCATATATAAAACCAGAAAAACCAAGTATAATGTCTAATTAAAGTTGCTCCACATTAAACCATAAGAAGGAAATGAACAAATATCTCGTGTGATAATTTGTGTTTAACGCCAGCACATCGAACTCAGTAAAGACACAAACTCATTTTTTTAATAATGAGAGATTATTACATTTGTTCCATCACAGCCAGCTTTATATGGAGCTTGTAAGAGAACATAAAAGAAATATTATCAAGGTGGCTTTGTTCAGCAAAAAAAGTTGAAAAAACAGCAGCAAAATTCAAAAAAATTGAGAGCACTTTAAAAATAGACTATATATTTTCAATGTTTTTTTACATACCTGCTTATAAAATAAAACATTCTGAGAAGGGGAAAAGAGGTTAATCAAACTGACATTTCAGCACTCAGTAATTTGCAATGCATAATACAGATAAGTAAAACATAGTTTTGTCAGCAACAATACATAGGAGCTGGAGGGTCATAACAGGAGCCCAGAAGTAGCAGAGAAGTGGCTCAGAGAAACAAGTAAAGGTGACAAAGAAATAGGATTCCCAGCACACATTTCTAACTTTTTGTAGCAGAGAAAAAATTGTGCATCCTCTCCCTAGGGTGAGGGATTGGAAGAGGAAAATAATTGGTATACAGTAACTCCTACTTAACCAACAGGATCTGGGCACCATACTGCTCCGCATGATCACACTGTCAGAGGGAAAAGGCAACTTAAATTGTAGCATGGGAAATACTCTAAAAATAGTCATTCCTAGCCTTCTTTCTGCCTTGTCATGCTTTCCAAAGAGAGCTTTGTGGGTTACCAAGATTTTAGTACAGGTACCCCCGATGTTTTGTAATGTGTTAACATTAACAAGGCCCATTATAGAATAAAGGCAGGCAAGAGACAAATTCACATTTCTTTTAATGCTTATTTTAAGAAAAAAGAATTCTCAATACTGACCAGCAAACCTCACAAAACAAAACCATACGACACTACTAAGCTAAAAAAAAAAAACCAGCAAAAAAAAAAAAACAACAGCCCCCATGTTATGACCTTGTACCAGCCATTTTTAGCACCTGCAAAATGATACCTTAATTGTGTTCTCTCCAGGAACCAGCACTTCTCACCATTTTCACATTAGATGCTAAAGTAAACAGGCTTGAAAGTTAGGTTTTTATCCTGAACAGAATCAAGCATGGCCTCATGATCACCTGATATCTGACTCTTGATTAGCTACACATTGGTTTTAATTATCCACCTGCTTTCAATTAAGTACCAGGAAATCCATCCTATTAACAGTACAAACTAATCACCCTTGCACATAAACAGGCATACTTTTTCACTCAGGATACATCTGAAGGATAAAAATAGTTAAAATAACTTTTAACTTGTAATTTTTTAAGCTTGTAACTTTCTTGTTAAAAATAATAGCAAACTACCTGTTTTAAAACCGATAGACAAATTAATAGTATGCACTTAAAAAATGTACCACATTTTATTGAGACAGTATCTTGAAAGAGATTTGGCTTAGGAATCAAGATCCCATTTTGAAAACAATATGCAGTTAGTATGTCCTAAAAATCAAAATCCTGACCCTGCCCTTCCCCAAGGTATGGATGTCTTTGTTCCACAAGCTGCTTTGAAAACATGTCCTGTATCACCACCAGAGCAGCCTCTATACCCAGCTGTGTGAGTAGCCCTGGTGTTTCTGCAAATGGGTAAAATGACACTGCACCTCTGCATGCAACATTTTAGAATCTAGAAATAAAATACCAGAAAATGGTTTTAAATATTATATAGAAGCATAAAACACACTTTTCCATGGTTCACAGTTTATTATTGTCACTGAAATCTGTAACATGGATGGATTTAATTTCACTGTTATTTCATTTATATATCTTGAATATTGCGCAGAAAGAGAAATAATAATAATGATAAAACCTACAATTTAAAACAACAACAAAAAAGAAAATTTAAATTGACATTACACAGATGTATGTATCTTTAATAAAAATAAACTATATGTAACGAATAGCTGTGCATTAGAATCATATTCATATAAAAGGAATTAAATTTTAAATAATAAATGAATTAAATCTAAAAAAATTCATTATGTATTTGTATTTAAATAGGCAGTACAGCTTTATGTCTTCAATAAAAATAAAAGTGGAATAAAAACATCGAGCACTGGTAAATGAAACAATGTACAATACAAGGACACTGAACTGTGGAAAGTGTGTCGGGTATTTACTGTAATGCTGGTCAAAATACAAATTGCTATTAGACCATGTGTAATACTGTCCTAGTAAGTGAGACTCCTATGAAACCCTGTTTAGGATTTTATTTCTTCTGGAAAATAACTTCAGAAAGAAAGACATGTTATTCATTTTCTACACCCTAAGAATATTTACAGGACAGAGGAGAGGATGACGTATAGTGGGAAGGTATTATACCTGATGGTTCTTATATACCGGATGTAAGAAAGCCTGCCATAAGATCTAATTATCAAGAATTGCTTTTTCTGCCCCAAAGCAATCATTTTGATGACAGCCTTCTATGCACTGTAAAACAAAATGGGAAGCCTGTGCTATATAAACTGGCTCAGCGCTTCCTTTTACTTCCTCTAATATCAGTCTCTCCACCTCATTTATTTTCCACACATTAATGGTAGCAGTCACCTTGAGCTGTTGATGCAGAGTAATTTTCACAGAAACCTTGATCAGAAACCATAAATCAGCCTGATGTGCTTTTATGGTCTAATAACATTCTGCCTGCTCCTACAGGCCCTTATGTAAAACTGCATTGCGGAGAATTCCTTGGACTGTTTTTTTCACATGCACTCCTGTATCTGAAAGGCATAAAATACCTACAACATAATAAGACTAATATCCTTTGCTTAAAGCTGCAGTCATGAAAACACTCAGGTGTCACTCTGTAAACGTGAAAACATTAAAATAATGAAACTGAACTTTTCTCTGTAATTTTTTCTGTGTTTGGTCGTTCCTTCCTATATTCGGTTGGAGAAATTAAGTAATCTTGCCCTTCTCTCCCAGATGCAGTGCATCAACAGGCAGAGCACACTGAGGCTGAATGCTTTGTCTAGATTAGCAAACGCTAACCTGTATAGCTGTATCAGCAAATCCACACAGCGTGGGAGACTTCTGAAGGTGAATCTTGTCTGTAAGATTCCATTCTTGTTTTTAGATAAGTTAAAGATTTTAAGTGAAGAACTTAGAAAAGAGGGATTGATTTCAATGTTAAAATCATAATTTTCTTCCAATGAAAAAGACAATAATTACTTACCTTTAACAATGCTTTCCCGTATGACACAAACATATTATGTAAACCTTAGGGGGTTTACCACATACCCCATGAGCTGGTTTTTTTTCAGCACCTGGTTTGAGAAGGTGTAACCTGTTTTAAAGAAATCCTTAACATTTCTGATATTTTGAACTGGAATTTCAACATTTTTCTCTCTGTCTTTTGCTGGATAATCTCTATGTACAACTGGTCGTACCTCTAAGAGAGAATAATTCCTCTCCCTGACCTTGCAAAGATGATGTGGGAACACAAACACATACCCCCCCCCCATCTATTGTAATACTAATTACATCTCAGTAATACAGGTTTGCATAAATAATAAACATAAAAGCTCTGACATGCACAGTTTAGGCTACATATGCATAATTTTTTACTAAGTGGATTGTTCACAGTTTTTGTTTTTGCATGACTAATGTTTTTAACAGAGGAGGTTTTATTTTCTATTACAAATAATAGTGCAGTATTTTGCTTTTATGAGTAACCTTTTACAGATTTTATAATGCCCCCCCACCCCGGCCAGAAGCACGTGCAGCTGATAGCAGCAATCAGTGCACTAACAAATAACCATGATTCGCAGCATCTTTCATCTTAGGGCTCAGAGATAAATCCCCAGCACTTAGTAGAAAATGCTTGTAAAAGGCAACTTCATCATTTCAGGACCAGGTATATTAGTATCTGAGGAGAAAACAGGGCATAAGATGAGTAACGGCTCATTTTTCTCTGATACCTCTCAAGGTGTGAACATAAGTGAAATTGGTTTTTTGTTTGCAAAAGGTTTTTACAAACTCTCTGATTTGTGAGAAGTGTATACAGGGCAGTGAGGAAAGAGCAATGGAAGAAAATGGAGTAAAGAAATATTCCTTTCAGATCTGCTGAATCATAGCTGTGGATAATGCAGTGATAGCACAAAAAAAAGCATCATTCAGCGTTAAAATGGCATCACTGAGAATGTTCTTTTCCTATCCAAAATAGCTGCATTTACCTGCCATACCAGTTCTACAAAGTTGCAATTGAAGAGAGAATTACCAAAATGAACAGAATGTCACTTCATACTGGAGTAGGAATGGCTACAATATATGATTATTTTTTATTATAAGCTACCATAATTTCAAAAAAAATGTAATACTTTGAAATGTGGTGGATACTACCCATCTCATCTTGAAGAAACATCCTTCTTACCTTGGTACATGGTGCAGCATTGTGAAAAACGGGAGTTATCCAAGAAGAGAGACATTCCTACTTTGTATGTATGCCTTTTTTTGTTTTACTTATGATTTTATAAAAATTATTATGGGGTATTTCCATATTTATATGGTAATTTATGGGGTATTACCATATTTATTTGGTAATTTCTATAATTACATAGGTTAAATCTAGCTTTTCATGTAGCCACCCATTCTGCTGACCATTATGTTGGCTTATGTTGGCTTTATTGCTGAAGTCAAAAGGCATTGGGGTGCTGAGAGACCTCCCTGACAGACAAAAATTGAAATGAGAGCAGGAAAAATTAGTCTTGCATATTTTTAAGAAAGCATTTTTTTGTTCATTGGATACTAAGGCAATCAAAATCTAGGATCTACTAATTTATTGGATTGAAATGTGCTTAGACTGGCCACCAAGGATATATTGATTTCAGGGAGTCAGTCCCTTCTCCTTCGCCTTCGCCTTCTCCTTCTCCTTCTTCCCTTTTCTGTGACCTCAGTTCCTATCAAGTAGCAATTGGTAATGAGAATTTAGTTTAGAAAAGACCTGTTAATAATAGTGATAGTTATTGGACTCATAAACAAAATAATGTACGTAGAATCATTCTATTTGATGATAAACCTTATATAAACCCTCTGTACTGTGCATCTACGGCCATTTTTGACACCTGGAATCAGTGGTAACACTGTGTTCCTGAACCTCTGATAACTTTAGAATAAACAACCTGAAACAGCACTGAAGTCGTTTGTTATTTTGTCCTGAGATGAGAGATTGAGAAGAAAAGCAGTCTGGGCACAAACCACCTTTGTGGGGCCCAACCAGGGCGTCCACAGATACATAGATAAGGTACACCCAAATGTATTATGGGCTATAACTGGATCTGCAAAAAGTGTGATTTGAGGTAAAAATGTTTTTCAAAACTTTTATCTCAAGTAAATATATATATCATTATTATACCCATTGGGCATAACTTATTTTTTTTTTTGTAATCCAGGAAAATTGTGACTGTGAACACCACAAGAAATACTTAAGATTTTGGAATTTCTTTAATTTTAGTAATATTTTCAATAACTCTTGAATTCAGCTGAAAGAAATGTGTATCTATTTTATATAACTACCACAGGACTCCTCAAATTGGAACCTGCTAAAACCAAAAGAGTTAATAGGGGTTATATAATTTTAATTTTATCTAATGTTTGACAGTGATTTTATTTTTCTTTTCAACATCATTATGACAGAAGGAATTTTATTCCCTCAACTGTGTGTGCACATGCATTTTATATACATTCTACAAATATTTTTCTATTGCATATATCATTGAAGAAACAAAGGAAAATGCCAAATATTTTGTCTAATTTTGCGTTATAATCCATATTGAGTGTCTAGTAGTTTGCTTCCTCCACAAAACGTAATCTTCTTTGTGATTGCTTTGTCAGTCATCACAGCTTTTGCTTTTGTTTTTTTATATTTAAGCCCCTAAAATTTGCAATGCTCAGTGTTCTGAAGCTGAGAAAATTCTTTCCTTGGTGATGGTCAATGCTTCAAGGGAACTTAACTTGTCAGGATTCCACACATGGAAAGAAGTGAGATCTGAACAACAATACTTGCCAAAGTTCTGGCTATTAAATATTTTTGACTAAACACTCTCTTTTTTCTTTTGTTTAGTACATACCAAAGATTGTCTTCACAGAGGGTAGTAGTTTACTTTATTGATATTCTCTGTTGTTCATGCCTGAAAGCAACTATTCAGATCATTATGTATGTATTCCAAGAAACTGAGTAGTTATTTCTAATACCACATATATTCTAATGACTACATATTTGGCAACCACTGAGAACAAAGGCTGTGTCATGCTTCTCATTGCAGAGACATATATCAAGCTGCTCCTGTACCTGACCTACTGAACATATGTTTTCACTAGCTTTACAGAAGTGTTCCCCTTTTTTTTGATGTTAATTAAAAATGCTGCTGTTTTCCTTGACAAATTTCTTGTCAAGAGTTCAGTCCGTTTTTTCCTTATAGCTCAAGGACTGGTTGGCAATTAGCTCTCAAGAATACCTTCACCATTTCTTCCACAGATGGGTCCCATGTAAATAATTCCCTTTGTTGTTTTTCTATTAGTAAAACAAGAATCACTTGTTTTAATGAGATTCAGTAATATAGTAATACAGCACTGAGATCTTAAACATATGTGGGTGGCTAAAACAGAATTTTGAACTCCTGTGGATGGCACCAGAAGCACATGTGTTGAAAAGGGGCTATTAAGACTGCAAACAAGTTATATAATGCACACTTTAGGGATTTTGTGAGAGTAATGTGAATAAAAGCCATTTTTGGAAAAAACAGTGTCAGTCAATCTAGTAAGCAGAAGCTTGGCTGTCTTGCTGATGACAAGACATTTGAGATTTGTTTTCTGGTTTCAGTTAATTTGCACTTAAGTAGTAGGAAATCTAGGTGTATCTGAAATAGAGTTCTTTGGTCGTAATTCCTTCAGGATAATAATCAGGCTGTTAGGCTTTGCATCTTGGAGGTAGGTTCCCAGGGAGCCTATACTTGTTGTTTCGCTTCCAAGTCTTGCTTTCTGTCTTGGCTTCATTTTCTATCTAAATGGAACTTCCACTTTACATACATTTTGAGTTTATTTTATTCCAGTTGTTATCCCTAACCGAGCTAATATTTTCCCTATTTCCTCAACAGAAGGAAAGGAAAATATTCAAAGGAAATAGTCAGTAATTCATTGTTGCTGACTTCAAAAGTCCAGAAAAAGTTTTCTCTGTAACTATTTTACCTCCAATAATCAGTGAATTCCATTCAGTCACTGATCAGCACACAAGCCTGGCAAGGAATGCAGGGAATTCTAGAAGCAGGCATGAAGAGCTGATGTTCTTCATTTTTAGGTGAAAAAAATTTCATAATAGCCAATCTAAACCTTCCCTGGCCCTATTTGAAGCCATTTCTTTTCATTGTGTCACTTGTTATGCGGGAGAAGAGGCCAGCCCCCACCTACTACCATCTCCTTTCAGGCAGTTGTAGAGAGTGATAAAGTCTCCTCTGAGTTCCTTTTTCTCCAGGCTGAACGCTCCCAGCCCCCTCAGCTGGTCCTCATCAGACTTGTCCTTCAGACCCTTCCCCAGCTCTGTAGCCCTTCTCTGGATATGCTCCTCCAGGATCCCAATATCCTTCTTGTAGTGAGGGGCCCAGAACTGGGCACAGGGTTTGAGGTGTGGCCTCACCAGTGATGAGTAAAGGGGGCAATCACTGCCCTGGTCCTGCTGGCCACACTATTGCTGATACAGGCCAGGATGTCACTGGCTGCCTTGGCCGCCTGGGCACACACTGGATCTTGTTCAGCTGGGTGTCAACTCCCAGGTCCTTTTCTGCCATGCAGCATTTCAGACTCTCTATGTCAAGACCTTAGTGATGCATGGGGTTCTTGTGACCAAAATACAGGACCCAGCACTTTGCCTTATTATTATTTTTTTTTAATTTAGTTTTTTAAATTCAAAATTCCTGTAGGAGCAATCCACCTCTTCAGCCCAATTTCACCTGTGAGTCAGAGAGGCCACCTCATGTGTATCTCTCTCTGTTTTGCTGTGGTAGGTTCTGTTGACCTACTTATATTCTTTTGGGACTGGGAAATCTTTGATGTGATGGAAGGAGTATTTGGATTCATGTCACTCAGGTATGCTCAGAATGTCATATTGCAAGGCATGGGTTTCGGTGCATGCTAATTTCAAAAGCAATGCTCAGTCTTGGCAGGAATTTCCAGACTTCTTGTACAGCTCATAAGAATTTTCCTCATTGTTTCATTTCCAAATATGCTAGACTCCAGAAGAAAGTTGTCAGTTCAGGACATAAGCCTCAACACCATGAAGGACAAAGGAGGTGCAGTAGCTATTCAATAGTAAAGAAAGACAGTAGTTTCCTACACCACTACATGAATAAAAAGGAAGAAATAAAAGAGAGATTGAAACAGCTTTTGGGAGAATTTCTGAGACAGCAAGAAGGAAACCAGAGGAAAATTAGACTCCAAGTTCAAAAGGCTGCAATGCCACCTGCATGGATATTTCTTACTGAAGAACCAAAATTAATCTGAACTCTGAACCTTTTGAAGTTCTTGTGCCACTCATGCAAATACAGCTCTATTACAGGTGGATAGCTGTTTGGTTTCAGCTAATGCATTCAAAAGTGCTCAACAAGACTGAGACATATTCAAGTATTCTATGTATCTATAATGGTTTGAACTGAATTCAAATGTGTTGGGGGCCCCCCTGTGTATGGTGAAGCTCATAGAGCTCTATATCAAATAACCTTTTTTAATTCTTTGAAGTGTCATAATTTATTGGCAAAGTTTTATCTCTTCTCTGTTGTGCAGGTCATGCTGTAATTAATCCAAGCACTTTAAAGGTGGGGAACAGACACATTTCAGAAACCTTATTTAGTAGTTTGTCTGGGAAAAGGAATATTGTTTTCAATAATGAGAAAAGCAAATGAATTATAAGAATAGTACTGCTGCCTTAAATGCCTTTCTTCTTTCATTCAAAACAGAATATTATTTTTAAAAAGGATAAATATGCTTCTTGCTTCTCTTTTTGAATTGCAATAAAGCATGTAATTTGTGAGTTTTTTGTTTTGTTTTATTTATTTTTTTATTTTTAAATCTGACCTCTCTTTATTATGTCTTTATAAAACTGTAGAAGGAAGGTTTAAAAAAGACTTTGAAATTTTCCGCATCTTTCACATCATACTGATTGAATCAATGGATTAAGGCACATAAAGTCCCAAAACCTTAAGTGATATGTAGATCATATTTCACTCATGTTGCTAGCAAAAGGGCTTTCATTTTGCTTATTCAGACTTCCTTCTTCTTTGAAGCAAGATCTACATCCTTTCTAAATGGGCTAAAATAGGATGAAGTATTGCTATTTGAGATGAGGACCAACACAAGGAGTTGTGGAAGAGTGGACCAACAGGAATCAGTCATATTCCTTATACATCTGGAATAACAGGTGCGCTCTTAAATAAATTTCCAGAGGCTGGAATTCCCTCAGACCTTGTAACAGGCACACACTGTAATATTTCTTGAAGTATCTGGGCCAGAGCTATCTAAATGAGAAAAATATTTGATAGATGTTTTAGTAATAGAGAAAATGACTGACAAGTCAGTAAAGGATACAACATTTATGCTTGTCTATGTAGTAATTTTCTTCTAATGTTCTCACAATTCCTTACTGTACTCCTTAGGTGAACATGCAATCACTAGTTATAGAATATCTGTAGTTAAAGAAGAACTTTTAGAATAGCAAAATTAGATACAATGATTTAATATTGCTACTTGTGAAAGAAGGATTAATACTACTCCTGAATATGACTTTCTCTATAATTTGATTCTGCCACTGCACAGGTCTTTGTTAAAATACTGCTAAATTAATGTAATTTAAATTAAGAAAGAAACATAAAGACTTGGAATTAAGTTCAGAGGTATAACTAAAGTAATTCGAGAAATAATAATTTGAACCGTATTTGGAAGTATCTTGAATCTTATTCATGGGCTGTCCAAACATGTATGCTACCTGACATTAGTGTATGTAGTCTTCAGACTTTATACAGTGCATTTTTTCCAACTTGCCATATATAGCATGATTAATTGCCTCTATACATTATCACTTATTTAAGGTGTAAAAATTAATGTGTAAAGTCTAAGAATCTAGATTTGTAAAACATCATTAATTGGGAATTGGATTATAATTACCATATAAATTTACATTCTGGTAAATAATTTTTGCTTAGGAAAAACGAATTTACAAGTTGACTACCTTACTTGTCACTTCTTCACTGTTTAATTCATATAGACACCAAATTAAAAAATGACTCATTCTTTCTTCCAAATTTTTAACTGACTGTAGAATTGCTGCACTATATAAAACACCAAGACTTGTACAAAACTTGCACTCTTTGCCTAAGGGGAATCTGTTTGCTACTGAGGTAAAAATACAGTGAAAGTAATAAAATATCAGTAAATAAATAATCAGTACATTATTTAGTTACAGATTTGTTTTTATGATTAATAATCTTAATTCTGTTTCTGATCAGGAATCGTGTAGCTGATCAGGTCCTGATTCACATAGGCTCTTACTCTGGGAGTAAGACATTGGATATTTTGGATATCTACTGATTGATGTGCCATTATGAAGGCAAATGAGAAGATGAGGAAATGTCAGTTTCCCACTGAACTCTGCTTGAATTTTTGAGGTAAATATTACATTAGTTCCTAATTTCACTCCTTTCTAACTACTTAACTTTCACAATAATTATAATAGTATCATAGAATTGTAGAATGGTTTGGGCTGGAAGGGACCTTAAACATCATCAAGTTTCAGGTCCCTCCCACTATGGGCACAGACATTTTGCACTAGACCAGGTTTTTCAAAGCTCATCCAGCCTGGTCTTAAACCATTTCAGGGATGAGGCATCCACATCTTCCCTGGGCAACCTGTTCCAGTGCCTCACCACTGTCACAGGAAATAATTTCTTCTTGAATCTAAAGCTACCCTTTTGCAGTTTAAAGCTCTTCCCCTCTGTCCTATCACTGAATGCCCTTGTAAAAAGTCCCTCTCCAGCTTTCTTTTAGCCCCTTTAGGTAATGGCAGCCTGAAGTAAGACCTTTCTGGAGCCTTTTCTTCTCCAGGCTGAAGAAACCCAGATCTTATTGAGATATAGGCTTTGATTTGCATATGTTTTATTCCAACAGATGATGAAAAACCCCAAAGAATGTCTATATTCAAGAACGGCTACATTTGTCTTGATTTATTGTTTCACGAAAGTCTGTAAACAGAGTTCATCTAGCACAAAGTGTCCACATGAACACGATAATACATTGTGTTATTTCAGTTTTACTGTTATGAAATACTCTCTGAGAGTCATCCCTCATGCCTCCTCTATCTTTTCCAAATACAATGTCATGACTTACATAAGACCTGCATAAGAAACTTTGACTGTTGATTTCTGATGTTTGTTTCAGTATATTTATCATTCTCACAGTCAATATTCAATACATTTTAGGCAGGAACTCAGTAGGAACTGGAGGATTCAATGGCGTATAATCAGTAAGAAAAAAATGACCACTCATAAATAAATCAGAAAAGCGACATCAAAAATTAAAAAAACCCCCAAACCTCAAACAAGCACATTTTGGAAGACTCACCAAGCTACTGAAACACCTGTAATGAAGTTCACATCTGCCACCCCCACACAGTTTTGGGTACACACAGCTAGCACCCACACAAAGTCTGGTCCCTTCCAGAATGGGAAAGACTCCTTCAACGGTCCCAGAGGTAGGGATGTTGTTCAAGAGTAGCAAACCACTCTTTTCTGACAGGAGTACTTCTGAAATAGATGAAAAAGTCAGAAATCATAGAAAGGAGAGCAAGTGCTTGCTTGCTTAGAGGTCTTCCTAAGATGGATGTGAGGGAATTTTGATCGGGGTGCTTAGGTTTCTGCCTGTTGCTATGACAACACGAAAAGAATCTAACCGATCAAAACAGGATTGTGTGAGAGAAAGTAAGAGTCTATAGGCCATAATTTCCACTGAAATACTTGTCAGGTATATTTCAGCACAGCTCTTTGCTTTGCAGACAAGTCCACTGAGCATACAAAAATGTTTCACACTCACTGGGCTGTTTGAACATTTTGTGTGTTTTTTTCTGGCAGACTTTCCATACAACAATGAAACAGGTATTTTGGGCACAGATATTAATTAGTTACCCTTTGTACTCACGTCAGGAAGCATGGACTCATTTGATGTCCTGCATTTGGTACAGGCTCTAGCTGTAAACAAAAAGGTTGTATTTCTGAAAGTACAGATAGATATTCTTGTACCATACCTGTCTCTATCATGTGGTAAATAAGAACAGGATCTACAGCTTTGTAAAAATCTATGATAATTATGCTAAATACACTGTTATAAGCTGCTCTGGCACAGAAAGAAAAAAACTTGTGTGATCGGCTCCCCTTTGCAAAGTCTTGACCATGGTGGATGCTCATATGTCCAAAAGCACATGCAATCAGATCTTCTAGCTCCTCCCCTTGCTGCTGCCTCCGCTGCCTTCCTCTGCAATCCCATTCTCTGCAAGTAGATTCAGATTCCTCTGCGTCAGCTCCAGAGCTTTCTGTAGTGGTGTTGATAAGTAGGCTCTTGGGACTGAGATAATTGTGACAGGCCTTTCTTTTTGCCAGAAGTTCACTTCTCGTCCTCTGTCCACTGAAGGAATAGCCACATAAACTTCCTCTCTTGCTAAAGAGTGAGCAGGCATTCAAAATGCCAAAGAATCAGACGAGTAATTTTCAACTAGAACAAGTTGTGTAATTTTCAACTAGTGCAAGTGAAGCTGCAAAACACAGTAGCAGTAATTTTCATGCCATGTCGTGCAAGAAATACACCTGAAATTTTAATAAAATGGTGGGGTCTTGTAACTTCATCAATACAGCCCAATATATGTAGGGAAGTCCTGTTAATGGGACATTCTGTGATTGCTTTTGAAAGTAACAAGGACAGGGAGGTTTAATTATTACTCTTTGTATTTACAGGTAGCAGCACGCAACATTTTGCAGTTACATGTGTTAGATGGTTTGATCAGTTTATTGTGCTCACATCATAACTTTTCAACACCTAAAAGAAAACACTTCGGCCATTAGCAGAAACATTTGTGATCTGTGACTATAAGCAGATTATATAGCATATAGGCATATTTATGTGATGATAAAGATATTGGGGAATTAAATGACAAAGACATGTTTTTAGACTTCCATTTTAAAATTCAAAGCACAGAAACATTGTTCTTCAACATAACTGCAAGAAATAAAACTTTATTAACAATTTTGTCATTGATGTGATTGACCAAAGACAACCCAAAACTTAATATTTAATTCTTACAAAACTTGAAAAAACTACAAAGAATCTCATAATGAAAACCATTTTAATTTCTTCGTATGTTCTTTTGTGTCATTGGAAATAGAAAGTTAGCCCTTCCTTTACCAGTTGTGTTTTAGTCTTTATGAGTCACTTTTTCATTACTAATTTGTATATCAAAAATGATGTTTGATTTTGTTTCAACATGAGTGAGTATTGACTTAATTATGCATGGAAGAAGAAATACTTTCTCAGGCAATTTACCTTCTTATGTAAGATTAACTATATGACTTTAAAAAAAATTAATCAAGACTCTGTATAGAGTGTTGATCTGAACTAATGAAGCAGCTTATGAGTTTCTAGCAATAATATTTCATGGCACTTTGATATTTCTGCTGCTCTGTTAGCTTATTTCACATGTTAATTACAGATGTCTAAAACTATTTCAGAATAAACAACAATGCAGTATACAGAAATGTTATCCTTCTCAATATTCTGCAGAAATGTAGATACCAAGGCCATTCATAAATGCTTGTTCATTTGGGAGGGAAGGAAGGACAAAATATGTGCAATGTCACTTCTGTGGATACATGTTTATAGGTATCTCATGCCTTTCAAACACTCATTACTCCCCAGATCACCTCCTCTCTTTGTCTTCATTCTTCATTTTCTTTCAGTCCAGACTCTTGCAGAGCCACGTGGACCAGGGGCAGTTCCCCTGCTACAGTGATATTTTTTTTTGTTTGTTGGTTTGGATTTTTAATATACCTCTGTGGGTAATGCACTCCAAAAAACCATGTGGGGTTAAGCTTTTCGGATGAGAATTTTTTAACATGTTAATAAGACTAAGGTCAGTACCAGAGTTATGCTTTTTTATATTAAGACCTATATTTACTTTGCTAAACTGCAATCAAGCTCTTCAGGTGTAATCTGTGTGGCAATGCATGTATTGTGCATAAGGTAGAGTTTTACCAAACAGAAAGTACTGTAGATGCATCTGAGAAAACCCAGGGACTAGTTCTAATTAATTATTGATGACTTTGAGGTATGTCTGGGTTCAGAGATATCATTGTAACCACTGTCACATAAACATTCTTTGCACACCTGAGGGAATACCATGTCTGAGATAAACAAAACAAAATTTTTAGTAGCAGGTTGTTTATTCTGTGTAAACAAAACTAAAAAAATCCAGAAAAAATAGTTAAAAACCTCTCATATGTTAGCATTAATAAAATAACTGGGTTTCTTTCATGACTGTTTATGAATTCTACCTCCTATGCATCGGTATCTAAACCTTTTCATGTCATATGCAGTCTTTCACACATTTGTGTACTCAGAGCCTGATATAGTCTTATTTCTTACTTTTCTCTTCTTCATTAGTCATCCCCTCTGGACTGTTGTTATCTGTAGTTTCCTTCTGCTGTTATTACTTTACCAACAGACTATCTGTATTATGGCATTGTCTCTGATCCTGCCCATGTCATGCGAATAGTATAGCTATATAGTATTCCCAGCATTTGTGAGATTTGTTTACCATTTTTTGATATTTTTTCTTCTGTCTGAACCAGTAGAAATTTTAGCACTAAGTTCAAAACCAAGATCCTCGAGGTTGCTCTTTTAAACACACCAAAACAGAGAAATTATAACCAGAATTAATATGCAGCTCCTAGAACCTAGAGCACCAGTCAATTGAGCTGCTGTTTAATCATTTTTGAAATTGAAAAGGCAGATTCAGCTACTTTGACATCTTGGCAGAGATCTTTTGGGTCAAAACCTATATTTTTAAATTCAGTCTTGATCTGACTCAGACTTCTGCAATTTTGCATCAGGAACCAGAATCTATATCTGGCACTGCTGAAATATTCTATGACAGTGGTTTCTGCAGGTGAATTATTCAGTATTATTATTTCTTTCTTATAAAACCAGAGTTCATATTCCCTTTCTCCATGGCAGTTATGCCAGGTAGTACTAGTGAGAGGCTGAAACAGTAGCAATGGCAAGGCAGGCAGAACATTCCTTTCATTAGCAGTAATTTTCTCTGCTCACTATATTCCAAATTTGTTCCAGCATCTTAAACTTTTTTATTTTCTGCATCAGTGGGCCAAAATTAAAGTGATATACTCTTTTTCTCCAAGACATCTGAGATTTGCACACTTTAGTAACAGTCTACTTTTCCCACATAAAGTCAAACTTTATTTATCTGCCCATACTTGTTCAACTGGATTTTATAGCAAAAACTCCAATTATTATCTGTCATGTTTGACATTCTTGATTTTTGCTTTCCTTGATTACTGATTACAAGCAGACCCTGTTTCTACACGTAATTTCTATACTTGTTGTGCAACATTCACTTCCTAAAAAGAAACAAATATACATAATTTGGAATAAAAGGGTCACACAATAGTTTGATTTCAGTTTCCTTGGCTTTTGATTAGGGATTTGTGTAAACTGCCTATGCCTCGGTATGTGAAAGCATTCATTGGCATTCATTTGCATAGCCCACTCTTTCCAGACATCTTTTGTCACATAATAACCAAAAAAATTATCTTGGCCTAATTTTTCAATGCGAAAATGGCACATTACAAAACTTTTTTTTAACTCAGATTTTGTAATTTATTAAGTCCTGAATGATTTTCATGTAAAAATACCACTGGGTGATAAAAATTGTGTTAATATTTATTACACTTTGTAATTCACTAGCAAAACTGAATATGAGATGACACTTTTCTTATGAAGTATAATTTTACATGTATCATATTTGTCTGTAATCCACAAAAGTAATGCAGCAACTAGCAAGCTCACACTGAAGGTATTGGAGACAATCCAACTTAGAATATTGTTTGAATGTCTTATGCAACTTGGGCAGCCTTTCTCATACTCATTTACTAACCCAGAACCAGCTATGTGTTCACTGAACGACTCCCTATGTGCAATTCCAAGTCAGTCATGTTGATGGAGTGAAGGCAATCTTGCACGGTACCTAGTAGAAAACACAGAAAGTAGCTTAGAAATTATATCTATTATGGTTAAAATACCTGGTTGTTTACTTTCTAAGGTGACTGTTCTTTATTGTCTAAGATTTCTCCCATTTTGGAAAACATTTGGGCTTTTGAATCTTTTTCAGATTTCAGATCTTTTTCAGATTTGCAAATTGCCAGAAAATTCTTTAAGGTTACTTATTAAGAATTTTTTTGAACAGTGGGAGATGTAATTTTTGCTAAGAAGAGAGGACCCTATCGTTACTATTTATTTCTCTGTTTCTCTTATTCACACAGGCATCCTCAAAATATGCTGCTTTTACTGTAATTTTCATAAATTATTTGCAAGTACTATTAAGAAAGATCCTAAAAAATAGAAAGATCGCAGTGTCACTCCACAGTAAGTGAAGTGATTCTTAGTCCTACTGCCTATCCTTACTGTACAAAATGGGTACGGATTTGGAGTATTGCCCTGGTTTGAACAACCCTCTATTCAGTTTCTCTGTACTAAGAGTTATTAAATAATTTTCTAAGTCTAGTGGGAATAAGGAAATGTATTTGCTGATGGCTGTGAATTCTCTTCAAAATTATTTTGTTTGTATCCCATATTTTCTCAGGTCTATACTGGCATCCCATTACTGATGACCCTTTGAAGTGAACTCAGGGAATTCCTTCATTGTACTGATGGACTGTTCCTTAGGATTGATTCATTACTGCAGTGCCAGTAGCCATCCCCATCAACAATATTTCCAATCATCTATGGTTAAGGTGCAATTTTGCTGTAAGGTACATTTTACCTGAAGGCTGAGGCACATTTGGAAGGGGGACTGAAAACAAGTTTATCCTATAACAGACCTAGAGTATTAATAGAACTGAGGAAAAGAAATTCTGGGAGTGAATCTGTCTTCCAAGCAGTCGTAAAGCCATTTTTATATGAATGGCCCTGTTGAATTGCATTTCTAACGTTGTCACTGACCAAAGTTGCTAGAACCCGGATGAGGAGTCAAGCAGCTGTATAAGTTATAAGAAATTTTATTCCAACTGTCTGTGCAGTGGTTAGTTTCACTGCTGAGTTGAATGAAATAAAAAAATTCTGGGCAGACTGGGACCAATGCAGAAACGTGGGATGCACGTACATTAGGGTATACTTTTTTGCGCGAGTAAAGGTTAAAGAGTCAGCCTCCTTTTTTAATTGTTTTTATTTCTGAGCCAGGGCTGGCCTTCCTATCGATTATGAGCAGCACCGTTACTTGTCCCAAAATAAATAATTGGAATGAAGGCAATGAAGGAAAGAACAAATCAGGAGTGTCTAAAATTCAGTTAAGCAGGTGTCAAGTGGCAAGGATTGTGTGCACTTCTCATGTGTTTTAATGTCATGATTTGCCTGTTCACTGAAAGTTTTACATCTTCTGCTTGGAAGAGAACCCAGCTATCATCTAGTCTCTTGGCCAGTATCGGAGCAGGAACTCCAAGAGCAGAGGCTCTTGTGCAAAATCAGACTTTCTGTTTTGGTTCTCGTGAACATTCTCCGCTTTGCCACTGCAGTGGTGAAACAAGAAGGTAGCAGCAGTTCCTTTGTGTTGAGAGTCACAGGTACACTGACCCCACAGCCCAGCTGGAGGGCATAATGGAGTGTGAACTTTGGGAAGTGTCTTATTGTACATCTGGGTCTAGACTGCCTGAAACTACATCAGAGGATGTTGACTAGACTTGACATTCTCTCCAGATGAACACTCCCATGATGTCCAATTATAGTCTCAGACTCTGAGCCAGAGGGGGTGATAAGGGAATTTGGCCTTGAGAATGCCTTTGAGGGTGAATATAAACTATCTGAGTCAATGAGTGTTAAGCATACCAATGCTAAAACTGGTTTCACTCTTTTTGGTTTTTCAATTTCTATCAAGGAAAACATGATGAGTGACATGAAAAATTGTAGAACACAGTTTACCTGGAACACCTAAAATCAATCCTTCACCAAACTGCTTTTAAAATACCTGTTTCTGCTCATTAATGGGTGAGAGAGTATTTCAGTTAGATGCATTTTTAAATTTGATGTCTCTGAAAGATATGTCTGCGTGCAACTCTGAGGATTAAATGTTTATTTTGTGCTCAACAGTTTTTTTGTCCCTTAATTTCTCAAATTATATTTATTTGAATGTGAAAAGCCATTTCCCTTTCAGTTTTACTGTTGAATTTCCTGACATTTAGTATGAGTCAAAGCCATTCATTAGCTTTGAATATTATGTAGACATAGTAGGATAAAGAAAACAAAGACTCTTATATTCTGCTGAACTATTAATCTTTTACTTCAAAACAAGTAAACTCTCATAGATCAAAACAAACCCCTGGTCACTCAGACCTTAAATATATTATTCCATTATTGCTGCCTTTATATTGCCCCCTTTTGCTTTAAATGAGAATTCATTTTTCAAATAAGCTGAACTGGGAATACTCTGAGAATAAAACTGGGTTAAATGTGGGATATTTTTGGTATTATGCGTACGCTTTAAGAAATTCTATTAAGGAAAAAAGTGAACATTTTGTAATTTAATATCCACAATCTTCAGTAATAAGCTTCAATTTATATTCTTGTTGATCAATCATAATGTATTGAAGAGGAGACCTGTATTTATGATCAGTTTTCAAACACCCCCTTAAAGTACTTCAGTTTAGTTTCTCAGGAGAATGTATAACTTACACTTAATATCTTTATTCGGGTTTCCACACACATCAGTGGAAATTAGTCAAATCTGTGTGTGGGTGCTATCTGTAACAAATGCTTTACTGCTTTAAAGAAACAAAACTGGAGCTTTCATATATTTAAAATTATGTATTAAAATTTATTACACTTTAGAGAGCTATGACACCACGAGGAAGTAAAGATGGTTATCAGAGAGGGTTAAATTCAACCAAAAAACCCCAAAATAGGCAAAATTCAATGTTGCACAATTTAGCAGAATCATACCCCAAGGTGAATTGACATGACACTATTACATGGAGTTTCTCTATCTAAAAGACCTGAAATGTAATAAGAGAGTGATATTAAGAACAGAATTTAAATCTCTGTTTTCCTGTTAGCATGAGTTAAGTCACTGGCTATGGAAGATAATTGATTAGAGTCTGATTGCTTTCGAGAAAGGCCTTTATTTTAAATTCTTAATTGATGAAGTAGGATTAGAGGGAAATGAGCTTTTTTCTACCAGTAAACTAATCTTCTTTTGAGACAATTTTTTCTACATTTTAAATGGGATTTTTTTAAGATTTAGGTAGAGTAACAAGATAATTTTGGGTAGGGAGAGAGAAAGTGTGGAAATATAGACCACTGAATATCTTATAAGGTCCAGAAAACACTTTAATTACATTGGATGTGTGTAAATGAACACTACGAAGACATTGAATGCTATGAAACTGTAAATATAATTTGTAGAAGTATAATGAAGATATACAGGGTGCAGATGGAATTACAAACTGGAAAAAATACATCAGATCACTTGATATTTTTACAAAATAACTGCAAATACAATATAAATAAATGGATGACGAAAGACTAACTCCGAATTTTGAAAACACAGAGTTATTTTTGAAATAATTCTGTGTGCCAGGTTTTCTATAACTGGCCTTTTCTGGAACGAGTTCCCAATTTACCTTTATGCAGCCATTACATTGTTTTTCTAATTTATTTTGATGCAACAGAGCTAAAAGTTTCTGAGTGAAAAGTAGCATAGCCCATAATTATTCATGGAGGAAGAAAACGCAGAATAGTGGGTGTGTTCTCTAAAAGATCCCACACATTTATTAGGATCACTATTATTGATTCAAAATCTCAGAACTTTCCAGGTTCTTGCTTTGCAAGAGTAATGTTTTCTGTTTATATATAGACTTGTCTAAATCTACAAAGTACAAATTGTACTTTTTGTAAGTACAAAAAACTTAGCAGCACACCTAAATTAAAACTTTTATCATTATTACATTTTTTCTAAGTTAGTTATTGAACTAGTACATTATAATACTACTCCACAATCTATTTAAAGTACTGTATGCTACATAACTTTTCCATATTACTCAACCCACCTTTTACCTATGGTCTGAATGAACTCTGGTGTAAGCCTTGAGCTGTTTTGTTTCATGCTCTTGTCTCAAGAGAAAGGCAACTGTTGGTAGTGGGTAAAATCAAAGTGATACCTCCTGTTGTTTCTCTCTCAAGTATTTGCCAGGTATATTGTTGTTTTTGTCACTTTAGAGTACGCTAAAATTTTTTATATTTGTTCAGCTATTGAAAATGCTTTGAATTCCTTCATTTTAATCATAATTCAAAATGTGTGAAGATTGATTTTTATACGTATACACACAAAGACATACTTCTCCCTTTACTGAACAGGAAAATTGAGAAAATACAAAAAAAAAAATAGGTTGCTAAAAAAAAAATGTTTAGAAATAATAAGGAGGAATACATATGACATGTAGTCATTTTCTCTCTCTCTCTGGTTGTATACTAGGGAATGGTTGCAAAGAATAAGAGCCTGAATGTTAAAATACTCAGCTAAGCTCCCCAACAAGCACAAAATTGTAAATCCATGCAAAAGCTGTCTGATGACAAAGATATTGAACTTTAAATGTCCAAGACCACATCCAATACCTGTGAAAATTGCCCATTTACAGGAAATGCATTTAAATTGGCTTTGTCTATGCCAAATACAGGGAAATGATAGCTGAAGGAGCACAATTATGTTAAAATGATTCAAGAAGGGTGACAGTCTGTCATGAAGCCTAATCAGTACCTTGGCTGTATCTAAGGGCACAGAATGGTCAGGAACAATCTACTGAACTGCTAGTCCTCAATTATCATCATCTTTGACTTGTTGTTTAAGTACCTGCAGTGTTCCAGGGTCAGTGCTTATGCAATCTGGGTTCCTGTGTGACTAACCATCCTTCAGAAAAATGAAATACAATTTTTATCGTCTCTTATATAATTTTAGTAGTCAAACAACACAAAAATTTTGCCCCAGGATGATCTGATCCATCCTTCTTCACTACTATTTTAGGTTGCTAGATTTTTCATTTCACACTTTTATTTCATTTATGATTTGCAGCATTAAGTCAAAAGAAAGACTTAGTTTTCTTAGCTGTCTTAGAGGAATGTGATTATGGATTCTTGGGACAAGTCTAATTTATAAACCTTATAAACCTTAATTTAATAAGTGTAAAAATACAGACCTGAATTGTATTATTAGGCTTTGTAGATATGTACTATATGTTATACAGTATTTATTTAATGGCTCTAATAAATCTTTTTCCATCACTTCAATAGTTTTCTTTTTCCAACATATCTTTAAAATAGCTTCTTGTACAGTTTCCCTGATCACTTGTTTTTATTTCCACAAGATACAATTTCAATATGGTCATATTATATCTTTTAAAAGAAAATTTTAATCAAGCAGATATTCTACATGTGTTATCCTTTATTTCCTTACAGCCTAATGTACAGGTAAAATAATATTATTCTGCTACACTTTTTGTTTCTTTTTTGCCCCTAGCATCACATTTTACTCACGTGAACAATTTAAAGTGCCAATCTCTCTTATTTCCATATTTCCATTCATTGTATTTGGTTTCACATCCTACGCTATAAATTCTCATTTCATCAGTCAAACAGATGAAATCAATTTTCATCAAACATTTTAGGGCACAAATATTTATGATGTTTCTTTCAGAACATAATAAGTCTTTTAATAACAATAGGCACAGTCAGAACCCCCTGATTACTCTTTTGGTCAATATAAGTACTATCTCTGTTCCTAACATCTTTCCTTCTTATATATTGGTATGGGATTGACTTTTGTTGAAGTTTTGTTTACCTCCTTCTACATATTTAAATTGCATAGGATTCATATCAGTCACTTTCTCAGTCTTCTCCTCAGTTCTTTTTCTCTACCGTTCCTCTTATCATCAGCGCCAGCCTCAAACCCCAAGGAGATACAATGCCAACTGCTCTCAGAGAGTACATCCATTAGTTCTGGGTCTCAACAGATACGCATGTAATTTAAAAAACACCTGTCTGGGATTTATCTTTTGATTTCATTATCTTGTTCACTTTACTCCCTTCCCTGAAGGATCAAGTGAATGCAGCTGAAAACCATCTGAGCCATCATTTTGCTGAGGTGTTTGGTTGTGCTTCATCTGCTGCATCTGGGACTCCTAAAGTGTCATTTGTTGTGGTTTGAAGAAAAATTAATAGATTTGGAGGGGTTTTTCCTCTCCTCAGAACCCCTTCCCACCTAACTTCTGTAGCTCATATCTTTGCCTCTGGCTTGCAGCACGGTCTTGTAGTCTTTAGATCCTTTGTTCTCTCCTGAGCAAAGAGCACTGAGTCACACAATCTCCTGTTGGTGTCAGTATGCTTCTTGAGTCATCTACTGCCCTTCAGTCTTCAAAACTCTTGTCAAATCTCTAAATAAGCTAATGAGATTGTCAAGAGAAATGTTTTTCAGAGACCTAATATTACCTAATAAGTTGCAATTAACCAACTGTGAGATCTAATTAAATGTAAAAAAGATCGTAAACACTTAATACATTCCACCAGGTAAACCATTAAACTGTTACAAGATTGCAATAAAACAAAATATTTTTCCAGTGGAAAAAAATATAGTTCTTTTTTTTTTTTTTCCCAGCATGCTTAATTGTGAGAAAATGAAAATTGTACCTCTGGAATGTTGCTTAGGTGATTACAGCAGGACAGGGTCTATCACAACAGCAAGCCTAAATACAAAAGACCTTCATGCTTAATGACTGTATTTCTCCCATTTTTAATTCAGGTGCAGGTAGAAAAATTTTAAAGAGGAAGCACTATGGCACTGCTGACAAGGAGAGTGTATGCTTATTTGAGCATATGTTAAATCTGTCAGAGCTGGGAATCATTTCAGAAAGAACAATTTATTGTAGTATATTTTTTTACAAAGCTACTCCCATCATTGCTTGTCCTTTTCCCACTGAAATGCTATTCATTGTGAAATACATTCCCAAGCAAATTCGAATCTGCATAACAGATGACCATATTTCCCTGTGGAATATATAGCTGTATATTGAAGAGAGAAATTTCTCACTAATCAGGTCCTGTATCTCTAAGAGTAGAAGATTCTTTGGCACGCTAGTCAGCTGAAGATTCTGTTTTATGACACGTTATATGTTATATGACAAATACTTGCTTTTTCTTTGTCCTTATAAGAGGTTACTGTTTTCTCTCTGTGTACAGAAATCTAGTACTTACTGATGTACAAAGTGAATTAAATCAATACTGACAGGGGAATGAAAACTTTCATGTAAATTAGACCTTAGCGTGACCTGGTTGACCTGTGAGTGGAAATTCTCACTCAGCATGTCTTAGGTTTTCTTTTTTTTCCTTTTCTTCCTTTCGTGTTTTAGCTACACCTTGGAAATTCTACTCTAGCCACCTCCAGTTGTACAGTGGGACTCGAGAACTACTGCAGACAGGGGTTGATTTCAATACTGCAATCATCCGAGTGATGACATAGCACTTAGGTTGAAGGTTATGAATCATGTAAGTAATAGAACAATTTTTTTTTTAACCTTATTCAGCTCCGTATGTTTTTCTTAAAATATTCCATGAATTAAAAATAGGTTGGTTTCTTTTTATAAGAGTGTAAGGTAGGAAAAGAGATTTCTGCCTTATTTTGCAAAAAACCTGCATTCAGTGTTAGGGAATCCAAAATGGTTTATCTTAAAAGTCAGCGAGAACCCTCATAAGTTCTCTGGACAGCAGGGAAGGCAGACTGTGTGAGGGGCATAAGGACCTCTGTATCTCTGTGTCTGCAGAAGAGTCACTGAAAAACTGTTTATGCACAACACCCACACAGCGCCTGTGAATATGAGGGTTTGACCAACAGAGGAATTAAGGTCTGATATTTCTCACAGTGATGTGTGGGATGTCTAGAAAAATGAAACTCCAGTAAACTGAAATAACAATTCAGTAGAATTTTCCATCTCTTCCCTTTATTTTTTCTCAATATAAGAATAATTGCTTACACTAAGGAAAATACAAAAAAAAAATATTGCTGTTGTTTTGCAATTTGTCCTTATGGATGAGTTTAAAAATATAATTAATGCACAGAAATTATTTTTAGGAGACTTACAGTCCATCTTCCTGTAGCTCACCACTCCATTCTATAATATAGTTTTATATTACATATACATTTTTCATCAGTAGTGTAGTAGTCTTTCAAGTTAGTATTTTAAATATGTAAAGAGAACACAATAGTTTAAATGATGTCTAAGGAAATAAACTATTTAACAAAAACAAACCTGTAGTTGAAAAACTCAGCTACATTTTCTTGGATTCAAATGATTTATATAAATAAATGATTCAAATTATTTATATAAAATTAGTTTATATAAAACTAATTCTCTTTTGTGCACTGCAGCTTGAGGGCCTATCTTTGGGCCAAAGAGGGATATGAAGCCTATAGAGAAAGAAATGGATGATTAAAAAGACTGTGAAATATAGTTATTAGACTGTTGAGAGTTTCCAATATTTGGGGCCACAGGAGGTAAAATAAAATAAACCAGATAAGAGACATATGGCAAATAGACTAGGTCCTTTTCTGACTTTGTTTTGGTTGCTGTGCTTTATTGATTTTTTTGATCTCAAAACTTTCTGAATGTGGTGGTTTTGAGATATTGAATGCACATGAGACAGGACAATAAGGACCTGGCTTGAAACTATTCATCATTCTGATTTTTTATTGTGGTACTGTCTCTTCTGTACTCAAACCCTTAGTGTACAAAGTGTGATAGAAATACTAAGACATGGGAAAATTAATAGGCTGTTCAAATCCATCACATTCCACAGATCTTATGTAGCAGGTGAAGGAAGAGAAATATGGATAATACTTTGTTCTATTCTTGCAAGGAACACCGAGGATCTATCTTTAGACTGACAGCAAACATCACCATGTAACAAGCCAGAGAAAAAGAATGATTTCTAGCAGTGTTTATTTATTTATTTTCATAAATAAGAAACAAAACCAATAAAAGTATTTTTTATTTCCCCTACGGGTATATATTAACAAAGATAGAATATTTGTTCTATCATTATGAAGGAGATGTTTATTCACCCAAGAGATCGGACTGTGTTATTTATGGAATATCTAGGGGATTACCAAAATATAATTAAATTTTAAAAACTGGTGTAAAACCAGTGGTTGATGGACTATGGTGTCATTACATTACCTGCTACAGCATCTCTGCTCTTATGAAGACAATTTAGGTGTAAAGAGAGATGGCTGAAAAATCTTTTAAATGTGTTCAAAATTTTGTTACACCTCCCATAGTCTATGCTGGACAATACAATAATCTCCTTGGAAAGTAACTCTGTAATAGGGTACTACTACGAGGAAATTCTACATGTGTATAAAATATTTTCTTATTTAAATCTAAATGTCAGTAATTTTACTACCAGCACAAGGATTTACTGCTATCTATGTCTGACCTTTCATTGGTACTATAAATGATGTATTAATCATCCTAATGATATACATCTTCTTCAGTTAATGCACATATGAACAGTTGTGCCAAGTAACTCCTAATGGCTATTGAACTGTCAGACTTTATCCCATGTAATGCATGTCTAAGGAAATTGGAATGGAGGCAATGTTTGTAAGCACTTCATCATATTACTTACAGCAGTAACTTTACCTTAAAACATTACAGCTTTGAAATGTCTGAAAAGAACATGAGATTGTCAAGATTAGGGTGCTTCATCTAATTTTTTTCCTATTGAAAATTTAACTCCTTTATTAAAGGTCTTTATGGCACCTGATGAGATGCATCCCAGACCTCCAAGGTAATTGACTTGGTATAGCTGAAGAAACTCTCCAAGTGTGAGAGACTGGAGAGAATGATTACTGTCTTGAAGCAACAGAAGTGTGGGTAGGTGGGTGGGGGCAGGGCATGTTCTGTGAAAAGTGGGACGTGCCCTGCTCCACACCCCACCCCCTTGGAACCTCCCTTCCAGCCCAGAGTGTCTGTCAGTCACTGGCACGCCTGAAACCTGGGTGAGAGGGCCCCAGCAGCTGGGATCATGCTGGAACTCAACTAGTGATTATTATTATAAAGCTTGTTGTTTAACTTCCTGAAAACATCGTGTTTCTCCTATGAGCCTGCCTTAGAGTATAAAAAAAAAACCTAAGCTCTGTTATGAAGCTTGTTGAGTGAGTCTGGGGCTTCACACCATAACATCTGAAAAGTCATGGCAATAGGTGAAGTCCCAGGTGACTTTAAAAAGGGAAAACTTGCACTCATTTTTTAAAACGGTAGAAAGGAGGACCCTTGAAACTACCGACCTGTCAGCCTCACCTCTGTGCCTGGGTCATGGAACAGGTCCTTCTAGAAGCTGTGCTAAGGCACACGGAGAACAGGGATGTGATTTGAGACAGCCAGCATGGCTTCACCCAGGGCAAATCCTGCTCCACCAATGCAGGGGCCTTCTAAGAAAGGGGGGGAAAGACATATTAGTAAGGCCTGTAGTGATAGGATAAGGGGTAATGGTTATAAACTGAAATTCAGACTAGATATAAAGAAGAAGTTTTTTATAATGAGGGTGGGGAAATACTGGAAAAGGTTGCTCAGAGAAGTGGTAGATGTTCCATCCTTGGAAACATTCAAGGTCAGGTTGGACATGACTCAGAGCAACCTGCTCTTTGTGAAGATGACCCTGCTCATTGCAGAAGGGTTGCATGAGTTTTAAAGATCACTTCCAACTCAAATTATTCTATGAGATTTTAATGTTAGAGTTCTATGGTTACTTTAATAACAACTTCTGTACCCCAGTCGTGGGTTGCAATTAGACCACAGACACACTGGCTCTCTCATGGCATGTCTTAGATACATTCTGACCTACCAACCAACCAACTTTTGGCCAGATCTTTTCTTCATCATGTTTGAATACCTTTTACTCTGTATATTTTCAATTTCTTACTGATTTAATATGTTTATCAGCATAATTAATGCCTTTGTGCATTTTTTTGTATCAATCACAGGGTTCAAAATGAGGCAGCTGATAGGGAAAACCAAATAGATTTTTACACCTCTGGATCACACCATCAGTTATTATTATAGGCTGAAGAGATAAACACAGACTTCCTCCTTCTGGCAGAGCTCATTACAATCGGTTTTATGACAACTTCATCCAAAAGGTTAATTTGGTTACAGAGTACTATTGTAGAATTTTTAAAATTAAAAATAAGTGAATTTCTCTTTTAAACTGGATGTATTATTTAAAAAAGAACAATCTGGTTCTTTATATAAAGATAATGCATGACAGAAATATAAATTCTCTTGTCTTCGGAAAAAGCTATTAAACAGAGTCACGGAATCAATCCTAGTATAGTGGAGGCTGGAAAGGACCTCTCCAAATCATCTGATTCCGCCCACTGCTCAAGCAGGTACAGCTAGAACAGGTTGCCCAGAATCACACACAGTGAGATTTTTAATATCTGCAGAGATGTAAACTTCACAGCCTCTCTGAGCAACCTATTTCAGGTTTGATGACACCCAAATAGGCTAATAACACTAAGATAACTCAATTTAGGTAGGGAGTTGGAAGAACCTTAATGATCATCCAGTTCTAATTCCCTTGCAATGGGCAGTGTTTCTAAAAGAAAATAATGTCAACATTAAAATCAAGCCAGTTGATTAAAAAATTCAAATATTGTCGTTTTCGTAAGATACTAAGTGAATAACATTCTTAAGATCACAATACAAAAATATGAATAAAGCCTTTTGTATTTGCAAAATATAGAGGAGAAAAGGCAAGCCTCTATTTATATAGCACAGGTTTTTAATTTAGAGGATTTATTGAGCATGGACTTTGTATCAACTTAGGATGGAATGAGATATTGTACAAAATAAATTTAACTTAGTGCTGAATATACACTAATATATCATGTTTCTTGCTAAGTATTGGAAGCTATAAGCCCAAAGATAAATGTGTAATGAGCCCATTCAATTTTGACTGTATGTATTTGTAGGCCTGGATTTGTTTTTTTTCTAGCATAAGTAGCTGTGCCTTATCCTCTAAAACTCTGATGTTGAGATGCTTACAGAAAAAACTCACATATGGTAAATACAAAAATAATAATGGCTATTTTGTTTGTTTGCATGAGAAGTAGGAGATAAAATCTGTGTCTTTACTGAATTAGCATCTTGATTTACAAAATCAAATAGCTAAATAGCCAACAATGGGAGACATTGGTGGTTAATACAGATCAATTCAGGTGTTCTGATATGCAATTGGAGTTAGAGTCAAAAGCTATAAGCTAATATGTTTGGATTCGTCTTAATCAAAAAAATTCAAATAAGAACAAATATGTGAAAAAGATATCCTGAGATTTCTAAAGAACTAAGTGTAGACAAGACTTTAGATCATACAAACTTCTGATAAATAACATTATTGTTTGGATATTCAAGATATTGTTTTCCTGGGTATGTTCTATCTAACAAACCCCTTTCTCCAATAATTTTATTAAGAATCATAGAATCATAGAATCATTTGGGCTGAAAGAAACATTTAAAGCTCATCCAGTCTACCCTACCTGCAATGAGCAGGGTCATCTTCATCCAGATCAGATGACTAGATACAACCAGAGCCTCATACAATCTGTTTCCAGGGATGTGGAATCTGCCATATCTCTGGGCCCACTGTACCAGTGTTTCAGCACCCTCATCACAAAAAAATTCCCCCTTATATTAGTCTGAGTCAACACCCTTTTAGTTCAAAACCACTTCCCTTTGTCCTATCATTATTAAAAAGTCTGACCCTGACTTACACAACCCTCCTAAGCACTGAAAGGCTCCTATAAGATGTGCCCAGAACCTTCTCTTCTCCAGACTCAACAACCCCAACTCTCTCAGGGTTTCTTCACAGGAGAGGTGTTTCAGCCCCCTGACTTGTTTTGTGTCCCTCCTCTGGACACAGTCCAACAGGCCTACATCTTTCTTTTATTGAGTTCAGAAGCAATACAAAGACTTAGATCTGGAGTTTATTTGGCTCAGAATATTTTTCCAGTAAAAGTTGCTGTACTTCAATTCAAAGCTGAGACAAGATTGACACAGCAGTCTATTGATAAGATCATAAAATTAGAGCTGGAAGTATGGACAATTAAATAAAATTGTACATGGGCATTCATGAACAGGAAAAGAACACTGATCTTATTGCAAAATATTTTATTTTGTAGCAGTTGAAAAGATTCAGTATTGCTTATTAAGAAGCAAGCTTATTTAAGCAAGATGTTTTGTTCATAATTCAGATAAAGTAAGTCTTTATACTGTGATAGCTCATTAGCTATTACTATCAAATGAAGCACAACACTCAGAAATATACTTGCTGACTACGCAGTTTGTATGACAATGCTTAACATCTTTTCATCTGGGAAGTTTGTTCTGAAAGATCTTGTTGCCTGTTCGCACATCTATTTCCTCTTAAAATATTTATTCCGCAATAATGCAGATTTATTTGACAACTCAGCTGACTTATAATATCCTGATACCTTTTTCAAGTGACAAAAAAAAATCTTTTCTAGTCTAGGAACTGGCTGAATGAGCTGCAGGTTTGTATCCTAGTCATTCTTAACAACACAGTTGAGACAAGTCATATATTCAGGGGCTCACATTTTTCTTCCTGACATTTTGCAGTAACACCTACTGAAAAAGAATTACATTACATGGTTCATCTTATGAAAATGAAACGTTTTATTTCATAAGAAACATGAATACAAAAAAAGTCTAACAGAAAACAAAATACATCATGACTCTTTTTAGCCAATTGTAATGTTTTACCCAAGGCCTCAGCCATTCTTTTGGGGATTTTATCATATTCTTCTTGAATATGGATTAACACAGCTGATACAATATTCAAAAATATATATCGGTGTTGTGTTGTTGAGGAAAAAGTAATTAATACACTGTGGAAAAATGCAAAAATAATTACATGATAGAAGAGAGGACATCAGTTTGAAAGATACCATGGCATATTGTCCAGTACTCTATATATAACATTGAGCTTGTTAAAATGTTTTTACTTCCTCCTGTTGTGTAGAATCAGTTTATATTCAGAAAGACAGAAAAATACAACTGGAACTAAGGAATATGGGATTTTCTTAAAGTCTTTTGGCACTTCAGACATGCTTGAATCTTTTAACTATGGAAGGAAGCTGGGTATATATTGAGTACTTATAGTAGCTAATTTTACAGTGGGATTGACAAGACTACTCCTATAATTTGAAACGTGTAACACTACAGTAAATATGAATACTGAGTTTCAATTTACTTTTAAAAACTTCAAAATATAAAAATGCACAATAATCAAAGTTAGAACACATAACATGTATATCTAGAAGAGAGTTTTATCCATTCAAGGAGACACTAAAAATGCTGAGGGATTAAAAACTGTGGAAATATTTTATTTCATATAAAGATAAATGATAATTTATTAATTATTTAATATTAAGTAGGGTAAATACAATTTTGCCTGCTGATTGTTTTATTCTTAGATTTTTCCCATCACTATAGCATCCAGAAACCTGATTAATTTCATGTCATGGTTTGTTTCTTCAATGATTTAAGCATCTAGGTGATCACAATTTTCATTACAGAAGTGGTCTGTTGGGATACATGAAAAATACACTCAGTACAATGAATAAGTTGAACATGCCCTCAGTATGTACAAATAAACTGCACATAAAATGTCTGCATTTTTTTACTGAGAGCAGAGCCATTCCATAAGTAAATAAAAGGTTCAAAGGCATGACAGTCACCTACATGCTACCCTCACATCTAATAAAATCACTCTCTTCCAAAAATCACATCAGACCAAACTATAATCACCTCCTCTCTAACACCAGCTCTTTATAACTCACACAGTATTCATCTCCTATAGGATAAAACATACTTTACTGAGCCTTTTTTTCTGATTAAGATTGTAAGTTTTCAGCTACCTTCAGGGCTGCTATAAAGTCTGCATTACAATTTAGAAGAAAAGATTGGAAAGGAGTACCGCATATATATATTCTTTCTCTAAAGAGAGGAAATTCGCCCTCCCAAAAAAATGTACTTAGAAACAGCTAAAGAGGAAATCTACATTTGATACTTAAATGTGCATTTCTTGGTGACAGCCCAACTTTATTGCAGTTTTCAAGTGCAGCTAGCATCAATGTTACCATGAAAATTTCCTACTACTTGCTTTCTTTCTACAATATTGTGGGACTGCTTGAAGATTCTTTTCTTTCTTAAATAGCTAAATATTCCTTTCTATGATTTCTGTTATTTCTCTTGTGATTGTTAAGAACTTATGCTGTCTCAATAGAGTTTGCATGCCTCTCATCAATCACTAAAGGTAAAAGAAAAAGAAAATCACATAAGAATGGTTTCTAAATCCCATAGTCCTACCATTTTTTCACTGTCTCCTCCGTAATCAACTCCATACACACTGCTGCTTTGAAGTAGTTGTGTCTTGCTAAATGTGACACAACATTCATCATACAAGTAAAGGAACTACATGATTATCTGGAAATTTTATAAGTGAAGATTTTTTTTTTATGGGAAAAAGTACTTAAGAACTTAAAGTAACAATATCTGGCTCACTGATTCTTTCAAAATAAAGATTCATTGTCAGTCTGAATGCCAATGATATTTCTACCATTAGAGTAAAAAACCAAAACTAAAAGCAACTTATGGTACAATCTAGATGATTTACATTCTCATAGTTAACAGAATTTAGTATGAATATGATTGTTTCTTTTGAAAACAAAATACTCTAAACCCATCTGCTTTTCTAAAAATTTTGAGTAAAATATCTTAGAAAAAAAATGGTTCTGTTTGCATCACAACATCACTATGTTACTGATATAGTTTTAAAAAACATTCAAAAAATTTAATATTCTTTCATAGTTTAAAAAAAATTGAGTTTTATACTAATATATTTATTTTGTCAAAATAACGTTTTGAAAACTTATCCAACTTCATTCTTGTTGGAATACTAGTTTCAAACCTCTAAAAATCACCCAGCTAGCACTTACGACAGCTTCTTTGAGTGGTCACATGGCTTCTTCTACCATGAGCATGTATTTATTTTCACAATGTAGATGTCAGAGAAGAAATCCAAACATCTCATTTAAGTAATGGAGGACTAGCACACAGAAAAGTTATTTAAAGAGAGCTGAACCTTTGTGTCATACAGCAGTGTCATAACCCAGGAAGCATTCTTCACACTCTAATTAAAAACTACCATATAACAGCTTGCTGTGCAATGACTAGATAATTGATAATGATGTTGTGGTTTAGTAATCTCATTTTCGATCAGAAGTGATTTTACTCTGAACTGCACATGTATAGCTGTATACTAGAGTCTTTAACGTTGACCTTCAAGGATGGTCCTTTATTGATATCACATATACATGTATGCAGTATATAAAAATATTGGGGGTTTGTATGCAGGTATTTTTCCAGGTATGCAATTCATGCATTTTTTTCTGTTGTCAGTAAATATACATTTGTATATTTTAATACAAATTCCATTGTGTATGAAGGTGGACTGTGCTTTTATATTAAATGAAAAATTAGTCTATATACGTCATGCCCCAATATATTTTATTGGGTGTAAATGGCAAGGCTGTGTTAGTGAGAGGCTGCAGGGATGCTTTCTGTGGGAGTAGGTCAGGGGCTGCTCTGTGCCAGATACAGTTCAGCCTAAGAGACAAGTGCGTAGTGCCTATGAAGACATTTGTGAGCAGTCAGAGAAGTAGGAAGGATGGAACGAGGGCGTGAAGGAACACCAAAATCATAAGTGTATGAGCTGCTCCGTGGAGGACAAGGTATATCCCCAAGGGGACTGTAGCCTATGGATAAGTCCTTGTCAGAGGAGGTAAACCCCTGAAGACACATGGGGCAGCCTGTGAAGGAAGAATGCCAGAGTAAAAAAAATGAAGAGGAAGCAAAGTGAGGCAGAGAGAAACTGCTCCATCCAGAGCCTGACCACCTGCACCAGCCAGTGTGTCCTTGAGGGGACTGAATGTAACCCGTGGTGATAACAAGGCAGTGGCTGGGCTAACGCTGAGCCCAGCAAGCAGGGAGGTGTCTGGCCTTAAGTGATTAAATGTTTGTCTTCTTTCCCAGTAACCTAAATCAGTAAGTAAAAGTTTATTGCAAATAATTCAACTTAAATTCTTCAAGTCCAGTCTGGTTTTGCTGCAAACAGTATCTGGTGAGGGATTTCCCTGAGTTTATTTCAAATAACAAGTTTTCTTACTCCTCTTCCTCCTAATTTTTTCACCTCCCATCCTGCTGGGTGGGGGTGACAAGGAGGGAACAAGGAACTGTGTAGGTGTTCAGTTGCTATGCAGAATAAAAGACAAATCCCAGAAAACTGTAAATAATGACCTTTTCTCTTTTTTCTTTATCTTTTTTTTTTTCTTCAAAAATATCTAAAGAAGGCAGTCCTTGACTTATACCTTTTGCTGTGTGAATGGAGCATGCTTATAAGTGTACTTTTCAGAAACACAGAAAGAAGATAAATTTTCTGTATTTTACCATGTAGCATAAGACATTGGAGTGGCCTCAATAGAATATTAAACTTAAAAATGTAGTTAAATATATAAGATTTGTTTGCTAACGGTAAAATTTTTTTAACGTAAGATCATCCAGAATTATTCACCCCACTCACCATGGTTTTCATCATCTTCTTCTTCATATCTAGTATGCTGCATCACCCCTGAAATCATTTAGCCGTTCAGCACATCTTTTATTCTTTTCCATGAGGTTTCTACTTGTTGAGGACAGACATCAGAGAAAATATATAACAGGTGAGTAAAGATAATAAAATCATTCTTTCTTCCAATGGTCTGTACATCATCATTTTTGCTGATAATTTGCAATGTCCGGCCTTTTAGACTGACAGGGTGCTCACCACTGAAGCTTTATAAAGATGACTATCTCACCTCAGAAAAATGGAACCCAGGCATTCGAGACTGACTTGTGTTTGTCTCTGAATCAAGCTGTCACTTTTGCTCTGTTAGCATTTGTTATCGTCAGGACAAGCAGTCACTCTTTAGGGTAGTTCATGTAACCTTGAATTTTTCAGAAAGTCCTTGAGAGTTAATTCAGTGGGAGTTTATGCAACTACAGTTCATATAGATAAGTGAGTTATGCAAAATCTTGGCAGCTAGCTGTTGTAATAAACATTTAATTTACAATCCATACAATTGTTTTAACTCTGCAAAGCGCTGCATCCAATAGATATATCCATCTATTTCCACTGATTTATAAGAATCCCCATTTAGCTCAACTTACTTTTATGGGGAATCCTTCGTGGCTTAGAAACTAAGACAAAGATATGAACTGTTCATCATTCAGCAGGAATCCTGTTAAGATTTCAAACTGGATTTTAGTCCAGAAATTTAATAAATGGACAACCCTCCTCCTCTCCAAATCAAATCAAAACAAACAAAATGGTGCATCAACATCCCTTTATGAGTGAAATAGATATATATGGCAGAGATCAAAGAACTCACCATATTATTGCAAAAAGAAGAAATTAGATCACTGATACTGATATGAGGTGCCTAACTACAAAACATTTCTAAGTAGCAAAAGTATCACATACTGTTTTATATATTTGCATAATTCCCTACAAAGTGAACAACTAAATAAAGAGTCAAAATCAGTCTAGAATTCAGAATTTGCAGGGAAACAATCTATATTATAGATGGAGGACTAGTCTCTGAACATTCTTTTAATTTTAATAGCCAAAACACTGTACTTTGTTTTAAATTTTTATTTTTCTTCCAGAGTTTATTTTTTTTTCCCCAGTATCTGCCTTTAATTTCTCCACTGATTTTCCATTCCTATTATGGTAGGCAAAGTGTTCCTAAGAATTCTTGCAGATGGTGGTAGGATTTTGAATCCATCTTGTGAAAGTATGGAAACTGACAAAGTGGGATTTCAAAATATGCATGGGATACTTCAATTTCAAAAGCCCATTACCTTCAAGGATTTAGGTTTAGCAAAATTCTTCTTCCCAAAAACTTGTGATTCACAAATAATTAAAGTCACAGAAAGTCTAGACAACTTCAATTTAATTGCCTTTGTTGAGCTCAGAGACTGCAGAGAAATACACAGATTACCCACAGCATTAAGAAAAAGAATGAATTGTATGTCTACTGTCTATCTATATGTTAAAAAAAAATTCTTGGGTATCACCATCAATGGCATGGTGCAAACACTAAAGTCAGCCTTGCTGCTACTTTTTAAATACCTTATGCAACAGTACACAAAAATCCAGCTGGCTTTGAGATATTAACATTCACATTCACATTGATATTCATTTTGTGTCAAACTTCTCTCCTGTAAGCTTTTAAAAATTTCAAGACATTGATGATCCAAAGAAATACAGGGATAATGGGGCTGGGGGCTCAGAGATTTCATGAGAAAGACAACTGTGATTAAGTGCAGAGGATCTTTTCAGCAAATGGTGGGCTATTTCTTCATGAAGAGAAATTCTGGTAAGGAAGGATTGAAGTAAAGAAAGTTAATACATTACTGGGAATATTGAAAATTTTGGAAATATATTCATCTTGCTGATTTCTGAGTTTCTTGGATAAAACATGTAAAAGATATATTTATAAGACTTCAATATCTTTTTTGAGGAAAGTTAGGTACAGTCAGATATTTTTCCTCTACTGTTTGTGAAGTGTAAAGGGAAATTTCTGATACATTGTACAGTATTTACAATACAGAAAGCTTTGAAGAACTTTGGTTTGTGAAACAATTAGAATTGGGCAAAAACTTGATCAATTCAAGTAAGAATTCAAGAAATTTTCCTAATTCTTTTTTTTTAAGAAAGATTTTCTAGGGATGGATTTCATATTGTTTGAACTTATTTAGTATATAGAAGTATTCTTATGTTGTTTTATTCAGTTTTTGCAGGTAAAATGCAAATGGAAATACATGAATACTTGTTATGATTGGCTTGAACAATTAATCATGTTCACAAGTTTGAAGTCAAGATTTTTTTTAGTTCTTGCTTAGTTAATTGGTCTAAGATTACTTTTAACAAACACTTGATTTCTACTGTTCTATTTGTAACTGTTTAGGAAAACAAATTCAGATTCTGATTTCTTTGTTGAATAGAATGCACCTGCAATAAATAGGATATCTACACAACCAGAAGAATGGAGATCTAATTTAACTATAACCTAACTATATGTTTAAAACTAGAAACATCCTTTGGTACAGAAAGTTGTTCAGGTTCTCCCATAACACGTAGTCTAGTTTGGGATAATAAAATGAAGAAAGTATGATTTTCCTGCAGCTGAAACTCTGGAATGTCCTGTCTATGGTACTCTGAGGAGGAGAAATTAGGACAAGTACATTTTTTATAACATAGCATTTTCCAAATGTCTCAGCTGTTTCCTTCTTAAACAATAGATAGTTACATTTCTCAGTCATGGCACATATTCAAGAGTCTTGGAGACTGAGTTCCCTGAGTCTCATTTCCAGGCATAATTAATAGTTGAGGCTTAAAGAATTATATTATTATTTTATCTAAAGATGCTGGGATCCTGAACTGACTGTTAGGGATGGTAAGTAGAACCATTAACGAAGGACTACATGTTCTGTTGACTACACCTGAGGGGCTTTTGGTAAGTGACTGAATCAGTAAATTAGTTCTCATTAAACATAACAAGCAGCAAGTGCTGGGAATGAATCAGGTAAAAATAGGTTGGCTATTTTATTTCAGCTAATTGCTCTCCTGACGAATGGTTTATTTGGGCAAGGTCTTGAAAGCTATTGCTGTAGCTTCAGCAAAAAGGTTTCAAAGGAATATTTGGTCCTTGAGTGTTATGTATCAATCCCATTGTGAATTCTAGAATATAAGATGTCTTCCTTCACAACACATATAGGTTGTACCTCCCATTTCTTCTAAAAACACTTCTGAGAGTAGTGGGATGAACTTTTACCAGTATGCACTTGCTGTAAAAGTGGAGATGTACCCTGTTGGTGTTTCCTGTGTTCTGGGACTTCCCCATCTAATCAAAATATTTTAATTAATAATGTATCTCAATTTTGGTCTTTTTCTTAGAAGGTTTTCAGTCTGTTTAATTATTCTATTTCCTACTTTTTTTTTTTTTCAGTAGAAAGGTTAGGCACAGAAATAAATAACCTACTTTAATGTCTTTCTCCACTACCTCTGTGAATGAAGCAGCTTACAATGCAGCTGTTTTATTTGTTTATGTTTTATCAGTTTCTCAGTGGTAATTACTTATTGCAATCTGAAGAACTGTAGGCTTTTCTTACTATGTCTCATTTACAATTGTAGTTATTTACATGTTTCCATGTACTCTTATTTACAATCAGTTACTAGTAGACTATTTAAATATTTATATTTATTCCATGGTGTAAGGCATACAGAAGACTTACAAATAATTTTTTAGCTTCTTGTGATTATAACCCTAAAAAAATGTGTGTGTGTATATATATATCTATATCTATCTTCATTCAATCTGAATTCTCCAAGTTCAAAATAATTTAGCTTGGTTTGAAATAGGTAAATATCACAAATGAAAGGGAGCTTTGGAACACAGGCTATGTTTTAGCACCAGGTTATGACAAATAAAATCAGAAAAGTAATTGTCAATCACTATGGTGAATTCCTTGCTTCCATGCACATGCTTTCCTACTTTGAAGTCAGATCCCCAATGCATCATATTCTTTTCAAAGTGGTTTTGGTTTGGTTCTGTTTCTCAGAAATAAATTGTATATACAGATACTAGCTTGTAAAAGAAAAAGGCATTCTGCTTTCTTGACTCTTGTTGTACAATCAAAATTTAAACAAATAATCATTTATATATCTTTAGCATATTTCTCAAACAGAATCTTCCTCTTTAAAATAAGCAAATGAAGGAGAAATTAATTGCTTTACTCTGGCAAATATTTTAATTGTACTTATTTTTACAACTGTTGTTCCCTTTTACTTCCAGATGTCATTAGATGATCTCTACTATTGTTTTTGATGATTTAGCATCCTTTATCTCTGCCAACTCAAAGTGATATTGCCAATGATTTTGTTTTCCTAAAGTTTACAAGTGTAAAAAAGATGCAAATTTCTTGATTTGAAATCTTCATAGCTATACAATCCCTTATGCATCAATTGGCTGGTAAGAGTAGCCAAAAGTTATTATTATTAAGTATGGTATTCTGATTCTTCTTTTATCCTTTTTGTTCTTTGTTTTTCATGTTTAATAGTCTTCTTTCCATTATAATTATTAATTTTCCTAAAGCTAGAGTAACTAATATAAAGGTTTTGAGGTTTTTATGAAATCACAGATTGTAAAGTCTGATGGGACATTCCTGATCATTTTGTCTCATCTTTTGTACTAGCTTGGTCAAAGACCTCCCTCGAGTTAATTCATGTTTGAAAAAAAAAAGACACACACACACACACACACACACACACACACACAAACATATAATAAAAATGTAATTTTTTTTTGTTATAAGGACTACCTTAACTTGCTGAGATTTTTTATAATGTCCAAATTATTTATCTGATTTATTTGTAACCTGAATTTTTCTAGTCTTGACTTCCAGTTTCTTAATTTTTTATAGCTTTTTCGGACATCATGAAGAGCCTTCTATTATCTAGTAGATATTATTCAGTTATCTAAAGTAAGGTAAACTGAAAAAAACCCCTAAAATAAAAAAAGGAAGTCATTCATAGAACATTAAAATCATTATATTTTAATATTTCTCTAAATGAAGTTACTATGGAATGAAAAACTTTACAATCAAAGAGGAGAAAAGACTGGAGGAAAATTAAAAGTTGAGTATCTCAAGTCAACCAATTGCTTTTATTTAATATAAGATATCACCTTGGCATGAAAACATAGTGCTGTCATCATGTAAGTTTCTGACAACTGAGAGATGGGAAAAATCGTACTTACAAAGTATTAACAAAGTGTCATAAACAAGAAAATAATGACAGATATATGGAAAAAAATAAGTTTTACAGGACGAAGTGTTGAGTCATGTAATTAGAGACTAAAAATATAGAGGTCTTTTTGGAAAGAGAAAGTTCATTGTCTGAAATAATAGAGGAGATTAAATTCTCATGTGGAATCTCTTTTTCTGGTAATGGTAATGTGGCCATGAAATAAGTAAATGAAATCTAACAATCAAAATAGTTCCAGCTGACATAGGAAAATATTTGTGTTACACTACAAACCCTTATAGGACTTCATTAGGAATACGATTTATAGTTTCAAAATTCAGCGGTTGAGAAAAGTGGACACAAGTGAATAGAGTTTCAAAGAAAATCTGTAAGATGAAATGCACATTAAAGAACCTGTGAAATAAGAAATCGAAATAGCTTTGAATTATTTATGTTAGCAAAGTGAACTAAATTGGAGTAATTATTTTGTCCATAAACATACAACTAATAGGCTTAAAATCACTGAAGGTCTAAAAGTAGGAATGAATAAGCCCACGAATGTATATAGACTGAAGAACAAGTGACTTTCTTGCCATTAAGAGGTGAGGCTTTTGAATGGAATCAAATTAAAAAGATATGCCCTACTAGTTCTGTGACAGAACCTGATAAATTTATGCAAGTTAACAGGATCGACTATAATGCTTTATGTATGATAACCCAGCCTTTTAATTATAACCATAATATTTACTTTAAATATTGTGAAATTTCTTGTTGATAAACTTCACCAAGGATTGAGTAGCTACTCTTTACAAAACCAGTATTTTTTTTGTATGGGAGCACACTGACGTGGGAGCACAATGTTTTTGTGATGCAATGGCAAAAAGTTGCTGTTTGTCATTTATATTTCATTTTTCTTCCAGCTGACATGACTCTTTAAAATGCTGAAATGCCTAGTATGTTCTGTCTTCTGGTACAATATGGACACCAAAAGCCAATACTACTTCACTTTATCGTTGATTACTTTGAATCTGTTATCAGAGACACTTGAAGTCGGTCACACTTGAAGTCAGTGACTTAGAAAGGACTAATTAAGGTTGCCTAATGCAGACAGCCAGGGGAAATACCTGCGTTAGCCTATGTAGCTCTTTACACCTACTGGCCATAGAAATTGTCTTTGAACAGTGAGACTTTCCCTTAGAACATAATCTCTTTTGCCCTCAAAATCTCTCCTAACTAGGTTATAATCAGAGATTTGAACATCAGCCAAACCAGCTCATCAGATTCCAGCAATACCGGACAGATGAAATGTGTACTCATGAATTAGTAATTTATAATTGCTATAATTTATTACTCAGGCTCCTGGAAATGAGCTCTTATTTGAATATGGTTCTTCCAACTGGTATCCTGTACTTTTAAAAATAAAATTGCAATATTTAACTCTCCTTCCATACTTCCATGGAGAAATTAATTACTGATAAACTTCAAGCTCCTGAGTTATCAAAGGTCCAAGATGCCTAGGTGTATATCTATACAAATTGAATTACAAAAAAGAAAGGTCATAGTGTGATATTTATTAACTACTGTTAGTTTTCCTTCCCTCATTTTTTCTAGAGCTCAGCTTTAGGAAGATTTCAGCACACAGCCTGGGGGCTCAGAGAGCCTGGTCACATTTTCCATCAAGAGTATAGTATTGATATTGTTGGAAGACACAAATTAATGAGAAAGACCAGGAAGTACTTTTGCACACATCCACTGAAGAGAAAAATGCTGTCAAAATAGTATTTTTTATCAAATTCCACAAAATTCCTTTCATACTTTCAGAAACCTTTATTTTATTTAAGAGATCTTTAGAACTGGAAAGTGAAGTACCATTAATGTTTGAACTTTTTGGTTCTGCTTTACTTTCTCAGTAGTGATACACTTGAACACCTTTCTAAACTCAAAGCGTATGCACAGTCCTCACTCTTTTTTTCCACAGAAACTTTCCATTCATTTAAAATTCTCATGCTATATTTAACTTTCACATCCAAATTTATAGTTAATCTGAGTTTCTGGACCTTATATTTTACAGTTATTTTGGATTACAAAACTTTGTCAAAAATGCTTTCTGGAAGTTACTTTTCCTTTAGAAAAGCTGTAATTTTATTCAGCATGATGTCTTCATTCAAACTTCAAGGTTACAGTACCTTCAGAATTAATCAATAGGTGTTGGAATGCAAGCTCCCCCTGGACTCGGCTCTGCAAGCCCAGAGGTGGTTCAAAACATAGGGATCGAGTTACAGTCAGTGAAGAAGCTGGGTCACACAAACATGCAATAGAAGTATAGACTTTAGTTTTTAGTAGAAATATATTTTAAGTGCCTTAAGCACTGAAAAAATCTATTAGTTGAGTTAAAAAAGTCCATAGACCTACTTTTTAGTGTAGCAGTGCTTCCTTTTGCAGAGTTCCCTGCCTTAGACAAAATATAAACATTGTTACATTGCTGGTATTTTTTAGATAAGTTATGTACCTAAATAAAAAAGTAGATAGAGATCATATGCGTAGAATCTATGTAGAATTTGTGTAAGAGTTATGACCATTTTCGTAAAACAGAATTAAGATTTGATGGGTTAAGAAAAGTAGAGTTAGCATCGTGTTTTGTATTGATTGGTCAATTTATGAATATAATGTATATCCTGGTGTATGAATATAATGTATATCCATAGAATATGGATAGAATAGAATAGAATAGAACAGAATAGAAATGCTGTTGCTGTTGAAGATATGCTGCTAAGACTGCTTTTGCTTCTGCTTTTGCTCGAACTTTTTGCCCTTGGAACTCTTGCCTTCAGATAAAATAAAATGACTTAAGAGCAAAGCAGCCTTCTCTCCTTCTCTCTCTGTCTCCGTGGAATCCCCATCATCTACTTCGACAAATAGGCACCTGATTCCTAGATGAAGGTTAAAATGATTTTCTGGCAGCCCTGGCAGAAAATGTTTGGCAATTCAGTTACTTAAAATTGGTCTGGATATTTATAAGTAATTAGTCAACAGATAGATCTCTAGGAGTGGATCATTCTTCAGGAAGGGAGCTGAAAAATTTCAATGTCTCTATTTGAACATGGATATTAGGGGATCCAGATTTCTCTATGAACACTTCCTTTAAATCTAAAACTATGTACTCAGATCAGCTTTGTGGAAATACAAAAGCAAAGGCCCAATTTCTCATGACATTAGTAGTTTCATCACCTGAAGATCTGGCTCACTTCAGTAGGTGATAATATGCTAGCTGAGAGTTGAAACCAACTAGATATGAATGAAAATGAAATCTTTTAAAAAATGTTTATTATTTTATATTGGTTTATTTTAATAAAAATTGGTTGGAATAGAGGACAGGTTTTAGTATCTTGCTGCAATGAAGGGCAAACAGGAAGGTATGTGTCAATAAACATTATTGATATGCGTTTGGAATTATCTGTTAAACTGTGAGAACGTAAGATACCTTAAGGTGTAAAAACTGTACAAATACCCACTCATCCAATATCTTAAAGGAAAATACGTGAAACTGTCAAAGACTGCAGTTTCTTGCAAACTATCAAATTTTTTACACAAAAGGACTGAGATGGGGTTTGTATTCTCAGCATTAAACTGAGTTACCAAGAGGAATATATAAAGAAGACATTTTATATTCTAAAAGTAAAATCTTGAAAACTTACTAGAGCTTAAAAGTTAGGTGAAAATATTACCATTCTCATCTCTTTGAACATGGGAAATGGAAATTTTAATATGACTCACACAACATGAAAGTGAAGTTGAATAATTGTGGTAGACAATCAACTGTATCTTAGCATTCCAGTCTATGTTTTACAGGTGCTGCAAAAACCCTGACCTTTTAAAGACAGTGGTGTGTAACTACAAGTGCTCCTTTAAGATACAGGAAGTAGGAATCAAAATGTAGCAAAATCCTAGTAAATAATGCTTAGTAACTTGCAAAGAAATTTGTTTAGCCAAGGGCAATTACTCTGTGGCAAATCATCTGAGAGGTTCTGTGGTGATTTCGAAAAATCATCAGGTTCAGAAATAATAGTTTGCAGATATTGGGCTGAAAGTCAGCAATGAACATGAAGATTTCAATCCCATCAGTTAAAGGAAAGTATTTCTGATAATCCCCAAATGACATTTCATTAGAGAAATTGTTCATTATGGAAACCTGCTCGAAAATCCAGGAACTATAAGAGCTTCCATGACAGGTGACTCATAACTGGCATTTGATCAAGTTCATCCCTGGCCTTTGCAAAAAGACAAAAGGGATTTGTTACTTGCCTTGAGGTCAAGGTGCAAAAGCTGTATAATTTCCAAAGTCTGTGTATGCTATTTGTTGAAGAATGATCTGGGTGAGCAGAGTATTGAAAATCCATGTTTTGCTGCCTGTCTACCCAAGTGTCAATCACTGAATGGAGCACGAGACCTTTCTAGATGGCAGCACAAGTAAGAATTGTATTGCAATGTTTCTCTTAAGTCATGACTTCACTTAAAAAAATGTATAAAACAGAATTCTGCAGACTAAAACTGAACATTCATGATCCTACCTATGTCTGAGCATGAATCTTTCCATTTGGATAAGTAGCCAAAGATATAGATCTTCAAAAATATATATACATCTATATTTTGTAATATGGTTGTGATATGCTAAACAAATACTTTCACAGAAGTATCCATAATTATGCGTTTGAGTTGCCCATGGAGTTCTAGAATGAAAAATATGTGTAATGTATTTTTCTTTCGAGTTTGTATGTTCTATACAACGTATTGAGTTTCACCTACTATTTGGTATGCACCAAATCTTGCTTTCTCTGTTCAATTGTCATCTCCATCCACAAGTATTCTCACTTTCTTGTTTTCTTTTCACCCTAAAAAGGAGGCGTGTGGCAAGCAGTTGGGTCAGTGTTTGACTGTAAGCCAAGGTCAATTCACCAACCCTAAAAGCACATTGTATATATGTATGTATGTATGTATGTATGCATGTATCTTTCTTTCTCTTTCTTCTTCTTCTTCTTCTTTCTTTCTTTTTTCCTTTCTTTCTTCTTCTTCTTCTTTCTTTCTTTCTTTTTTCCTTTCTTTCTTTTTTCATTTCTTTCTTTCTCTTTCTCTTTCTTTCTTTCTTTCTTTCTTTCTTTCTTTCTTTCTTTCTTTCTTTCTCTTTCTTTCTTTCTTTCTTTCTTTCTTTCTTTCTTTCTCTCTTTCTTTCTCTTTCTTTCTTTCTTTCTTTCTTTCTTTCTTTCTCTCTTTCTTTCTTTCTTTCTTTCTTTCATCATTCTAGTAAATGAAGATAAAAGAAACAAAAAAAAATCAGTATTCTTCTTACGTGGAATTAAAAGGCAACATAGTCTTTAAAGTCAGATTACTTGCAATAGAAATAAGGCAAATTGTTTCATTAGCTTCCCCTTAGGCATATGATAGTGATTCTACATTTAATATCCCTGCTTTACATTTAAGGAATTCCCCAAAATTATGTGATTTCTATATGCTGACAGATTTTACCAGAACTATTGAAATCTCATGAGATATTTCAGGAAATTTGCCTGCATAAACAGGTATGAATAAAGAAGAAACATTGTTAAGCTTGATGTTCATGAACCTAATGAGATTTTTATATCTTTTTTTCAGTTTGGTTAGTCCTTTTCTTTTTTTCCTTGGTGAATGTACTCTCATCTTTTCACAAAAAGTAGACTAGAAAGAGAGTTGAATTAAGACAGATAAACAATAATGAGTCTTAATGTAATTGTTTATCTTTCAACCCAATGAGTTAAAGAGAGTAAAAAGTGTGTGGAACATTGCATGGTGAATGATACATGCAGAAATAAAATTAAGGACATGGCAGTTTGTTTCAGAAAATTTTGTATGATGGGGCAGTACCACCAGACAATAGAAAGAGAGCTGGCATAGGCTGTTAGTGCAGAAGATTAAGAAATTTAAAGATTAATGTATTATGTGCTGAATAACATTCATTTAAACACTCTTGCAAAAGTAAAGAAGAGATAGTATGGTTTTTGATTTAAAACTTCTCAGAGTATTTGAACAGATGTTTTTTTATTCCTTTTGGGAGATTCCATAAAGACTAAGGTGGAAATTAAGCCTGCCAGAAAAGAAGAGACGATGTATAATAAGACTATAGATGGATAGAAAAAGAGCTTAAACATTTAAACAGATGGAGCAGTTCAATGAATATAAATATAAAATAATGATGACTTTGATGGGTCTTTATCACACAAGGCCATGTTCATCATAAATTATAAGCTATAAAAAGGGTTTCTACAGTCAAAAGACAAGCTTGTTTGTATCATTAATGAATGATGAGCAACGGAGACACAAACCCCAAATCTCAGTGTGAAGAATAATGACAACTTTGATAAGTCCATTACACAGGCTTTCCTATACTTTGTAAAATATGTAGAATTAAAAATACAAAGATTTTTCTTTTAAATCCCACAAGAAAAGCCTTTGTGTGATTAAAATTTAGTGGTTTGCTGTAATAATTTTGAAATGAAAGAATTAAGCTACTTAAAACTGAGAAACAAGTAGATCAGGGGCTTAATTAAAACGAATCAGAGTGAAAAGGAATTCAACATTAATTTATTCTAGAGTGCAGTTATCGACACTTCATGAATAATGTATTCTTATTTCAGTGAATAGTGTCATATATTACACAACATATACATAGTATATCCTCTCATTATATGATAATACAGGAATCTTCCAAAATTTTCTGCCTCAATATCTATTTCTACAGACATATACAGCCATTAGGGGCAACTATAAAAAAACTGCTTTACATTTGCTTAAAAGTCTCTCCCTAGTAAGATTTTTTTTCTTTTAATCAGATATTATCAAGTAACTCAATTTGCAAGGGACAGCTTATACTGTGAGACCAGTCCATGTTGCATCCAAGTGACTCACAAAAGAACAGAATATCCATCAATGGTTTGTTGGAATGAAACAAAGAAACATCCTCTAAAGAGATAAATTTGAACCTTTCTAATCCAGACATGACAGAGTAATAGTAAGGGATAGTATGAAATTAAGAGGAACGATAACTATAATTTACAGATGATAATCTATTTTACACAGTGTCTGCGTAAAATGCCAGGAGAAAGTGAGGCTGACACGCAGGTGGAGCCTGCAGATTCACCCTTCCAGCCTGCCCGTGCCTTACTTCACGTTTGCCTGTACTCCCACAGCAGCCCAGCTGCCAAAACAGATCTTCCCTATCCTGACCCTTTCCGTGCAGTGCCAATGACTGCTTACTTTATAAGAGGTCCTTTTCAAACTGCGCAGGAGTAAAATGACATGTTGTCTTATTCTGGTAAAGAACATGGCTGAATTACGTGGCACCAAATGTAGAACCATTGCTCTTTTATGAAACTGCAGAGACTGAAGAGATAAATACAGTAAAGGTGGTGTTCACCAGCACAGACCTTCATACCTGAATATTTACTAAGTCTAAGGTACTCAACCTGGGCCCACTCTGCAGTCAAAGGAGAGAAATAAGGGTGGTTCCTCTCGCTCTGAAATGCATTATTACTCTCCAGAGACCATATGCTTGTTGACAGTATGCTTGTTGCACCTCACATAACACTGGTTAAAATTCCTGTTTAATCCAAAACACCTGCTTCCTCTGGGAGAAATCAGAGTTTTCAGTGAGATAGCATTTTAATAACAATATCATATTAATGTGCGAGAAAAAAATCCAATTTTGTCTTGATTAAAAAAATGAAAAATTTTAAAATTGAAATGTGCCATATGGTTTCCAGATGTATAAATTATGGCCTCATGTAAGACAGGCTTCTTTGAGTTGCAGATCCCTGGGGAATTGTCCTAGTTTTACTTACAAAGGTAGTTTTAGATTAATTTTGATTATGACTTTTAGATTTCAAATATAAGATTAGTGAGCTAGTATATTACGGGTTTTAATTAAAGCATACTCTGTCTAAAGAATTTTTTATTCATTTGTACTGCCTGGCAAAATCCAAAATAATTGCAAGAAGTTACTCTGGGACTGGGATTGGGTAAATTCTTATAAGTAAGGAAGAGAATGAGTTGTCCTCCTACCTTGATAACTTTAGAAAGCTGCTGTCAACAGTTTGTGTGCCTGGCTCAGGCCCCATGAGCTGGACAGCAGCTGCACCCCTACAATCCTTAGCTCCAGAGATGGATTCTGTTGTGCTCTGCTCCAAAGTATGTGTTTATAAATAAGAGCCACTGAAGTTGATACACTGAGGTTTTGAAGTTCTGAAAAGGGCTCGGTAAATACTCAGGGACAATATGGTGCCCAATTAACCTTTGCAGACCAAGAAATTCTTAGGTGTTTCCATTGCCTGCTCAGTCCTGAGGGCTTCTGTTTTCTGTGGTGTCCTGCCTGCAATGTAACTACTATGAGTCTTTGGTTGAGTGAATCCACAGATTGCTCGAACCCCAGTTTGGATGAAAGAGGATATATTTCAAGTAACAAAACCCACAAATATTCTTTTTGTGTAGGTGATAAAAAATGACATGATATCAGATTTTTAAAAAGTTTTAATTATAGGAACATGGTTAAAAAAAAATTCAGTATTTTAATTTTTTTTATCTATTATTATTCTTTGATATGGAATAAAAAATTCTTGACTTTTTAATTTTTATGAAACCAGCAAGCTGTAGCTGATAAAGTATATGAATTATCTGAGTAAAATATAAAAGGTAACACAAAATATAAAATACATTAACCCGTGCACATTATAACTACAGTATGTTTTATAATACTATGTAAACTTTTAGAATATACTTTCTAGTGGCACGCATAATAAGAAATATAACACTTCCCATTTTCTTATCTTTCCCCCAAGAGCTCATTTGTAGCAGTTAAAGAGAAAAGTGAGATTATAAAAAATAAAAAATGGCTTACACAAATCTAATTGAAACTAATCATTAGCCTGATGTTATTTTTAGACTGTCTCAAGGCTTCATAATTGAGCCTTTACAGTTGTACAAACAAATAGAAGACCGGTAAGAACCTGAAATTCATTATGTTTACTAATGAAGTCAGCCTGGAAACCTCTTCATTGAATATTGCAATTTGATTGCCATCATATTCTGATTGGACCCTTAATTTACATTTTAATGAGCATATATTATTTCAAATGCAAACCAGGGTGTTATCAGGGGTATTTCACTAGAACTGACAAGATTAAATGAAAAACATCTAATGTTCTGTTTTATAAAAATATTGAAAAGTGTAAATGCAAGGCAGAAACATTTCAATATATTGGAAGAAGCTTATAATAAGTGACATTAATTAATTTTAGATTGCTGTGAAAGAACATATTTTAAGATCTTTATCGAGAAATTAATTTTTCAAGATTATTGTTTTTACAGTGGACACCCAAATAGCTATCTAGACTTCTCATTGGCCTTGAGAATTCTTATTGCTTAAGAAAAAGAAGAAATATTAGAGAAAGAGAAACAGATTTTTAAAATAATTTTATCTCTAAATACATACAAACTGTTTACTCCAGATGAATTTTCTATTTATTACACCATTTATTTTCTTATTTATTTAATTATTACTTATTTTCTGTGTATTTTATTTAGTGTCTTTTTAATTTTATTAATGGATTTTAAAAAGAATATTTGGATTTTTGCTGCAGTTCTACTTAGTGGTAGCAAAATTTAGAGTAAAAAAAATAATGTGTCTTCTAAATTCATTCCTCAACAAATTGAAACATGGAACTAATTACTTTTTGCCCCCTTCCCTCTTCTTAATTCTATCACTGGATAGAGTAGCTGTGAGGAAAGACTGGTAGATAAATATGCTGTTGGAATAAACAGAGAAAACTGTTGAATTGATTGGAGCTTTCCTATAAAGAAATAAAATTTAAAACCCCCTAACAACCAACCAAACAAAACCCCAAACACACACAAACAAAACGCAGAGCCAGCAGAAGTCAGAGCTGTTTTCAGCAATACTGTAAGAAGCTGTTATGGGCTGGGGCCATGGAGCCAAACGCTCCTGTAAATGAGCAAGTTGGCTGCTCTTATTAAATGGCTGAAACTCCACTGCAGACAGCAAAGCTGCACTGGACTATTTCCAGTTTGTAACAATTATAAAAATTGGCTCTCAAGTGCCCATATATTTTCCCGTGCTCCTGAAAATGAGAGAGGAGAGATATATATGACAGGAGGAAAGGTTATTTGCATGCAAAAATTTATTACTCTTATTGTATTTTACTATTTTGTTTCTGTTTCAGGTTTTTATGCAATTTGTTTTAAACACAAAGTCAGGAAGTGAATGCGTAACTTTCCAAGGAGTTTTGAAAACATCTGTTTCAACTTATCTATGACAGAGTTTTTGTTTACATAAGTTACGTGGGTTTAACATTGATTACTGGACAATATCTGTTTTTCTGCGAAAACTGCTTCATGTAAATCTGCTCACTTTCTTGATCCAGCTGATAAGGTAACCATTATAAAAGAATAACTGTATTAATCAGCATTTTATGGTATACACTTCACATTTCAGGTCCTTAAATTTGTTATTATAGTCAATCATTCTTCTTTACGGAAAGGCCTTTTCCTTCAGCAGTCACATTTTTACTCTTTTCATCGCGCATATTTTAAAAATAATCAGATAATACTACTTAAGACATGACCCACTTTTGTTAAGAAGGGTCCTATGCTTACTTCTTGAATTGTTTTGGTGTAATTAATTTGAGATATTTCTCTCCCTTCCTTTCCTATGTGCCTATGAGAAACAAAATGGATGGAAAACAAAACCAAATCAAAACAAAAA
>VZRF01009716.1:599068-611762 GCA_013396875.1 Vireo altiloquus
AAGAAAAAAAAAAAAAAAAAAAGAGAGAGACAAAAAGGATAAGCAATGCTGCATTGTTGACAAGGACTTGAAACTTGACCTGTGCAAAGAGAAAAGTGCCTCCTCATGTACTGAATAATATTTAGGAGAGAAATGCCTCTTTTTTCTTTTTCTTTTATTTTCTTCCTTAAATGTGGTGCTGTTCATTGATAAAGTCTGAACAGAAGGCTGGGATAGAATGATTAGGAAAGGAAAAGGTAAAGATATCATCTAGAGAGCATTACTGAATAACTCCTTTTATCTTTATAAAATTATGCAAGAGTTTGAAACACCGTGGTGGGGGAGAAGGATATTTTTAGGAACACAGGGTATCGCCAGCTACAACAACCAGTGAAGAGAACAATTTTAAAAGGCTCTTGGTTTGACTTATGATATTCCCCTGTCTTTCAGAGGAAACTAACAGCCCAAGTAACTTAAAAAAAAATTCATTTCCCTCAATTCATGCACCTGAAATGTAGGTTCATGGCATAAAAAGGACTTCTCAGTCTTTTTCACAATCAAGTGAGACAACTAAACCCCAGTAAAGAGGCTGTCACCCTTTATATCTTTGGATGAATTGCCCTATGTAGGTTCTCATTTCTTGCAACTGGTCATAAAGAGTTCGAACAAAATTTCAGTATCTAGCTAGTATTTAGATGGCTATAGCTAGCTGAAGTACATCTGAGAGGGCTTAGAGAATGTAGTTGCATATCTCGAAACACTGTCCCCATAAGATAAGCCACCAGAATGGAACTTGAGAGAAGCACAGATGGCACGGCAGGAGCTAATTCCAGGCCTAACAGAGGCAAAGGTGTGGTTAGCATCTAGAAGAAAATTTCCCACTGTGGCATACTCTGGGAAAGGAAGCAAGTGTTAATAGATATGCCATTTCAATTTATGGGAATGGCATCTATATCCTACAGATATCCAGGAGTTAAACTGTATAAAGTAGCACCTGAGAAGACCGACTCCAGGACCCCACCACCAAAGACCAGGGCGAAGAAGGAGCAGTGGGATGCCACAGGAATCCATGTGGTGGTGTTATCCTTCTACCTAGTCTTTCTTGTCTCTCTGCCTCTCCCCCTACCCCCCACGCTGACCCATCCTATTTCTTTCTACCTCTCTACACTTATTGTCAAATAAAATCTGTTTTATTGACTTCAGCCTCTGATCTTGTTTGCACCTTAATTCAGTCAGAGGCATCTCTTTATAAACAGATCATAACAACATCCTCCTGCAAGAGATTTTAGGAAGCATTATTGCAGTTGGATTTTGGTTTCGGGATTTTGGTTTTGGGGAGGTGAAGGTTAGCCACCCTTCAAGTAGACACACCAGCAACTAATAACCCACAATATGTTTGAATATGGAGCTCAATTTTGCTGAAAAATTAACAGCAAAAAAATATTTTGCAATGGAACAAATTTGTCATGTTATAAGTACCTTGTTTGTCTGCACAAAGGGACTTTTTCAGATCCAGCACTATTCCAGCAATCTATCACTTTCTTTGCTGCAATAATAGAGGGGCAGAGTCTCCTCTAGATACCAGGAAAATAAAGAAAATCTTTTTCACCACTTTTCCCACTTTTGAAAGGAAAATATTTTTAAAATTTCTCCTGAATTACTCTTAGATCTATTTTAAATTTAAAAGTTCCTGATACATGAGGAGATAACCAATGTTTTAAATGCATTTCCAGAATGCTGGCTTTTTATCCCTGGAAAAAACATAGCTTTGGTGTATCTTTACTATTTCAGGTAAGAGGTACATCTTGTTCTCTGTTTATTTTGGTGTTTCTGAGAAATACTGCAATCACCAGGAAGAAAAATGAAAATTGGGGAGAAGCTGTTCCATTAAATGGTGGATTTAGATTGACTCAAAACATGGATCAAAATTTAAACAATTTTCATTGCTTCACTTTTCAGTACAAAAACCTTGCAACTGAGCAAAAATATACCAATAAGTAGGGAGCTGCGAGCATTTGGTTATTGAGGTTACATACAACCAGGCTCAGGAGTGCTACTGAAACAAAGACTGACCATTTAAAGTAAGTCTAAAGTAAGTAAGACCATTATGCAGTAAGTCTAAAATAATCTTTTTAAGGTCACCCCTGACTATTCTTTGTCATTTGTCTGTAGTTTCTTATTTAGATTTGACTTCAGGCATGTCATCTCCTTGCTTAAGGACAATGATATTTTTTTTGCCTGAAACTATACCTTAACTTTCATGCTCTTTGGAGCCATTACCTCCTTCATTGCCTATTTGTTGATTAGACTTTTATAAAATATTACGATATGCCAGTCAGAAACCATGACACTACTCACAAGTAATTTTATAAAAATGTAAAACAATTTGTCATATTTTTATAGTAGAAATTTCATACATACAACTTTAAATATTTAGGGATGCTCATTTATTCATGCATTCATCCCTGTCCAACAGACAACATTTTTTGCAAATTTATTATCTTTTTCTTTGGTTACAGAATTTTCCATGAAAATTACCATATATTTTACCATTTTTCTGTTATCTGTAAATAATTTTCAAGTATTTACTAAAAGCTTTTGATTAAATCAAAGAAGAACAACGTTTCTATTCAGTTTTCTCCTTTTAACACATATTCATGAGTTTAGTTTAGAGCTTAAGTTGTATGAGATTTTTTCCTAATCCTTTACAGGGCGATGTAAATGCTTAACATCTATCTATTGTGGAAAAGGAATGCCAGGAGACAAAGAAAATTCTTGGATGAATAACAACATATGTTTAAATTGTGATTTTATTTTATTGGTATTCATAAAAAGTTTCATAAGTAGCCAGCTGTTGTTTCAGTTCTCACGATTAACTCAATTCCTAGTAAGACAAGCCAATTCTTTTCACTGAAAAAGGGAATTTGTCAGTAGGTGTGGTACAATCATTGCATAATCAATTTTAAAAAGTGTATCTATACTAAGTCCTGGCAGAAAGGAAACTCTTGCAAAAGAGGTAAATTTTAGTGCTACATTTATTGCTTGTCTATTCCAATCACAGCCTGACTTCTATGCTCGGGGGAGACATCTTCACTTATGACTTGGCACAGAGTGAACTCAACAGATGGACAGAAGTAGCCAAAAGCCAGTGCTCTGTGTACATTTAGGGTATTTGCCAATGACAGGACACTCAAATAGGAGTTTTTAAACAGCTGTCAATCCTAAAGCTATAAACCCATGTTTAAACTGAAACAACACTACTAATGCAGCAGCTTTGAGATATTTCTGCTTCAAAAAATACTAGCTACCAAACTGTGCAAGGAAAGATTTCCTTTTGGTTTCGTTTGGGTTTCATTTGTGCTTTTATTCTGTGGGGCATATGAGCTGCAACATGGAAACATACATAAGACCCGAGTTTTTGGGCACTGCTTCCCGGACATTATCTTCTGTTTCATCCTGTGAAAATGTCCCTTACTAAACACAACTGAAAGCTGAAGCTGCTGGGACGTGTTTGGAAACCAGGCCAAGTCGAATGGTGTCATTTCACCACAAATAGACAGACTCATGCAACAGACAAAGGCAGTTTAAATTTCACTGTCCGCTGAGGATATCAACCTTTCTGAACTGTCACATTCAACAGGATCAAGACAGCTAAAATGCGCAGATTATTTCCAATTTTCTGAAGATACTACAAAAAATCTAGCTATTCCTCCTAAATCCTTTACGTCTTTAGAGTCAAAGGATTGTGTACTAAGCCTGATGGGTTCTGTCAAGAAGAGCAGGAGTTTTGTATTATCTTTCAACATCTGTGATAAATATTTGATCTGTGACATTCTGGTTCTGGGGAATATCACCAGCAGGGATGCTAAAAAATATATTTTGATTGTAAGCAGAGTGCTGCTAAGCATTTTTGGAAGCAGTAGAAGATGCTTTTCAGAGAAGTACACACTCTCCACAGGAGGCAATAAAATAATGTGATCAGAGATTGCTGTAACTTTTGTGTCTTAGATTCTCATCTTGTTCTTGTTTCCAGTGCTTAGTGACACTTGTCCAGTCACCTATTCTCTTTCTACGATGATATAATCACTTATGAAATATTGCAATTATTTTAATTACCATTTAAAGGAATTTGTTTAAATTTGTTTTAATTAACTCTCATTTATACATACTTTGAGGTTCTAGCTGCAAAATGCTAATAGAATACTGTACAGCATTTAATAAGTGTGAATTAATATTTCTACTTCATGGAATGTTTATCATAACATTCTTAATCCATGATCTATACTGAGAAGTACATATAGGCCACCATCTGTAAAGTAAAATCATGACTGTATAATACTAAGCTTTCAACACAGAATATTTTAATAAAAAATTAAGAACATTTAAAAACCTGGAAGTTATTAATGCTGAATTTGTATTTTATTATTTAATTTTAGTTCTGAGCATTATTCTTCTACAAATGCGGTTTTTTTACATTGCTTTAAATTTCTTTGAAAATCTTTTGAAATCTCAGGTCTCCGTCAAATAGCTGAAAGTACGAGTTATTAAAAGTTATTAGAGACAAAAATTGAAATGCTAAATCTTTTGGGGTACTGGAAGTGGTGGTGGTGTTATTTGTTTGAGGTTTTTTTGTTTGGATTTTTTCCACAGTAGCTTCTTTTTACTTCACAATATTCACTACACAGTGGCCACCTGCAAACACAGTCAGCCACAGGATTTAGCTGATTATACATGAACCAGTATGAAAGAGCTTTATTATGTTTTGGGGTCCCTAAGCACTTCCAAATTTGCTTTCATACTGTCTAAACAAATAGGAGAGAAGCAGTGCTGAAAATGAGCAAACTAGTGCACCAATATGCTCTGCTGCTGCTTTGCATTCTGCCTTGCTGCGTGCTACCAGCTGGGGTCTGCTATTCTAAATTTACTACAAATGCTTTGAGCTTGAGCTATGGATTGTCTATTAGACAAGAGTGTGGTTGAGAGAAAGCTGACCATGGGACCATGCAAGCAAATACCTTCTCACAAACATGTCCTAATCTCTGTTGCATGGATCTACATTGAAGAAAAGGGTAAAACCAGAAAAATGTGCATCTGACTTTGGAATCTGTGCATTGGCTTTCTTGAGAAAGCTTAATAAGACGGAAATAACCTTAATTCTCACTATCTATAGAAAATAGAGTCTGATAAAAAAAGGGGCAACAAAACTAGTAAATATTAATGCATGTGATAAAGAATATCTTAACACAGTTTTAAAGGAGAAATATAATATTGCTAAAAATTTCATTAGGATAAATAATGCCTGGTCTCACTAGGGATCATTTTGAGCACATTATATTAAAAAGTACTTATTTTTCACTCACTTAAAGGTGTTAGTTTTATACATAATGATGGAAAGCAGCCTCATTTCCGGGGCTCTCTTGAGCATGGAAAAAAATGGTACAGGATGTTCTATCTCACATTTTTGGCAAGCTGTTTAACTGCTTTTGCTGAATCACATTTTAAAATCTTGACAGTGACTTAAATGGCCATGGATTTCAGCTTTGCTCCTAACATACCATAATGTCATAACTCTGTTCGGCAAGGCAGCGATGAGCAATTTTAAGCAGTGCAATGCACTCTCTGTGTGCATGTAGTCCCTCATCCCTCCTTAATAAGCATGCAGAGACATATATTTTACAAGACAGAGCAAGCCAGGGGAAAAGCACCCCATTAATCTCCAGCAACTGGAGCGGTTTGTTTTGTAATGAAATTTTGTTCTATCCTTCTAATACAAACTGGTGCCTGTTTACTGTTACTTTTTAGGTTGAAAAGAAGAGATCTTTGACAGAAAATTTCTCTCTGCAGGTCATGCATTTTCTACACATGCATAACGCCAAGACACTTTTCCTGCAGAAATACACTCAAGAAAGAAACAGCATGCTCTAAATTCATTCATTGTTGCCTGCTTTACTTCTCTTGATCAATAAAGTGATAAATTCTCCGACAGGCAGAAAATTTATTTGTGCAATACCTGCATGTAACCTCTTGGTTTACTAACCCTGTTCCATATTCACATTGATAGAGGCAGAATACCTTAAGGCAGCTATTCTGGATTTCTTTTATTTCCTTCCAACCACAGTAATATTACTGATTGATAAGGCTGGTCCCCATTAACAATAATAACTGAAATTATGGATCTGCTTTGATATTCAGTGTTTAGAGAAGTAAATTTTGTGCACACCTTAGGCCCATGAAGCGGTGTTTTTCTTTATCTTTGAATAAATTAAAATCATGCCCTACTATCATGGGTAATTGTTAAATAAAAGTCTTTTAAAAATGGTAATGCTAGCCTGAACTTATGTGCTGTCCAGTTGGTTCTGCAGGTGTCTCTACATGAAGAAAATCTCCTTTAACTCATAAATTCATACCTCACACCTCTCCTTGGGAAGCAGTTGCCTGAAGAAGATTTTTTGTCATGGAACACAGTTCCATATGTAAAACTCTACCAGGCCAAGGCTCTGCACCTATTTCTAAACATTTTGTTTCCCTTTTCTATGGACGGCACAAAGACTGTCTACAGGTCTTTGCCAGCCAGGACTTTTCAAAAACTTTCTGCCAAATATGGCGGGGTTTACTATTTAATAATTGTATATTAATTAGTGTATAATAATTGTTCAAGGAGCTGCTATTGTATATATTGAAGGGACAGTTTCTGAGGGAATAGGTGGAACAGAGAGGTGAAAGCTGCAGCTGATACAATGTTTGGATGGTCTTGTGCTAGAGATACATAATATTTAGAGGAGAAACACAGGCAAAAGTATCACAATACAACCTCTCGTTAAAGAACTAAAAGCCGCAGAACGCTCAAGGTTTGTAGGGACTCATTAAAATGTCAGGCCTTTACTGCAAGACAGCAAAACTCAGTAAATAAGGGAATTGATTCTTAAATACAGGAGAATTTGTTTTGATTATAATTCTGAACCAGAGTATTTATGGTTTGAGAGAACACTGGTGCTATGGAGAATTTTTTCAGTGTGTTTCAGAATGAACTGCACAAACTACATAAAAATTAGTACAAATGTTTGTTAGAATATTTCCTGATAAAGGGCATGCCCTTTTGTTTATTTTTCTCCGCTATGAAATGATTCATATGCTCAAGGTATGCAAACACTGTGGTATAATTCAGTTCATGAACCACAGAACATGAATAATATATTCTGAGCAATTTTCAAGTAATCAACATTCAAAAAAATTTTCTTCTAAACAATTCAGCTGTTGAATTTCAAAAAACTTGAAGGAAATCAGGATTCATTGCATGCCATTGGCTGACCAAAACCACAAACGTGATTGCAATTATTATTATACTTTAAGATAATTAAGCATGTAAAAAATGGATAAAGGCTGCAAGATTAATATACCTCTTAAAGCATCCAAATTAACCAAATTCAGCATATTAATAATTAATAAAATCCTGCATAATTTACACTATTTTTTTCTGTGAAGGTAAAATATAGTTTTTTCATACTTAGAAAGATTGATTTTAAAATTATCCTTCAATTTTTAAAGTCCTGCACATAGAGGCTTTTGGCATGAAATGTAATAGAATTACATTTATTCCATAGTGATAACTCTGAATTAATGTTTTCATTTTTGCGGTGCATAAATGCGTCTAAATTCAAGCTAACTGAAGCTTTGCAGATGATTTACAATGGAACATTAAGAAAGCGGACTCAACTGTCATTCCAGATTAATTAAACCCTAATATAAAGAGAATTAATTTAGTGAATATCTACAGTTCTCATTTTGCTTGGAACCAAAACTGAGGAAAAACCCTTATGAATATGAGACTATTTTTTTCTCTCAAATATTCTTTTCTAATCCTGTTTAGTTGCTTTAGAATCCCATTAATTCCATCAGAGGCACAGAATTCTGCAGCTGTGTAAGCGTTTGCAGAAAAAATTGTGGTCAAACTACATTTTGACGTGTTAAAAACAGAATTCATACATCTTCAGAGTTTTGAACTAATGAGATTAAATCTTACTGTTTCTAAAGTATTTCTGTCACTTTCCAGCAGGTTTTTGAAATTCAAAATGTTTTTTTCATGAAGAGTGTGAGACAGTGCTCCTTAAAATATGAAAATCAGTCTTTAACCCCAAACATTTTATCCAAATTCTGTACAAGATGCTACCCTTTTATCTACATTGCAGTAATGTTTAAAGTTTTTGTGGAAATAATTGGTGTGATGGAAAGTGTTTATTTAGTTCTTACAGTTATTGTACCGTAAGGTAAGGGAATACCCTCACTCCAGAGGGAATCTTTGTGAAAAATTGTTGGAATGACCCAAGGAAAAAGCAGCAGTTTATAAAAATCTGTAAAAGGAATTTAGAAACAAAGTTATCATAATGAAAATAAGCTTTAGTGTTTCCTGAACTCGATGCTGCCTACGCTCTCAGACCATCATGACAGCTGGGTGTTTGAATCATTGAATGATTTGGGTTGGAAAGGACCTTAAAAATCACCCAGTTCCAAGTCCCCTGATTCCATGCCACCTGCCACCTTCCGGCAGGCTCTCAGAGTCCCACCCAGCCTGGCCTTGAAGGCTTCCAGGGTCTGGACAAGCTATTCCAGCGCCTCACAGTAAAAAATTTTTCCTAACATCTAATCTAAATCTCCTTTACCTTGTCTTACACCACCCTTGTGAAAAGTCCCTCTCCATCTCTCTCGTAGCCCCCTTTAAGTACTGAAAGGCTGCTACAATGCGTCTCTGAAGCTTTCTGTTCTCTGGGTCGAACAAACCCAACTCTCTAAGCCTTCCCTGGCAGGAGAGGTGCTCCAGCACTCATCTCTGTGGCCCTCCTTTGGACTCGCTCCAGCAGGTCCGTGTCCTTTTGACTGGGGACTCCACAGCTGGAGGCAGAGGAGCATCATGAGAGCAGAGCAGAGGGGCAGAATCCCCTCGCTCACCCTGCTGCCCACACTGCTTTGGATGCAGCCCAGGACATGGCTGACTTTCCGGGCTGCAAGTGCAGATTGCCAGCTCGTGTACAGTTTTTCATCCACTGGTACCTCCAAGTCTTTCTCTTCAGGCATGCTCTATAAATGTATCTTTGCACACTGGGAACTAATTTGTGAAGCTCAAACATATTTAGGTATGAAAGATTGTCAGGAGTTCAGCTGAAAGATTTTTTGATACATCCAGTCAAATGTATTAAAACTGTCTAAGTTAATTTTCTGCTCAAAAGGTAAAAAAGTCAAAAGGTACAAAACTGCACTCTCTCCCAAGCACTTAAAAACTCCTGATACCTGTGTATCCTTTCACATGGCCTGAACCAGCTTTTCTGATCCTAGCTGATGTTGCAGCATTGCTCACACTCGGATAATTTTGGTAAATCACACTGGGATAATTTTGATAAATTTTCCAGATTAAATAGAAAGTTTTTACTGCTACTTGTAGTAGTACAGGAGATCCTAAACAACGTTATTTTTGACGATATTGTAGGCATATGTGCCTGAAGCTTGAATTCAGGCACATTCACTTCTGTCTTGGCTCTGAGTAACTAAAACAATTACAGACACCTAAAAGCCTGGTTTTATCAAATGTCTTGCACTGTGTGCCAGTAAACCAGAGATTATACCTGGAGGCACTACAGTTAGGACTGATGATTGCACTTGTGTAAAGACATTGACACTACATGATTATTCAAGTTTTCATATCGTCATCTGAGAAATACTGCTTTAGCACTTGATTTTGTTATGCAGACTGCACAGAAAAAAGACCAAATTGGGCTACATTCAAAATGTAAGTAGCAGGTAAATAAAAGAAGATGAATAATGCAAGATTAATTTTTCTTTTACTAAGAACTCCCTATGGGATTATTTGATAATTCTTTTTAAGCCTAGCTGACCAATCTGTACAGAATCCTTGAGTTCAGTTTACATCACCCTGGAAAGATGCTGGCTCTAGCTGAGAACTTACTGACTTGAATTAATGGCAGAAATCAAGACAGTCTAAACATATTAATGATTTGTAAAACAATAACTTTGCCAAACACTTACAATGCTGTCATAGTATATGCATATTCTTTCACGCAACTAGATGATTAAAAGGAAAATATTTGTTCACACTTCATTTATGTTTATTAAAGTTCTAGTGTAGTTACCCATTCAAGGAAAGAATATATTCAGGTCAAATAAGTTAAATTTCAGAAATTAATAAGTGAAAGTAATTATACTTATTCTTGAAATTAATGAACTTCAAGCAAATCTGCACCAGAAGTCTATATTAATTTATCTCTAAAAATACTTATTTGAAGAGCATTAATAAATCATGACCTTGAGGCAGTAGGGCAAATTCAGATGGATTTATTTTGAATAAAAAGAAAGTGAAATTTAAGTGTCACGGATCTTATTCATTAGCTACTACCTTTCCAGAAAGCATCATCTGGAATGTCAAGTAGAAACATGGTTCCTCACATTTAAGAAAGGAGTTTGTGACAAATGAAAATTGAATGATCAAAGAAGGTATCTTAGAGCTGGTTTATACCAAAGGGGACTAAAATAATAATTTTGTCTGTTTGCCCCATAGTATTTATGGCTGCTTTTTGTAAAAAATATATTTGTTGTGTAATCACCACGGGGGGAGAAGAAATGCTTGAGTAAAATAAAAAAAAAAAAAGAAGGACAAAACTAAAAGCATATAGATTATATATAAAGAAAAAAATGTATTGTGGTGATTTATTCCTGTGCAAGATATCTTATGGGATTTAAGTTCACCGATTCCTTTGACATTCATGTATTTCGCATCTACGTCATTGGCTGCTGGTTTGACAGAGCAGAAAGCTCACAACCCCCTGTGCTAAATTAAACTCTACCTATACCCAGTTTGTAAAATTCCCATTTCAGAGAATGTAGATACATGACTGAGGTCTCATCTGAGTTTTCTCTGGAGCTTATGAGAGTCATCACTTCTGTAAATAAACAATATTATGGCAGATATGATCCCAGAAATGACAACATTCATGTCTCCAGAGGAAGATGAAAAAGGACTATTTTACAAGGAAGATACTTAATGTACTGCTGCCAAAGAGTAAAAAATCAGGGTTTTTTTTTCCAGAAATAAAAAGTTACTCCTCTATGCACCAATTCAGTATAAGACAGTACTTATCCTACAGTCAAATTACAGACAGTGGAATCTCAGATTTGTTACTAACATCAGCAAATTCCTTTATACTTTTCCATATTATTCTTTGCAATTTATATAATTCTCAAAATGTAAGGCTCCATTGTTCTGCCAGATAGAATGGAAAACCTAAAATAGCAAGTGGCTTGTATATTGATCAAACAGAAGGGCTTTAAATCCTAAATTATTCTGTGATTCTGTGGAGGTGGTGAAGTCACCATCCCTGGAGGCGTTCGACAAAGAGCTGCACGTGGCATGGTGATAACTGGTCAAAGGTTGGGCTCATCGACCTCAGAGGTCTTTTCAACCTAAGTGATTCTGTGATTCGATGATTTCTTTACTGTTACATAAAGCCTCTGAATTGGTCTATACAAGAAGATAAAACCTTTTATATTAATATCTGTATATTTTGATATCTCATGCAGGTCAGGTCATCAGCCTACGACTCACTGCTCTTCCATCAGCTGGATCTCCTGGCCTTTAGCAAGGTGAAGATACATTTACCTGCAGAGGAGTGCTTAGCTGCTGCATGGCACAGCTATATGAGACAGCAGGTGGTGGTGCTGAGTTTTAGTAATCACAGCAGAAGAAGCCTAGAGCTGAAGTCCTGAGGAAGTTTGTCTATTGCTTTACTTAGAATTGAAATAATTTAGACTTACACTACTGAAGATGAAAGAAGAGTTAGAGGTGGTTTAGACCAAGGGTCTCATCACTGCGTTATGTCTCCAAGAGTGACCTCTCAGTATTCTTGTCCATGGAGAGAACTGAGCAGCAGCTGCTGCTGCAGAAGCAGTTCATCTGCAAACCGTTCCTGAGACACCTCTGTAAAGGCCAAGCCAGATGATTTGTCTCTCCAGATTGCAAATTTCAGCCAAAAGGCCTAATCACGGCTGCAATGCAAACAGCATTAACATTATCAATGCCATCTGCAGGTGTTAGTAATGTGTTAGTAATATGACTGAGCTCTTTCTACATTTGTAGAAGAATATTTTGGAAAAATGGCATCTTACTGAATGAAAACACAATTTTTTAGGACTTTAGGAGAATTCAGAACCGTGTTTTCAATCTGACAGTTGTAGTTATACAGTGAATATATCAAATTACAATAAGACTGTCCCAGAATCAAATTTATGTAGTCTAATTTATGGTGTTACAAGCAAAGCATACCAGATCACATAAAAATTGCAGCAATTGGTGCTGATAAAGACACATGATCAGTATAATATGCTTAAAATAACTTCTTTCTTAAGGACAGGCTAGCAATTTTTCTTAAATGTTGGATCAAACCCACAGATCTGAGTGTCACGATGTCGTTTGCACAAAGGGAAATTATGTCTCAACACTTCTTCAGTCCAGAAACTTTCTTTATTAATGGAAAAGGATTGTGTGAAGAGACAGTGAAGCTTTCTGAGAGTTTAGTGCACATGTATCAGCCACATCCAACAAGGAGGGAGGGAGGGAGGAAGGAAAGGAAGGAAGGAAAGGAAGGAAGGAAGGAAGGAAGGAAGGAAGGAAGGAAGGAAGGAAGGAAGGAAGGAAGGAAGGAAGGCAGGAAGG
>VZRF01009716.1:627723-666739 GCA_013396875.1 Vireo altiloquus
CAGCCCCCCTGGCAGTTGGGTCTGCTTTCCTGTCTGTGTCCCTTTTCATCTCCTTATGCACTCCCAGTCTACTCACTGGTGGGGCCATACGAGAAGCTGAAAAAGCCTTGACCTTGTGCAAGAAATGTTGAGCAATCAATGACACACCACTGTCTTATCAACACCATTTTCATCAGAAACCCAAACCACAGTATCATACCAACAACTGTGAAGAAATTTATCTGTATCCCAGCCCAAACCAGTACATCAAGCTATCATGTTTAGTACTGCTGCAGGATTTAAAACAAATGAAATTTAAAAAAAATAAATCAGCTACTATTGTTACAAATAATAATAATAATTAAAAACCCCTAATAATTTTTTTTATAAGGGTTGTTTTGAAATTGCTGCTGTACACATCTCATGAAGTACCTCATCTTCCTCTTACAACGACTTGAACTGGAGTTAAAAAAAGGTGTATAAAAGAGGTTATGGCTTCAGCAGGAACCTTTAAAAAGCTAAACATCACTGGTCAAGACAGACAAGACACTGATGGTCTTTTCTGGGGTAAAGGTAATTTCCTTCATAGTGACTAGTAAAAGTTCATGTTTTGAATTTGTGCTGAACACAGTGATAATAAAATAGAGGTTTTAGTTATAACTGGGCAGGGCTTACACAGAGCCAAGGCTCTCTCTTCTTTTCATACTGCCGTGCGGGCATGTAAGTTGGGAGTACACGGCAGACTGGGAGGAGATAAAGCCAGGACAGCTGATCCCAACTGACCAAAGGGATATTCCAGACCATATGTAGTGGGGGGACAAAAGGGGGGGAATATTGGAATAATGACATCTGTTTTCCCAATTCACCATTACATGTTATAGGGTTCTGCTCTCCTGGATATGGCTGAACATCTGCATGCTCATAGGAAGCACTGAATTCAATCCTTGTTTTGCTTTGCTTACATGGGCAGCTTTTTCTTTATCTATTAAATGGTCTTTATCTATTAAATGGTCTTTATCTCAACCCATAAATTTTCTAGATTTCACATTTCCTTTCTCTCTAATCCTGCTGGTAGGGGGAGTGAGCAAGCAGCTGCACAGTGCTTGTTTGCTGGCTGGGGTTAAACCACATCAAAAGCTAAAGTTTCTAACATAATATATTTTCGTGGCACCAAAGCAGACAATCAATTACTGAAAAACAGAAGAAATCTCTATGAGGAAATAAAACCTGAAATGTTTGTTTTCCCACATATGTAAGACCTACTATTCCTGTCACTTATTCAGGCACAAAAAAAATATCGAGAAAAAATCTAATATATTAAAGCAAACTTATATTGTGTTTCAATGAGTGATGAAGAATGATATGTTCCCATTCCTTTACCCCTCTATCAAGTCTATACTTCAAAACTTTTCCCAAAGCTCTCAATGCTTTCCAATCATTTGCATTGAGGAAGTTGGCAAGAGCTATCAAAACCCAAGTAGTGTAACTTGAAAGCTAACTGCACAAAACAATCAGGGTCTAGTGGGATGTATAATAAAATATGCCAGATTGTGTCATTATAATGCAGTTTTGGAAAAATTATACATATTCATTCTTCTCATTTAGCAGCTGAATGACAACAAGCAGGTGAGAACATCTATATGATACATCAAGCAAGACAGTTGCCATTATGAACAAAACATAAAAGAGTGTGACAGAGTTGAAAAATGGAAGGAATATTCTGTTCATACCTTGCAGGCATTGTTATTCTTTGATAGTGAAATGAAGCTTGCTGTGGAGAGGGGTATGTCTTGTTGTCATTGTAGGTAACATTTCTGTGACAAATTGCAAGAAGTATGTATTTCTTAATAAAATTCTCAATAAGTTATTTAAAGGTATTCTTAGTTTAAGGAAACTGCCAGTTTCTTCGTATTTCTTTTGTTATGTGCCCAATTTTTTTCTGTAAAATGAAGGCTACATTCACTAATGAACTCCAAAACATGACTTTCTCTTGTAATAGTGAAAAATAAAATTATACCATGACATTACTGAATGAGAAAATAATCAACTCCCTTCCCTATTTCTAAAATGTGTTTTTGGATTTCAAAATTTTTCTTTGTGTCTGTAAAACAAATAACTAAAAGGTCCTTTCTGAACTCTGATTTTTCCCCTCCTCTCCAAAGATTTTCAGTGCAATACTGACAATTTTCTATCTCTTGTCCTTCAATCTGCATTCATTCTCTGACAAATTTTATCAAAACAGATCTCTCTCTAAAGAATTAAAACTTTTAGCTTTGTAACAAGATTATATTAAAAATAATAAACTTACAAAGGTGTGTCAAATACTCTAGAAAAAGCAAAAATATGTTTGATGTTTTGGTCTAAGCCATATTTTCAATAACAGATATTTTGGAAAAAAGAAGTTCTTACATATTTGAAATGAAAAGGACAGCATCCAGACCCCTGTTTTCTTTTTCTTCTGCAGTAAGACATTAAATTGTAAAATTTTGTTTGGGATTATTCACATATCTCCAGGAGAAAAAACAACATTAGATGTTAATGGCTGGCTGTCTGTGACACCTGAAACATTGCAAGACATCCTCATAGCAGAAAGATTAATTCTGATATGTGGTAGATCTGAAATATTACAGATAAATCTTTAACAATCTACAAAATCTGATTGGACATGGAAGTATGTATTATTATCATTTGGATGAAAAATTATAATCAGTGATCACTGAAACTTAATCTTTTTTCCTTCCAATATTATAAATAATTTGGCATGTGTTTATCCATAAACCTATTTATTAGATTTTAACACCATTACCAAACTAGCCATTTTCGTGAATGTGAAACACTATGAGAGAAAGAGTTTCATGGACATTTAGAGGAAGAGGAATAAAAAGTAAAATGCCTTTTTATTCGGCATCAAACACCATTAACTACATCTTTTCAAAATAGAAGAGTGTGGTGGGATCTATCCTTCAGTAGTCTTTAAAACCTATAGAAGTAGGATTTGAAGAATTTTTTGAAAATTGAAATAATGTCTGAAAATAAATATGACTTTAGGATCTTACTCTCTATTCTTGACCTAAGATTTTCCCTTTCAGTAAAAGATATTTTTCTGTCTTTATCTACATTTTCTCTGGATGGAAACATTTGCTTTTCTTTTCGTCTCATATCTTATCTTCCTGAATCATAAATGCCGATAAGTACAATTTCCCCTTCATATTTGTTGTGCCTTTAATTTTGCATTCTTTACATTAATGACAGACAATCATAAGCATCAAATCTGATTGCATACTGACTGTATTTGGTCTTTAGGCCTAAGTGGCAATTTAAGATCTACAAACAGCAGATGGGTAGATGAATTTGAATTGTTTTGCCATACCAGAGATGTACTGAGATTTTTGGCAAGCATACGAACTTTTTGAATGGGTAATGAAAACACTGGGCATGGGACAAATGAAACAAAATACTGTGAGATTAAAAAAGCTGCTCAGTCTACTCAGTATGTGTGTCTGTGGCGAAGGAAAACAAAAGCAGTACTGGGAGCAATTGCATAGAATAGAGGGTCCTGAAAGGACTCATGATATCTATTTCAGGACAATGTTTGTGGTGGAATTTCCAGACAGTAAAGCAAAAGATTATGAAACTTATCATGGGTTTATAGAATCATTTAGGTTGAAAAAGATCCTTAAGATTAAGTCCAACAATAAACCTAACACTAACAAGTCTACCACTAATACCTACATAGAAAATGATTGACATATAACATGTCCCACCTAATCATTCTTAAATAACAATGCACATCAATAATACATAATGGAAGTCTGTGGGTAACAAAAATCAGTTTCAAAATTGATAGCTCGAGTTCAGAAACTGCCTTTGAAAGAAAAGTAGTATGTTTCTGTATTCTACATGATGGGTACAAAATAAAATCACTTGATTTTCTGAAACATTCAAGAATGTACAGGCTACTGCTGTATCCATTTCTATATTTCATTTATATGTTTGCAGCATTTATTAGACAGAAATATTTTTAATTTAATAGATTTTATTCCTTTTAACTGCCACTGTTTTTTCATTGTGCTCTCAGTTTATCTCCAGTGTCTATAAAATATTTGTCTTTACATAGCAGATATATAGTTTTTTAGATAAATATTAGTTTGTCACAACATTTTTTATTCTTTTTACATCAAATTTTCTTCTTTATTTCTGCAGGTTTTGGCAAAAAATACATATGGTTATTGAAAAGAATAATTCTTAATATGCAGGATTTTAGCATAAGGATAAACAATTGTTAATTATGATACGGTCATTTAGAAGATCCTTTTATCACTCTCAGCAAGAACAATAATGAATTAATTACAAACATTAAAATTATAAAATAGCAGCTGATATGTTAATGGATTTTTTCAATTCTTTGTTTTACATGCATGAGTTACACATTTATTTTAATTGTGTTTGTGTTTTCTATGTGTCTTTGGTTTAGTAGATTGATTTGATTTTAAAATAAAACCTAAATTTTTAGTGTTATTTTGGAATTATGGCAGTTACGTCCACTGGGTACTTCATCAGCCTCTAAGGATCTGCAGAATATATTCTAATCTCTACCTGCCCCTTTGACATTTTGGATGGGTTAATATAAGGTCGATATATCTCAGCACAGAAACTCTCTGATATCTCACTCAAATCCGTAATCTATCACATATACTCTACCTATTCAGATTAAGTACACTTATTATATTACTTCTTGTATGCATTGGCAATTGTTGGAATGTTTCTGTAAATGCATTACTGGGAAGGCTGTACACACATCAGCCAATTGCAACTCTCCTCAAATCAACCTCTGGATAGTGTGGAAATAATAGGACTAATGACTTGTATGGTTAAAGCCTATTAATTCTGCACTTTAAGAATGACCACAGTTATGTGTCTTCTGCCAGTGAATATCAGGTGTGCAGACTCAAAGGGGAAAAGGTAGCTACATATTATAACATTTGGATCTACAACCTGCTGTCATATTTTCTCTTACAGTAAGATTTTCTGGATTAATTTGAAGAACTGGAATGATTTAGGGCAGTATGTCTTTTAAGTCCTTGATGTAAAAGCTGGCAAAACAACTGACTCCGATAGTTCCCATTTTGCAGAAAGGAACCAAGCAAATAGTCTGGATGTATTTTCCAACAGTTCAATGATTTATTATAATAATTTAATTTCTCATATGATTTCTATATACTACACCCACTTAGAGTTATTTTACAGCTGGAGAAGACAGGAAGGCCAATGGCTCTGTTGAAAGGAAACCTGAAGAAAACTGAAACCTGATCTATGGTCTCCTTATCCCCTGCTAGAATATATGGCCACCAGAGCTGAACTGGTCATCTTGGGAGCTTCCAAACTAGTTAGAGACTTATGAACTAAATGTCTTTATACCTAAACCCATTAAGAACTTTTATCACAAGACGACTTTGGAACATGTTATTATGGGCAAGGAATAGACTAGCATCCACCATCATTTTCATGAAAAGACTTGCAGACTTCCATTAAAGAACTCTTCCTGCTGGCAAATGTATTCCAAAGGCAATTTCTGGCTATAAACTTAGTGCAAGACAGGCAAAGGGTAGCTAACAAAGTAATGAAATAAAATAAAACCGAAATTAGTTTCAGACCATGATTGAAGACGTGTACAGGAACGAGGTAAATTAAACAATTGTTATGGAACTGTGCATGTCATATACTGAGTAAATAGGTATTCTGAATGGTTCTTGTGCCTCTAAACATTTTTCTGGATGGATTATCCAGAGCTATTACAAAAATAATAGGTTTTTTTTTCTTTTCTTGGACAGATCTATTTTTTCTAGACTTTATGGAAGTGCACATGTTGAACACTAGTGGAGAATTTATGGTACCTTCTGAGAAAAAAGGAAAATATGCTTGTATCAGAAAAGAACCAAATTTCTTCAAGAAAGTTTGAAGAAAAGAATATATCAGTCAATGTCCTGAATATTTGGAAAATTTTTTTCACTTTTTTAGCAGAATGCTTGATCAGAAACCTATTTGAAATACCTATGATAATTTGCTTCTGTTCATTATACTAGTCATAAGCTCATTAGAAAACAGTGATTTATGGTTTTAAGTTGAAAACAACAGTGTAGCATCTACCTGTAATTTGCTGTCAGGGCATTAAAGAAGCCAGGAACATCAATAAAACTTATATTTTTAACTTATGTGAAGTCTATTTTTGGTTACTTTGCTGAGAAGCAGCTCATGTCTTCCCAGCCTACAATATAAAATTTGACTGACCTGTATTTTTTTTCTTTTCATCACTGAACATATATTTGTTTTAAGGGAACAAAGTATCTTACACCAGTCCTGACTTATCAACAAGACATACAATATCCTGAAATGAAAAATAAAATAATGTGAAGATGTGAATCTTTATTTCGTCTTGGAGATGAAATAAATTCCTGTAAAACAAATAACTTACATTTAAATAGCTTATCTCCTTTTCACCTAATTTAAAAGTAATCTTTACTCTTTCTCAACTAATCCCTAAATTTATGAGCTAGTTTGTGCAATAAAATTGAAATTTTTATATATGGTAGGTAATCAGTTTTAGTCTCCTCATCTGTGTTTCCAATCTCATTACAGATTGCAATTTTCAGCGCAGATTACATGATGACCCATCAGTGGCTTTGTTGTTTCTGAATTACTGATTCCTCGACTATTGCCAGATAAGAACAAAGACTATGCATCAGTCTGACAGCTTGCAAACAGAAAATGGGCTTGTAGGATTGGATTTAAATCCCAGGTGTAGGGGATAATTACCACATCAGTCATGCAGTAACTGAAAAATGGTATTTCAACAAGAAAAATTGCATTCCTTTTATAGTGCCAACAGAAATCATTTTTTGAGGCTTCATACTGATTCAGTGCATCATTACATGTGCACTGTACTCATTAAATGTAATGTTTGTTACAACCTTAAAAACTTATTGTTTCAGATACTTTTGTGGCTGAGTTAGCCCAAATCAAGGTTTGTGAAAGCTTGACAATGCTGAGGTCATTCAAAGGAATAATATACGTTATACAAGTAGAACAGCAGAGCCCAAAACGTATGAAACCTTTTCTGCTTCAGGGAAAGAAAAGGAGACTAAAGTAGAAAAGCATAAATCCTACTTTAGAAATTCCTCTGGGGTTAGACCCTTTGATGCAGGCCTTTCATTAAACTAAATAGAATGGTAATAAGAGGCTATCATCATTTGTGTGGGCTTCTTTACTCTATACTTTTCAGTAAACAAGATGCTGTTATCAATTAATTATTTTCTAGGCCAACAAATCAAAGGCATGATAAAAATAAACCATAAGCAAACTAAAAAATCTTTAATGTCACACCATTGAACAGAGATTTACTGTATCATTTATTTTATAGGTTGACTACCGTCAATTTTAATTTATTATTAAAGAGACGGTAAAGCAATAAGTAGGTTTAACAGAGTACTCTGTGGGTGGGTCCAGAAAATTAGCAACTGGCAATTTGAAGGAAGAAGAGGGAAGATAAAGTTGTTTGTTATCACAAATGGAAATATTTGCCCTTATATCAACACTGAATGTCTGAATTTTTCCAGCTGGGCCATCAGTGCTCTGGATTTCCCACGGATTACTTGGGCAAGTAGGAATACTTGGATTATTTAAGAAAACATAAAAGGAAGACTCCATCAGTTCTAGGCTAGGTAAAAGGGTTATCTTAATGAGACAAAGCATAAACACGCCATCCCCAGAGCTCCCCAGAGCTTTTCATTTAGCTCTCCATGCCTGTCTTCTCATGTAGTTTCCCTGGTTTATCTTTGGCACTCTTACAATTATATGTTGGATATACATTAACTACTGGAGAAGCTGTGAGCAAAGGCAAGTTTACAAACAACAACTAGTGTTTAGACACATTATTAGATTTGTAGAAAGTCAGTCTGGGTCCAACTTTTCTTTATCTCTGCTACAGAAAGAAACTACTTCCTTTCATCCACCTAAAATTCATCTTTCTCATTGATTTGGGCCTTTCAAACACATGGGGAATGAACCCTTGGCCTACAGAAGATTTCAGGGCTAAATACTTCTACCTCGAATGAGTTTCATGCAAAAGGGTTAGAGTACTTGCCAAGGTACTTTTTGTATTCAGCACTGGTATTCTCACAGAGGGACTCTGCTAAATTGTCTCCAAAACAGGCTTCTACATAGGTTTAGGAAAAATACAGAATGCTGGAAAAAGCAATCGGGAAATTTGCAAAACACTGGCAACACTTTTAGGCCCAGGGAAACATTTTGATGCTTTATTCCAGTGTGTTACATTCTTTTAGAGATAAGTCCATAACTAATTTTGCTCAAGGGTCTGTTCTTGTAGAAATTGAGCAAATTAAAACTTTCTTTTATTGTTTGGTACAGGCAACTGAGCAATGTTTATGATGCCACTTAATTTGGTTTTGTGGGAAAGGGGAAAAGCTGTGTCAGATATTTTGTGTCTGAACCTTTACAGAGGATATCAAAGACTCCTTGACATAAATCTTTGCTGGTATTTTCAACAGGACTACTTCAAGAGACTTTGAGAGATGTAAAAAAGAGACACTGTCTCAACTTCAATTAATTCAGTGTCCTGAATGTATAGAATGAAGATTTGCAGGTAATAATACTGTCATGTACTTCAATGGGAAGAACACAAGATGAGTGCTATTGATTTCCAACTTAATATTTATCTTTGGAGCTTGCATTAATTTGCACTGTACTCTAACTCTAACAGTTGCATGCAAGGAAAATTAGTTACACAGTAATAATTTCAAAGGATACTAGGAAAACTTGAAATGGTAGTGCTTGATCCTCAGAATAGTAACGTAGATAACTTAAAGATCAGATGGTAGCATTACTGCACTGCTATCTCACCAAGAAAGAAACTAGAAATTAGTATTTTATTCTAGTTGGGAAATGCCAGCTCCTGTAATGCTGTGGAGAATGGAACTTAACTGCATGATTGCTATAAGTGACTTACATGTCATAGATAAATTGTGGGGTCAATACAAAGCAGATTTAGGGATTATAAAATATTGTGCAATTGTACAGCATTTTGAAGTTTTATATCTGACTTTCTTTTTTGGTTTTCATGGAGTTTTTTATCTCACATATCTTAACAATTTTGAGTTCTCTTTATTCTAAATGAAATATATTTTTAAAAGTTAGCTTTAAAGTGACAGTCATGCTCTTATTGTAATTTTTAGTTATTTTAACTGTGCAACAAACTGTGTCAATCTTCATTCATATGTTCTGGAGTATAGCACTAACACTGATTTTGATATATCCTACAAATACGTCTTGCAGATAATCAATGACATGAATATTGCATCTCTAGTATAGGAATAAAAATATTTTCATTTTTATTTCTTCTCAAAATTAATATTGGGTTTTTTTCCTTTCATTCTTTTGTTTATAACCTAAGACACAAATTATCAAACAGTCAGTTAACTTAAACACAACAAATATAAGGACAGTAAACAGGTAAATGGGCATGCAAAACACTAATCTACACTTGCAAAACAGGTAATTTCACGCACTCGTGGTAGCCTGCACATGCAATTATTCATCTAGTTCATGCATATGCATGGCTTCAGCACAACTGCCTTTTTACATATGTGCATATATTTCACAGGTATAGTTTAGTCACCAATATTTAGTCATTGTGATTTGTACGCATGTTTAAACCCTGCTGGGTTCATTCAGAATAGAATAGAATATAGGTTCATGATCCTTTTGCATCAGGTAGCTATATCATATCAGTAAATACTGGTCTGTCAAGAAAGACACCTTCAACAAACCTCAAGGTTCAGTGCATTCCATACTACTCAATCTCTTTTATTTTCGATTGCAAATCTCGCTTTCACAGAACATGCACCTCTGTCTTCTTTACACATTAGACTTTCAGTATTTTCAAGGAAAATATATGAAAAAGCACAAGATGTAACGGATAAAATATTTAAAATATGTTATACTGCCTTTTTCACTATATAACATTATTAAAAACAAGCGCTACAGTCTAGTTGTAATAATTGCAGATTCTTAAAATTTCAAGTGTTACCATTTTATATTGCAAAAAGAGAAATGCCAAAGAAGTAAAATCAGACCCATTTCAACAAAAATGGTCATATATAACTTCTCTTACAGCAGAAATGACACTATTATTCTGACTCCTTCTACATAATAGAGGTGGAGAAGCCAGAGGTCTCCCTCTGAAACATACCTGAAATACAGTTCAACCTATGTCACAGTCATGCACCCTGCTGATCTGGACCCTGAACTTGATGCAGGTAATGAACTCCCCACCTTGAACCTGGATGTGCCTACAGACTTGCCCAAAAATTGTGGCATTGTGTCTGAACCTCATTATGGCCTGCAGGACTGGTTCTAACGTGGACCCAGGGACTCAATTTCCCGGCTTTTCCTCAGACAGATCTCATCACTATGGATTTTTCTCGACAAGCTGTCCTAATTTGTCGCCACCTACCCTGCTTGTGGCTGTGGCAATGGGACAGGCCCTGGCTACAAGACACACACAAGAATCCATAGGGTTTGCAACATCCAGACTGTAGGGAGACACCAGCTTGCACAGCCCCTGAGTCTGCATGATTCAGCAGTCATGGGCTAGTAGCATTCTCTGTCTCAAACACCAGGCTAGGGAAAAAACAAAGATCTAGGAAACGTAATAGATGTTAAGCTCAAGCATGACAATCCTCTCCTCAGCTAGAGATTCTGTTTTTAGGTTAGAGAGAGGCCTACTGTATACACAAAGAATCTGTTCTATATTTTACTATGCCTGAAATCAGACACAAGAAGAATACACTGAAGAGGACTTAATGATTGCAGGGCAGATCAGTCCATCCACAGACTGTGAACCTATAAAGTTTGAATGACACATGTATTCCTTTAAACATGGGTCTATTCATGAAAACAGCAGTACATTTCTTATTTTAAAATGGGAAACTGGGGTTAAGTGCTCTCTGTTCCCACCAAATGATATTCTTTAACATCTACTCACATATTTCAGAGTTTTCAAAAGTCAAACAATTACTTCTGGGCCGTTAACAAGAATGGAAGATTTCAACCTGAGAAATAACTGCTTTGGAAAAAAAAATGAAAAAAACTGATTGAATGGTTCAAATAAATTTTTGTCCATTTTCAGAAGAAGAAAAAGGCAAATCTATTGCTGTATTTTGGTTAAACGGCTTCAGATATGAAAAGATGGAAAAAAAATAAAGTCATTCTACAGTTATGATATTGGTGGGATTTTGAAAGTCATCAAATATTTCCACCATCCAAGAATCATTGTACATCAGTAGAACTTGGGCACTTCATTCCTTTTTGTGAATGAAAGTCGACTAATGGCATTTGAGCTAAAGGAATGTAAATTTAGTGGCCTTGCAGTATTTTAAGGGGGCCTACAAGACCACTAGAGAAGGATTCTTTATCAGGGAGTGTGGTGATAGGACAAGGGGTACTGGTGTTAAACTGATGGAGGGTAGATTCTGGTTAGATATTCGGAAGACATTTTTTACTCTGAGGAGGGTGGGAGAGTGGAAGGTTTCCCAGAGAAGTTATGGATGTCTCATCTCTGTAGATACACAAGGTCAGGCTGGATGGGACTTTGAGGAATCTCATCTAGTAGAAGATGTCCCTGACCATGGCAGGACATGAGAGCAAAAGTTCATTTAGGTCCTTTCCAACCCAAATGATTTTATGATGAAAACTATGTTCTACTTAAAACTCATATTTAAAATAGTCACTGTATTTTTTAAATAAGGCCAAATCTGTTTATACCCAAATAAGTTTTATTAAAAAAGAACAGATAAAGGCCCTCTAGTTCTTTCTTATTTTATGAGTCCATGAAAAATTGATTTTAAAAATTTGTATTCCTGAGACCCCTTTTTTTTTTTTTGCCAGACTGAGCTACACCCAGAAGACCAATTGAAAGAAGAGGAAGAAGAAAGAAATCCTTGGCTTTAAGCAGTACACACACTCTTGTCTGCTTGCCGTTGTCTTAGCTTTAGCTATAACTAGAAGAAATATCACACCCTTAAAAATAGTAACAGAAGTTCTTGGTGCCAATCAATACCTGATCTCTTCCTGTATTTGGGGAGGTGTAGCAGAAAGCAATAAACTCGGCAGATATATATACATTCCAAACACTAATCCCAAACCCTAACCTTGTTTTATGGATAGAAAACTCATCGGTAGAACAATAGAGGATATAAGTCCTTGGCTTTGGTTGACACCAGCATTCTTTCTCTTATAATCCAATATCTTTTGTCATTTATTTTGTGTAGATAGGGCTTTTAATTTTATCTGTGTGTTGGGATTAGGTTTGGTGTTGCAGTTATGGATTGGAAATCCACCACTTCAGATGACCAGTTTATTCTGGATACTGACATGTCTTAAAAGGAATGGCAAACAAAATATCCTTTGAAATGGAAATGGGAAGTGTTGTAAGAGTAGCTTATTCCAGAGCCCGCAGCCCTGAGAAACAACTCATGACAATCCAGACAACTTAGTTTTTCTTTTTTTCATATTGCAGTAGATGGATTAATGTTAGGGTTTATTTAGGAATTAACTTTCATTTTTACAAACCAAAACCTCAAGATCATTATTTCATTTCAGAGTCCCCAAGACCTGTACGATTATAAGAATGTCTGGAAACCTAAGATATCAATGACCTAAGCTCTTTCTTACTAACTTAATAATATGACGGCTTTGCCACAGCCTGTCAGTTTGGTGTTGTCATAGCATGACCTCAAGAGAGTATGTTACATGTTTTGGGATGTAGTATGAAAATATAAAGGAGTTTCAATGGATGCAAGTCTACAAATCCAAGAGAACCAAACTAATATAAATAGCCTGGAAAAATTAAGGCTAGCTGTTGAATACAATTAAAATCAACAGCCTGAGCATTAGAGGTAGCCTTGAAATTCACCTTTTATTATTTTATAAAACAAACTGGAAATCCAGTTGAGGTTAGGGTTTATATTTGCTGCATCTAAACACGATGTTTTCTTCTCCTTCAGCTTAAACGACAATCACAAGACACAAAGTTATGGAGGAGTGACATCTGGCTTCTCGGCAGACACCTCAGGCAACTGTAGTAATAGCTTTGGAGATGGCTGTGTATCTGTAATACAGTTAAGTTTGTTGTCTGGATTGTATTACCCTCTTACTCCCTTAGACATTTTGTCCTATAGCTCATACTGGAATTACTGAACCACTCATAACCCTGATTTATAAACCTTTTCTCGTGTTTCCATCTGCTGCTGTTGTGTTTGTTTCCTTGTTTGGGTTTTTTACCCCTCAGGAATCTGTGAGCATACTTTAAGAAAACTTCTAAAGGAAGGTTTTGTCAATTGGAAAAAAAGGAATAATTGTAATATTCAAAGTTAAAAAGCAAACAAAAATAAATATTTCTTACAACATGAGTGTGTATGAAAGTATAGGAAGAAGCACAGCAGGCAGTATTTCTAACTTGGAGCTTAAATATTCCTGAATACTATCAGGTCAAAATAGCTGCGAATTTAATGGGGAAAATATACTTACTATGACTTTTTTTTTCTGGGCACATGATAAAATCTGTGTGATCTATTAAAATGCCAGTTGGAAATCCTGTATTTGAAAACAAAATCACTTTTTAGCTCTCCATCTTATATTGCAGCTGATTGATCTATGTGATGTATAAAACCTAGAAATATACTGATTGGATCCACTGATTTCCTGGAGATAAACTGTACGTACCTTAGGTAGATCTCCTCAGTGTATGAGAACCATCTATATGGCATAAAACAGTAGTATTTTCATATTTGCAACCATTAAATCTGAGATCTGGAGCACTTTAACTTTTCCTTGCTGGTATAAAAGTTGTGCTTCATATGTTGTCAGCTGGTACAAATTAATTTAACCCTTAGGCAACAGTACCATCTTCTGTGTTATGAGGTAATTTGTCTTCAGAAGTCACCTTAACTCGGTGGAAAGTGGTGCAGCAGATAGCAACAGATCCAGTGCTATTCCTGATCTCCTCTGGGACACAAGACCATGAGGAGATACCTTGATGTCTTTCTTTTGATCTTAAAAGCACTATGAAGTTAGAAACCTGTCTGCCCTATGATTCTATCTTCTATAAATTATATGACAGCACTATGCTTCATCCCCCTTTGTGTCTGAACATGAACATGAACTGTGTTCTCTAGTGGCAGAAATGACATATTATACAACTGGTAGTGTGGCTTTCGTGTCAGCTTAGGACTTATACTGTCTAGAATATAACCTTCACAAAGAAAATAGCTATGAGTGATAGTCAATCAAGTAATTCAGATGCATTAATGAGACAAGAACAAACAATTTAAATCCTGACCCTTAGAAAGATTACACATCTGGTCTGAAATATATTAAAGTACACTGATCCTACTTGAAGTCTGTACTTCGGTTGTGCTGCATGTCCATCATTTTGCCTCCTTTGGAACTATTTAAGTAATAAAATAAATTTTAAAAATTAAAATATTTGTTTATCTAACCACTGGTAACTTACAAGTGAATTTCTAAGTTAGAAGAAACTTTTTACAAAGTTCAAGATACCTAATGTTGAAGATACACATTATCATTTACCAGAGTCTCAACAATTTGCACACAGTTCCCAAAACTTAATAAAAATGTCTTTAATTTTATTTGTCAAAGTTTTGATAACGCTGAAAATTTTTTTGCTTATTTTTTCAAGTCAAAAGAAGCATCGTATAAATATTACTGCCAACATGAAATGCCTCTCAGTTATGAGTTATTCTCAGAAACAGTGAAATCTTTTCAAAAGCTGTCAGTCTCTTGCGTCTTCCTCAACACAAACTTCAACCTTATTAAAAAATCAGAGCTGCTAGGAAAGGTGTGAACAGATGTTTTACCTCCACGTTTTGTGCATAAATGCAAGTACTTGGATGTAAATTGATCAAACTGTTGAAATAAATCATTTAAGATTTGTGCAGTGATTAATAATAGATGCCAGTAATCAAATCTCCCTGCCACCAGCACATCTGTTACAGAGAGTTTCTGGTTTGTCCTATTATGCAAATGTGCAATAAAACAAATAAATTGCTTGATTTAACAGCTGGTTGAAAAACATTATTTTTAGGTGATTTTTTTAATGTATTGTTTTTACCATTGATAGCCACTTGAAGTAGACTAATTCAATTTTGCTGTGTAGAGTGTCACAGAATGGGGCTGGGAGGGGGAATCTACCAACTCTGCTCAGAAACTGCTGCAGAATTTTAAAGATATTTAGAATTTCTCAGACACTCATAGCTTCGGAAAGAACAAAGTACACAGGAGAAGAGAGTTTTCCTTGAATTTAACACCTAAAAATATATCTTTGTATAATTTGCTTCTTCAATACCAGAAGTGTCACTTACCTAAGTAAACCTTTGTGGGACCTTGAAAAGACCAGCATTTTATACACACAAAAATTAATACGATCTCAAATAACTGCTTCTGGACATTTTGGTTGATAGACTCATGGACTGAAGAGGGAAATACCAGCACAGAATTATCCTTGATATAAGATATACCTAGACCACATTGTTTGGTCATGGATACTGCAGATTTCAGCAACTTTTAGGACCAGGATCATAGAATAATAGAATTGTAGAGGTTGGAAAAGACCTTTAAGATCCTCAGTCTAAACACTAACCTAACATGGCCAAATCTTCCACTAAACTCTGTCCCTAGGTGCCTCGTCTATGTCTTTAGAATGCCCAAAGGGATGGGTGAACCACATCCCTGGGCAGCCTGTTCCAAAGTTTGACAGCCCTTTAAGTGAAGATATTTTTCCTAATATACACTCTAAATCTTTCCAGGTGCAACATGAGGACATTTCATATTGTTCTATCACTTGCTACTGAGAGAATCTCCAATTTTTTAAAGCAACGTAATTTTCTCACTTTTCTGTCTCAGGGATATATGACAGGTTGTGTGAGACTTGTCTTATTTTTTTCTGCTGTTCCCCAAGTGTATATTGGAAGAACTAAGATTACTTTTTTACTTCTGTAGGATGAAGAAAAACCAAAGATGAGAAAAACAAAAATAGTAAAATGTCTAAGAGAGAACTTAGCTGTGAACATGTTTGGTTTTTTTTTTTAAAAAACGTGTTACTCCCAACATTTTATATGCTGAATTACACATTTTATGGAGTGGTGCTATAAAACCAGATAAACATTAATCTCAAATAAATCTTTTGGCTCCCTGGGTTACCAAATGACCAGCTGTGTCAGCAACATATATTACTCTAGAGGGACGCATTTTAATGTAGTCACCTCAGAGCAGAATATGTTGCTTTATACAACAAATTCAAAAATAGCAAACACATAAACAGAGATAGATAGATGATAGATAGATAGATAGATAGATAGATAGATAAATAGATAGATAGATAGATAGAACTCACCCATCAACAGGAGATGAATTATAAATATTTTTAGCATTCTCAGTGACTACTCAGAAATGTTGTGAAAAACTTTCATGTCCTTTTATTCTCTATGACAAAGATATAGGTGTATGGGAAGCATTTAGGAATATGATACACAGTCTTTATTCCATTTTGCTGGAACTAGAAATTGAACTTGTGTAGAACAATGTGTCTTTCTCTCTGGAAAATTTGATTATCAGAACATGCTAATAAACATTTTGATCCAAATGTCAAAGCCTGTCAGGGTTTTTTTTCTTCTCTACTTACTTTTTTCTGTTTTTTTTATATTTGTAGCAGAAAAGAGAACTGATTCAAAAGACATCTTTCAGATGGCATTATAATTAGCATAAAGAAAAATATTTAGAATATTGTCATTTATTCACTAAGAAAAAACCCTGAAAAATAGCTGGACTTGTTTGAATTCCAATTGATCTCCTCAGCTGAGAAACCAAGTTTCAGAAATAAGAGGAATGGAATTCCTGTAACTCTGTCTTGACTGTCATGATTTTGGGAAGTCAAAAATCTCAAGTAAAATCTTCCCAGCAATATTCTTTGCACAGTCTTAAATGAAAGTCAAGAGTATAAAAAGGATTAAACATTTTTAAAGTATCACTAAGTACGTGTATGTTTGTGTTTCTATTTTGTATTTTCAGCATGATGTGTAAAACCATGATACTTCTTTTTATGAAAAGAGATTGGCAAAATTTCTTCTTGAGAAGCACAGAATTGATCATAGTCTCTGTAGACCTATTTAGTGTCAAAAAGTAGGTATCTAGTAGTATTTCAGAAGCCTTAATGTATTCAATCACACTAGATTGTGAAGATATGGCACTGACACAAATCGCTCTTGCTCCCTTCCACAAAGTCAGCTGAAGAGCAGACATTAGATCTTCTAAAATAGTATTTGATGCTTGTGTTACCTGATTTGTTCCCTAGTAATCTTATGCTTCATACATCATAGAAAACTTCAAATTATTATGTAGTTCCTTTTCCGTATTCTTCCTCCTAGGGCCTCATTTTCCAGATTACTGAACTGATTCCATCTTTCAAACAGTCTTTGGGGTGAAAAGAATGCTGAGAAAATACCACACAAGCATATAGAGTTATACATTATTTATGCAAAATTCAATGGATTATGCAGGGGAAAAGTACATTATCCAGACCTCCTCAACCAACTTCATGTATCACTCCTGCCAGCAAATAAGATGATAGAGTTTAAGATGAAAAGATTAGTACGTAACCAATAATGTTAGCTTGTAATTATTCAGTGAATTTTAAGACAGTCATGTGACTTTGAGTGGAACAGTACTTTCCATGTCTCAATTTGTAGCTGTGTGAAAAAAAAATGAATCATAATAGCAATACTTTGGTGTAAAAGCAGTTTTTAGGAAAATTTATCAGCATCAAGACTCAGAGTACGAATGCATTTTATCTGCTTTAATGAGGACATGATTATTTTTTCATTCCAGGACAAGACCGTGGAGAGGAAGATATGTGACCTGAGTGCTCTTAGGTCCTTACGGTTTTGCATCTCTACAGTGGTGTAGAGACATCATTTACATCAGTTTTGGAAGTTTGGACAGTCTTCAAGGAAATCTTATGTGAACCAGAGAGTGACCCAGCTTAATACAAAAAGTAGTGTTGCAATTTCCACATTCCTGCATAGATGGGGTTTGAAAAACCACTTTCTTTGATAAGTAATTAATAAATATATAGAAAGCAACATAATTCATCAGCAGGTTGACAATAATCGTTCATGCCAACACATGAGATCTGCTAAAAAAAACCCATTTGTAATTCAGTAAGTTAACAGGAATTGAAAAACAGGAAATATAAAAGAAAATCAATATCTTCGTGGAGTTACACCGAAACAGAATGAAAAAGACTCTACATTTGTAGTGACAAAATACAGCAGAAACAATGATATAGGAAGAGGAATGGAAATAAATCACTTGGTCAGAGAACAGAACTACTTTGATAGGATCAGTGGAATTAAGGGAAACAAAGGAATGAACTAAAGTTACAGATAAAAGAAAAATTTTGTATGTATGTAAAAGATACCTACTGTGTAACTGGGAAGGGCACTGATATAATAAAAATGTCCACAGAAGCCTGTGGTAATAGAAATTGTAAAGAAATAAAATAAAAATGAAACCTTTTTTACAAAAAATTGTGGTGAAATCTGTAAATCAGACACAGTTGATTACTGTGCAACTGTCCTCACCAAACCACACCCCTCCCCCCCGGCCTCAGCTGCTCACAGATGTCAGTCAGCTGCTCTACATGCCCTCCATAAAATACATTAAAAAACCCACATGGGTTTGATTTTTTTTCTCCGTTAGCAAAGCAGAAATACAAAGGTGTTGCTCAGCTAAAACTCTCATGAAGTGCATATCTTGTTCACCTTAAGTAACTCTTGATTTAAGCACTGTATCTTGTCTTGCTTACTGTTCTTCAGACTACTCTCCTTCCCTGCTATTTGCAGGTTTGCAAGGGAAAAAGCAGTTACCATGTCTTCAGAAGCTATACATTAAAAACCCCAAGGTCAGTTTTACCCTCCTACCCAAGCGCAGTTCAGTATATGAAATTTAATCTGATGTTTTATACTCTTCTCCCACGGAAGGAATGATCAGGCTCTCATTTTTCTGTTTTCTACATAAATTTTAGCGACAATTTAAAACACCTATCACCACAAAACACCCTAATGCAAAACAAGCTGAGTTTGGATAGAGAAGCTGTGTATTGATCTGATGCTAACCATCACACAGCTTCTTGATGGTGGAGAGGATATCATGTTTGCAGATCCTGCCCAGTATTTGGCATAACAAGGCACTAGTGGCTGCTAGCCATAGCACATAGCAAGATCAAATACCACTCTGTGGTAAGACTGACACAGCCTGTGTGAGAATAATCAATATTTTTTCAGTGAACTCTACAACTATCCAGCTGGTGGCAGAGACAGTGAAAAAGGCAGCCATAAAGAGAGCACCTGTGTGTATATTTTGTAACATCATTGCAAGAAGCCGAATAATCCTCTTTGGCACAAGTAGTATTATCTATGCAGCTGACATGCACCACTGCCCAAAACAAAACCTATACTTAAGCTGAATCAGATTATCACTGTTTTCCCTGTTCTCTGAGATTTATTTAATTGAAATAAAAATAGCTTTTCTTCAGTTCCATAACATAAGAGATTTTCTTTCACCAAAAAATAATGAGGCCAGTAAGCTTCTTAGAACAAGTTCAAAACTTTCAACACAGTGCACCTCTCAGAAAAGCCAGTTTAATATTGCTTCTGATATCTTCCTTTAAAGCAAAATATCAAAAATACCAAGTGTAAAGAGTGTTCAAAACAATATACTTCAGAATATAAGCATTATTCTGCAGAATGCCATTGATTCCAAAATGAGGTATGGGAAGCATTATTTAAAAATGTTCATTTCCAGCTGAGTTTTGGCATCATTGCACTTGTTTGGGAATGGATAGTTCACACAGAGAAGTTGCACATTATATTGAATGAAAGTTACCAATGAATTACAGGATGCCCTTGACCGTGTAATGGAAACAATCACTGTTCTATTAGGGACAATCCTAGAAGACATCAAGAAGGCAGTCACTGCTAAGGCAGAAAGCACTCAACAGATTGAAGAAGGAAGATGGTCTTTTATGGACACATGACTGACTTAGCTGACAGAAACAATGAAAAAAATCTCTCATTACAGTGGAATAATTTAGAAAACATCAACCATACAATTGCAAAAGTTGAACTTGTTGCTTATGTAATGATTTGAAGGAAGGGACACTTCTGATATTGCTGAAAATTTTCTTTAGTAGACTATGGTGACAACAAGAAGTATTTAACCATCTGTCAATAAAAAATGAGAGGTCACAATATTATATGTGGAAATGGACTGCTCCAAGGATAGATATAAGACAACCTTGATAGTGGTAGAAGTATGATATACTAATGAAAAAAAAAGATCATGCCAGTGATCTAATTAGGAGTATAGAGCAGCCTAAAGCATTAACTCGCTTATAGAAAACATTATACAGTGATATCTGATGGAGGGACAACATAGCAGGGCACAAACTATGCAGCAGGTTCCTGGACTGTGTGGATAACTTCCTTCTCCAAGTGACAGGGGACACAACAAGGAGAGGTGTAATACCATGCCAATGTTCTCATCAAAAAGGAGGGACTGGGCGGGGAATTTTAAATGCAAAGACAGCTTTGGATGCAGTGACCATGAAATGTTGAAGTTCAAGAACTTTAGGGTAGCAAGGAGGATGTACAGCAAATGAATCCTGGAGTTCAGGAGAGCAGGCTTTGTCCTCTTCTGGGATCAGCTTGATTCACAGGAAAAGCCTGGGAGAACAGAGAAGTCAGAGAAAACTGGTCACCTCATTCAAGGGTCACCTCATCCGAGCTCAGGAGTGATGCCTCTCAGCCAAGGGAAAGTCAGAAAAATTTCATGAGGCCTGCATGGATGAGCAAGGAGGTCCTGAAAAACTCAAGCAGAAGAAGGAAGCCTAGAGGGGGTGGAAGCAGGGACAGGTAGCCTGGGAGGAACATAAAAAAATTGTCTGAGCAACCAGGGATCAGGATGGTAAAGCTAAAGCCCTGATAGAATTAAACCTGGCCAGGGATGTCCAGGGCAATAAGAAAAGCTTCTATAGAAGCTTTGATTATAAAACAAAGACTAAGAAAAATGTGGACCAGCCCTGGAAGGAAATGGGAGATCTGGATAACTGGGATATGGAGAAGGCTGAGGTACTTAAGATTTTTTCCCTCGGTCTTCAAAGACCAGTGATCCAGTCACATGAGTCAAATCACAGAGGGCAAAGGCGAGGACTGGGCACAGCCTCAGCGAGTTTGCCAATGACACCAAGCTGTGTGCTGAGGTTGACAGGCTGGAGGGAAGGGATGCCATCCAGAGAGATATTGGCAAGTTAGAGACATGTTCCCATGATACCCTTATATTATTCAACAAAGTCAATTGCAAGGTCCTGCAGTCAGGTCAGGGTAATCCCGAAAATGGATACAGGCTGTGCAAAGAATAGATTGAAAGAAGCCCTGTGGAGACCATCTTGGAGAGTGTTGATGTGAAGCTCAGCACAATGACACAGAAAGACTACCCTACCCTGGGCTGCACCAAAAGTATTGTGGCCAGTGGGTCACGAGAGGTTATTCTTGCCCTCTACTCTGCTCTCATGGAGCCCCACCTTGAGTACTGCATCCAGCTCCGTTGCCCTCAACATAGGAAGATCTGGAGCATCTTTCCTATGAAGACAGGTTGAAAATTGGGTCTGTTCAGCCTGGAGAAGAGAAGGCTCCAGGAAAACTTTAAAATGTCTTTCCATTAACTAAAGTGGGCCTGCAAGAAAGATGGAGAGGTATTTTTTACATGGGCATCTAATACAAGGGGGAATGGCTTTAAACTGAAGGAGCGCAGTTTTAGATTAGTTATTAGGAAGAAATTCTTTGCTGTGAGGGTGGTGAAGTACTGCAACAGGTTGCCCAAAGAAGTTGTGGATGTCTCATCTCTAGGACTGTTCATGACCTCATTGGATGGAGTTCTCTTTTAATGGAAGAATTATTTCACATATATATTTTAATTTTTTGAATAGTGGCTTTTTTTGTTGACTTATGCTAATGTCAAAGGTAATTCTATTATCCAACAGCATGTCATGACTAATTAAAAAAAATTTGGGCAAATAAATATAAATCAAATAACAACAACATTACCATCTTTACTTAAACCAACATTTAAACTAAAGATTAAAAATTAATGATGACAGAGGGGATTTAGGGCATGATTTTTATGAAAAGATCATGAGAGGAGAACCTGTGATTATTTTAAAACTTTGAATGACAAAAAATAATAGGATTGTTTTGTTGCTCTCTCAGCAAAAGCTATAGTTAGTACAAGTTTTTCTCCTCATCTTTGCAGGATGAATTTGCATATTTAAGCAGTAAAGCAGCTTTACTTGCTCATTTATGAAGAAGTATGTCTGAAAAATTAAAAGCCTCATTATTTCCATTGAACCTACCACCTGTTTGAACATTTTATACCCATTTTATCTCAAAAATTTAAATTAAGAGCCATAGTAAGAAGTGAAAAATCAAAACCAGAATAAATTGTGAAAAACTTATCATGTTCTGTCCTCCTTTCTTAAGGGACTTCTCATGGCACTAATTCATAAACAGAGATTTTTTGGCTTGAAAAATGTGAGATATTTCGTATTTTGTGTAAAGGGCAGGAAGAAAGAAACACTGAGAGGTAGAGCATAAAGCACCACATATTTTATAAAGCACAATAAAATTCTACCTATTGTCATTTCAGTTCTCTATATATTGATCAATTTGTGAACTAGAGATTCAGGTTTAGTATACCAGGTAAGTTGCCTCTGGTGAGCTTTAAACCACTGAGTTCTGTTTTAGAAGCATGTTTGCATCTTTCCAAAGAAAACTACAAAGCATTTTCTAAAGGAGGTCTTCCCTATTGTATGAGGATTTACAGATTTATTTCTCTAAGGCATTTTGTGCTATTTTTGTGTCCTGAATACATTATTTCATAGTGATCTCATTTCACAAGCTTGGCCTCTAAAGAACATGCAATGTCTCACACCTGTAAAAGGTCCTGTGACTCATTCTGGTTTAGAATTAAAAGAATATTGATCATTCATTAAGCAAATTTAGTTCATGTAATACCATCCTCAAGGTGGAGATAAGGAGATATGTAACACGGTGACAATAAGACTACTTAATATTCTAATCTTAATCACTTGTCTGTTGCCTGTATTTGGAACATTGCTCTCAGTGGACATGTTCTTCTGTCCTGAACTATCACTCAGGGATGTTTTATTGTAATTTACTGGAGACTATTTGCTTGCTTTAGACTCCTACTTGAATTTGGTACAGATTAATAAAGTTTTACAACTGAAATTAGAGAAAGCATTGTTACTGTTTCATACAAGTCTGAAATTGAAGTTAGACTGACAAAGTGACCTTAGTCTCATACACAGTGATTTGGTGAAAAGATAAATGCAACTGTATTTCATTTCAACAACTCTTTCAATATTGTATTATTCCATTGGCACATATGTGGTTTAGTTTTTATCTGCTCATTCTGAATAAGATCCTGTTAATGGAATTAAAGGTCCCATGTCTGGTATTAGAAGTCAGGGATAAAGGAATTAATTTCTTATTTTTCTTTCCATTGGGGTAGAAATTGATTTGTAAGTGACAATTCACTGGAACGTCCCACAGTCTTGACAATAAACAAAGCAGTTATAGTTGCACTCCACTAGGCAGCAGAAAATCAGATTCAAAGAAAAGCACTTGTCCATAAAAAGCACAGGACATTTATGAGCAGAACATATATTTACAGCAATTTTCAGTGGTTGAGCATTGCCTAACATTAGTGCTCAGTTAAACTCATTAGTGCTCAGTTAAAGAGATATCTAGTCTATAAGCTATATGTTCTGGCATTTTAATTTAACTTTCACCATAACAGTTATTTTCAATTAACTTTTACATTAAAACCACTAAAATTTACAGGACTTTTGATATTATTTTCTTATTTCTGGATCATTTTTTCCACAGTTTATTTTCAAATATTCTAGCAAGTGGAAATGTCATCAGATCTGACACACAGTGAGTTGAGGCTCTCCCCTGATAAAACCTATATGAGTCTAAAGCATGACTTAACAGCCATTATGGAGTTCAGTGACTACACAAAGAGACAGGGTGCTTAATTCAAGAATCCATTCAGTATGAGAATATGGTAGACTGTGTAGACATCACTAGAGGGAGTCACGACCACACAAACCAGATAGGTGTATTTCATAAACACCACTGAGCAGAAATCTGGGCCCAGAATATGAAATCTGTGCCATATTATACAACAGTAACCTGTGGAAGTTTCTCCTTTTATTTTTTCTTTTTCTTCTCTATTTTTTTTTTTTTTTGAGAGAGTAACAAAGACAACTTTTTGAAACAAATATTAAAGGGTTTAGCAGAATTTACCCATTTCATAAATAAGTCACAGAGATTTTTGGGGATGACTTAGTGTCTTTCAAGAGTGGAGACTCCATCCACTTTGTGGATGACCTGTGCCAGCGCTCAGTCAAACTTTCAGTGAAATATCATGTTTAAACAGAATCTCATCTCTTTCAGTTTTCAGCCCTTTTGCCTCTTGTCGTGTCACTGGGCAGCACTGAAAAGAGCCTGTCTCAGCCTCATTTACATACTTCCTCCAGGTATGTACATCGACAAGGGCCCCTGAGCTTTCTTGTCTCCAGGTTAAACAGTCCCATCTCTCTCAGCCTTTCCTCATAGGAGAGATGCTCTGCCCCTTAATCACCTTCTTGGTCTTCCACTGGAGTCCCTCGAATATATTACTGTATCTCCCGTACTGGAGAGCCCAGAACCGGGCACAGCAATACAGATGTGGCCTCACCAGTGCCACCTATAAAGTTTCAGAGACAGTATAATAAAGATGCATATTCTTAATGAAATCAAAATCAGAAACCTGATATATGGCAACAGATGCAAAGATCTTGACGAAATGGGAGAACATTGCCATCAAAATCCAACTTTTTTTTGTAGTTTGAAGAAGCAGACAGCATTTTTTATCGAATTCCAGAAACAACTCCAAGTAGCTGTTCTGTCACCAACATATGCTATTAATTTTAAAAGGAAACTTCTTGTTTGAGAGCTTCATTGTAACTAAGATATGTAACTTACTAGAGCTAGGCTCTTTCCCTTTTTCTGGCTTCAGTAACGTTTGTACTGGTTAAGGCTGACAGCTGCAAGATATCCTCCTGTCTTTGGCTTGAAATGGCTGCTGGCTGTACTCCTTCTGTCCTTGTCTGGTCTCATGCAGTCCCCATGCATCCCCAGCCTGTGGGGATGCCTAAAGAATTTGGGGTGATGCCCTGCCTTTAAAATAGCCTTAAGGGTAAACTAGGAGGGAAGGACCTCAAAAGAAAACCAAGTAGACTTATTGTACAGATGTAACAAATAAATTTGATCTGTATACTGGTAATAGGTATTCACTCATAGAGAACGTTGTGTTTCTCCTAAACCTGCTACAATAACACACATTTTTCTAGTAGTAAAATGCCAATCAAACAGTTCTGAAAGGAAGACAATTAAGTGAAGTAGTAAAAATAAGAAGTGTTTTAGAATGCACTTATAATTCCTTATGATACAAGCAAGTGCCACTCTTCCAAAATTAATGAAAAGTACAGTGACCTATTTACCAGTTACCAATGTTTATACAGTAAACAAACAGTATAATCTGAGGTTTCTGACCAGTTATTCAAATGATAATGGAAACTAAACACAGGCAGAGGTATCAAACGAAGGACTACAAACAATTCCCAAGTTAAAATTTATTAAAAAAAAATTTAAATTTCTCAAAAGTTAAAATAATGTCAGAAACAGACTATGAAGGGACAGGCAGAAATGTCCAAATTAAATTCATGACAGAATTCAACAATTTGGCTACATAGTATTTCTTCCTCTAGTTGACCTCTTCAAATCGCCTTTATTGAACTCAACTGGAGACTGCAAAGAAAGTAGCTCTGTGTCCTCATAAAGATTTTTTAATTGAGGACTTAAAGAAATTTTTTTTTTGTTTTAGCATACATTTCCTGCATGTATCTTCCCTTGCACTTTTAAATGCTCTTCATACAGCAGTAAAAATCAGTGTTTCTCTTCTCTTTCAACTGCATTTCTTTCCCTCCCTACTATTTCAAATTTTAACAGGATAGTTTTAAAGCGCCCTTACAGAGGATCCTCAACCAGCATCTCTGCAGAACTGTGTTTGAATAATTAATCAGACTCAATCTTACAGAGTAACTAATGTGCTAATTATACTGAAGAGTCATTTATAAGGTTGGGTCGGGTGCTCAATGCTAAACGTCATTATAAAATATTTATATGGAATTTGGGAATTTTCTGAAAAATGCAGATACGATAGACATCTATAAAGATGGATAATTTCCTCAGCATTATGGTCCTGCTACACAGAAATGATTTATCAGAAATCCAGCATCAAGTACCGCTTCTTGAAGAGGTAAAATCCATTATGACTGTGAGTTAGAAATATTCTACCTATGCATTTACAAAGGTCTATAAAAATAACTCATCTAATTAAACAACTCTTGTAGTCACAGTGCATCTTTTAATTTACTGTAAAATCTGAATCTTGTATGTGGACTGCCTTTCAGGAGATCTTGTTAAAACTGATGAAATTTCCATGTGAAGCATGAAATTTGGCTGTATGTTTTGGCCACAGTAGTTTACCAGGAACTGTACTTTTAAGTTATGTTTTAAAGGGAAGAAATAGAAAACTTTCTAATTATTAGATAAAGTGGACCTTAGTGAAAAATAGAAAGTGGTATTTCTTATTGGAATAGGTAAATTTCTTCTTTCAGCAACATATTATGTAACATGGAAGGCAATAATGGCCAAAAGCCTACACAAGCAGTAGAAAAGCTGGGAAGGCTACAGATCCAGAGGCTGGATCTACAACATTTCTGTAGCTAAATGAAATATGGTCCCATCTAAAGTACATACTCCATCTTATTAGGAATATTTTTGCCTTCAAGACAGTATGCCAAACTGTTAAGATCCAATTATTATTAAGGTTCTTTAGAAATTCCTCTGCCCAAATTAAGGTGCAAACGAGACCATATGCCAGTGACAATAATATAAATTTTAATTGTTCAGTAAATATGAGAGAAAGAGAAAAGGAGAAAGAAAGAGAAAAAAGTAGAAGATAGGTGGGAGGGCAGGGAGTGACAGAGACAGAATAAAAAGAATATCACCTCTCTGTGGGTCCCACTGGCGTCTTGATGATCCTCTTCAGCAGGTCTCCCCTGTGATGTAGGTGCCCCGACCCAAGCATAGAATCCTGTGAGTTAATGTATCCTCCAGCCAGGTGACAATGTCCAGGCAGGTCCCCTGGGGAGGGACAGTCTCTTACAGCAGACTCTGGGTCTGTTCTATCACATGCAGCCCTGGGGTGCAAGGCCCAGCACTTTGGGGGTCTCTGATGGATTGTGACTCCCCCTCAGCTGCCTCTCATGTCAGAGTCCTGTGGATGTGGCCTGTGGGGTTGGGGTGCCACAGCTGGGCCAGTTTATCTAAGGGAGGATGGGTGTTCAGTGCCTCTGGCCAGAGGTTACACCACACACCAAAACCTCTTTCTCCCTCCTCGGCTGGGGGGAGAAAACCTGGCTGTGTAAACCTGGCTCCTGTGAGCTGTGGTCTCCCTCCACCCCAAACCTGGCTCCTGTGAGTTGTGCTCTGCCCCCACCCCAAACCTGACTCCTGTGAGCTGTGCTCTGCCCTCACCCCAAACCTGGCTCCTGTGAGTTGTGCTCTGCCCCCACCCCAAACCTGACTCCTGTGAGCTGTGCTCTGCCCTCACCCCAAACCTGGCTCCTGTGAGTTGTGCTCTGCCCCCACCCCAAACCTGACTCCTGTGAGCTGTGCTCTGCCCTCACCCCAAACCTGGCTCCTGTGAGTTGTGCTCTGCCCCCACCCCAAACTCAGCCAGGGATGCTCCTCAGCACAGGTGGTGGCTTTGGCCTTTTGGTGGATGCAAACCTTTCTCTCGGCCTGAGGTGATTGAACAATGGTTTTCCTTTATCTAATCAGCAGTTTGACTTTCAGCCCAAATTCCCAGTCTTCAGGGAGGCTTCTCTTGTTGTAGCTTCTTTATAATGAGCAAAACTTTATATCAGTATTTAAGGCATGAACAATTTTCAGTCTCTGACAGCCACCCTGTGACTCAAACATTGTAATCAATGTCTCTTTCCTGGTGATCTTCAGTCTGTGGGCTGTCCACGGGGGTGACACCTACATAGCGGATAGTAGGGGAAAAGACAGAAGAAGCAGAAGCAATAATGTGGGTAATCATGGAGAGTACAACAGCTATCCCAATCATTAAAAATATAAATGCAATAGAAATCATTAATCCAATTTTCATTAGCCACTGTCCTCACCCTGTGAGTTCCACAGAGTAGAGTATGGACATTAGCCAGGAATTGGGGTTGACTCCTTGATACCAGTCTTTGGGTTAGAGTGATTGGAAGAGTTCTGATGTTTGATCAGCAATTTTTTTCATCTTGGTTTAGGCTTCTTCAATTGATGCCGCTGCACTGTGAACCCTAATACAACATTTAACATCCCGCATACACCTTGCTTCTTTAGTAACAACATGTCTAATGCTAAACGATTTTGTAAAGCCATTTTTGACATGTGTTGGACTTGCAAGTTAAAGGTCTCCAAAAGCATACCCTGTCCAATCCCTGAGGGCATGCACCTGCCATGTAAGATTTTACAGAGCCCACCTATCCAAAAGCCCAAGGCTGTCTTTTGTCCTACTGTGTAATAATCTGGGGCATGTAGGTTGCTGATCCATTCTTGGCTCTGTTCAGGAGAGTTTAGGTCTCGCCATGTTCTTCCCACTAATGAATAATGGAAAGACAAGATTTGGGCAAATAAATGGAAGTACTATCCTGCACCTTAAACCAGCATGATGAGTCAAGCTTATCCATGAATAAAATTTTCTATCAGAACATCCTCAAACCAGTCCAAGCAGTGCGGGATAGCTGCTTCTCTTGCAAGTCCAAGTGTCATTATAGTCTACCAAATACATTTGGGGAGATAATGTGATTGGAATGTTCTTTGATGGGTAGTGGGTAGGAGGTATCCCACAATACTGTGTCTGTTGGATGTGGGCCCAGTAAGTCTTGGAATTGGACATAGAATTACACAAATTATTATTATGGGATTTTTAAAGCCCATAGAGGGATATCCCCAGCAGATGCACATATCATGTATTAAAATGCATATTTTCTCACAAACTTCTTTTCATAGGCAATGGAAAAAACTATTTTCTTGTTTAATTTTAAAATCTATAGTTAGGAAAACTCATTAGCTGTAATTTTGTAGACTAAAGCACAGTGCCTCCAGTTATGAAACAGTATAATTTCACACACGTTAGGCAAAGCAACTGGCTCATACTGGCTGTTGTTTTGGTCAGCTCAAACAAACAGAAATATCTTAGAATAACAGACCTAGAAGGACCTCTGTATTCTGAGCCAGCCATGGCTAGTACATTCATGATGTGAAAGCAGATTGCTGGATACAAAGAACTCCTTTTAAACATTTCTTGCAGGACCAGACCATGTAAAAGGGAACCAAATGAACATCTTATCTTTTCCTTACAAAAGCTACTAAATTTTTGTCACTCCGTATTACTTTCTGCTTAGAACAAATATTTTTGCATACTTGGTATCATGGTTCTTCGTTTTGCTCAGTCTTCTTCACATAGCTTCTTCAACTATGTGAAAATATCTGTGGCTAGTCTGCAGTTTGAACAAAAACCTTGACTTCTGGTGCCCTTAGGCTGCAACTCCACAGCCAGCAGGATCTCTTCTGCCAGACTGGATGCTTCAAAACCCTCATGAGACTTTGCACATCTTCCTGCCCACAATTTTTTTGAGCTCTGCTGTTATCATACCATCTTTCTTAGTCATGTCTTAAAACTTCAAATAACTAATCTAGAATGCTTTGTTTTCAATATACCTCTCTGTCACACCATGTCTCATTTTTCATACTCTTAACTGGTTTAGAGATTTGAAGGGTTATGTGAATTGAAAATGGGCTTAGGTAGAAAATATCTGCCAGCAATAAAAGCAGCAGTTTCTCATGGACATATATGGACACCAAAAACTGAATGTTCACAAGAAACAGTTTTAGGAGATGAGGGAGTGAGCCAATAATGATGAGCACTGTGATGATTTTATGTTTGGAGGCAGAAGGTTAACTGACAAAAGCTAATCTCTGTGAAGACAGTCCTAAATCTAATTGGAAAAAAAGAAAAACATCTATAAAACCCAGGGCAAGGATGATTTTTCAGTGATGAGCTTCACCTAAAGTTTCTAACAGATTCTCTTCCAAGGAGCCAAGGAAAAGCTAGACATTATAAACAAATGAAAAATCTTAATATGCTTTTACTGACTTTGAAAAGGGAAAAAAGTAGCAGGCAGTAAACAGTAAATCATTTAAAATACCACAAAAATAAAAGGCACTTCCTTTAATACATTTTCTCAAAAAAGGAAGCTAAAAGCCACCTAGGTTAATAGTATAGTTTGAGAATGTATATGAGGAGGAAGTAGTAATGGCTAATTGGTAGATTCTGACTGTGTAAGGAAAGAGTATGTGTATATTAACTTAAGAGATAAAGTGTCCTCATCTCAGTAAGAACAGATCTTTTGCTTTGTTTACTTGTGTAGAAGAGAAATAGAAAAAGTTCTGTTTACTGTGGAAAAGAGACTCCCATGTGCTGGGAAATGTATTACATTTGTATCCACCTTGAAGAGTTCACAAGTGAAGATGAATCTTACTTCCTCTTTGGAAGAGCCTGTAGTGTCCCTACAACTTAGAGCTTATGAATTTAAACTCGAATATCTCTGTTTAGATTTTTTTCAAATACTGATAGCAACTTAAAGACTGAACATCTTTGGCTAGCATGTATTAGTCTGCTGGGTTTGTTTACCCAATATGTCTGTTAAAATACATGTTTTACATGAATACTTCCTTGCCAGTGAATTACAAGTCTTCATTCTGTTAGTGCAGTGCAGCAATCCCTTGAAAGTGGATGTGAATGGATGATCATGCAGTGTTCATTAGAAAATCAGACATCATGGAATGTATTTAAAAGCTCAGTTTTTTTCATTGTCTAGTTTAACTAAATCTTTGATTATGCAGATGAGTGTATGTGAATATACCATTGACTTCAGCTCAAGCCCTTTTCATATATGACTATGTAAATGAGATAAACTTAGATTCTAGTATAATTAACAGTCTGTTTATGGAATTATTCTCTATATTCTGTCTTCATGAGCCATAAAGATTTTTCACTATAATGAGCATTTATATAAACATAGAGTCACAGAGTGTGATACGCCAGATGGTTGCGCTACTATTCAGAGAGACCTTGACAGACTAGAGAAAGAGGCAGATGGGAACCTCTTGAAGTTCAACAAAGGGATAGACAAAGTCCTGCCCCTCAGAAAGAATAATCTCAGGAACCTCTAAACAATGGAGGACAATGAGCTGGGATGCAGCTTTGCAGAAAAGGGTCTTGGAGTACTGGTAGACAACTAACTTACCATGAGCCAGCAATACACCTTCACAGTAAAAAAAGGCCAAAAACATCCTAGCTGTGTGAGTGAGAGTGTTGGCAGCAGACCAAGGGAGGTGATCCTTCCTCATTCCTCAGTACTGATGAGGCCTCATCTGCAGTCCCAAGATCATCCTAACATTCAGGCCTCCGCTCTGACAGCACGGTATCACAGACACACAGAAGAGCTGAGGTTTGAAGACTCTCTAGAGATCACCTATTCTGACCCCACTGCTCCAAGCAGGGTCACCTAAAGCAGCTTTCTCAGACTATAAATTCAGTTACTACTTCAAATCTGCTTTTATATTCCTTATGAAGAAGAGATAAATTACATGATTTACCTTTAAATGGCCTGACATACATGTGTTTATACTGAATTTAAGTGGCTGAAGCTGGCTGGTTTAAAATTTTTTTCCATTTTGAAGAGCTAAACAAATCTGAATTGTTATTGAGCAAGGATAGACAGGAAATCATTTACAATTTAGTATTGACTGAGGTTATATATGAAATGATGTACATGAACATGCACACACATGCAAACCTGCTCAGAAACTTCATATATTAAAACAGAAATTACCGTCCTTTAAAGCAATAAAAGACATAAAAGAGGAGGTTTTTTCCCTTAATGATTATAGGAAAAGATGGAAAATTCATTTGATTGCTTGCATACTTCTGCATAGTATTGATAAAAAGAACCTACAATGAGTAACATGATGTTTGTTGGAAGGTATTACCATCCAGGTAGATTCCTGTTTTCCACTCTTGATTAATTGATTAAAAAATTCAGAAAAACCTCCAGTATATATAACAAAATAAACAAAACAAAACCAAAAAAGCCAAATCAAATACCCCAAAAAATTAATTCCCAAATATTCAGAGCTCTGAAAAATGCAAGATAATTTGGTAGTTCTGGAAATTTTTCAAACTGCAATATCAGTTTCTCACGAGATGGAAATTTAAAATGTATTTTACTTAATTTCAAGTATGCAACTTACATGGCAAAAATGCAACACCTGAATAATTGGAAGAATACCTTTTCTTCTTGTGACTTGCTGCACATGAAACTGATTAAGCCAGAAGATTTGACTTTTTTTTTTAAAGTAGTGATGCAAGGATAATAAAAGTAGCAATTCTACTATGTTTGTTTCTCTTCTAGTGATGTTTATTTATTTCAACGTCCTATTTTGCAGCAGGTGTCTATGATGGAATAGTCACTATCTGTGAAAGCATCTAGGGAATGACCCCAGCAAATGTGCTGCTGTGACAGCTTCGTGCCTTCAGCTGAACATCCAGCCCCATTTTTGTATCTATTTCGCACCAGGAGAATTTTGAGAAGAACCTAAAATTTTGGTAAATTACTTTTTAATTTCTGAGAATTTGGAGGGATTTGCAAGGAGAGGGAAAATTCCACAGTGGAATTGTTCTGCATTTTGCTGCTTTCGGGGTCTTTGTACAGCAACCTTTTATGTAATGCAAGGACCTCACATGGCACTGGCCAATGCATCTTGGAAAACAATTTATTCCCCTATTCCAACAGTGAAAATGAGTGAGAAGAAAGTCTTATGTTGGCGAACAATCTGAAGATGAGTGGTAAATCCTGAGAAAAGCTTTAAAACAAAAGGTGATTATGTACTTAGCAAATATACTTCTGCCTTTTGCTAGCTCTGCTCAATGCTACCATCCAATTTCCTCTGAGGGAATCACTGTGCAATTTTTTTTTGATACACTGTGTGTAGCTTCTCTGTGTTCTAAACCCTGCATTTGGGAGATTATGCAGTCCTGCAGACTGGTGTAGCCTGTATCTGTGGGGTAAGGTCAGCAGAGTTCTTGGAACAATTTTTCTCTTATGGGTAGAGTGCAATAAATCCAGTGGTATTCATAAACATGCTATGCTTCTGGAGCTATAACATTAATTGGCTATAAATAAAGCCAAATGTATCCTGAAATGCTAATGTTCGTAACTTCTGGGTTTTGTGCCTGTTTCTTGTGCTATTTCTTCATTGTCTTTTCCTACCCTTCTAGCTGCTGGCTCCACTTGCAACACCTGTGAAGGCTTCATTAAGGGTTTTAATATAATGGTGTTTGCCAGGGCTGGGAGATCTGTGGGACCCAAGACATTGTACAATGTGTTTTAAATCACAAGGAAAAAAATTACAAGAAGTAAAGTGAATTAGTTGAAGAACGGAAAAAGTGAGGCCAAATGTAATATAATTATTAATCCCATATGAATTTTCCTTATTCAAATTATTCTCATACTAGTAAAAATTTTAATTCATATGTAAATAATGTCTGGAGAAGTTTTTTCAGATGTTACTAAATGATTTGTTCTGTCTCTGGAGAAAATGAGATAAAATTTTATAATTTAGCTAAGAAAATAAATACAAAAGATAAAAAAATTGGTCAGTTCTGGTTGAAGTGTACTGAAATTTGAGAATATTGTTTTTAATGTTACTGACTCCCTTCACTATCATTTGGCTGCCTGTTATATGTCTTATAAGAAGTAAATATTTATTGTCTTAATTCCACGAGTTCCCACACATTCCAGACAGACTAAGTGTTCTCTACATTTATAGTTGAAAACTTTTGACTTTGGAAACAGAACAATGAATATAAGGTTATAAACAGTAGATGCATACACTAAAAAAAATCCTTTCAAAATTTCTAATTTCTAATGATTCAAAAGTGTCTTTCCTCCTTCATTTTGTGTTATGTTAACATATGAGTGATTCTTCTGAATTGTTGCAGTTAACTACTAAGTCTCAATGTCTGCATGCAGCAAAAGACAACATCAGATGTTCTCTAATCAGAAAGGGTTATTCATTTCTTTGATTCATTTTAGACTCATCCTTCCCTACCTACTTTAATTTTTCTTACAGTAAAATAATTGCATTTTTCTGAAGAAAACTAATACGAAAAGAAACTCTCACTACAAAATTTTGTATTTTCTCTTTTGTTTGTTTGTTTTTAATATCATATGACTCATGGAAGAAAAATAGTACTTGATTGAACTGTTGACTTCCTAGTTATGATCAGGGTCTGACAAAAAATATTGGATTAAAACTATTTTCCATTGCTTGTCAATTTCTGCTTTATAGCAGATAAAGCTGTATCTGTCTTGTTGTGACAAGACAAATACACACTTTTCTTGATGCAAACTCATCTTATATATTTATTTCCTACTCTTGTTGTATTTGGTTTTAACTGTTCAGCAGTGTACAAATCTGACATATGCCTCTCCATATTATAAATTCTACAAAGCTGTTAGCATTTTGTGAAGTATCATAATGTACTCTTGACTGATCTTTTATTACCAAAGGCCTCAGTCAGCCATTGAAGACTGAAACTGGCAGGCAATTCAGCGTGCCCTAAGTGTAACTTTGAGACAGCAGGAGCTAGAGCTCTCTGTAATTATATTCCCTGATTGTGGAATCTGCTCCCTATTGAGACTGGAAGAGCAGCATCTGTTGAGATATTTGGGTTAAATTTAAAGAGCTACACAAGCTTTTTGATGTGTTAATTGCGTTAAATATTATTTTTAAACTGTTTTGGTAAAAAAAAAACTTAAAAAAAACCCCATAAAAATGAAGCTGTGTAAAGGACTTCATGTTATTATGCTAAAAGACTGTTTCAAATTGTTGGCTACTATTTGTCAACAAATGAAAGGAGAAGAAGAGGTAATCAACACCATGAACACAGTATAAAACACCCAATCTGGATTCTGAGAAAATAGTTATTACTCCCTTATTAGTTCATTTATGCATGCTCCCCACCTCCATCCCACTTGTCACTTTTATACTTTGTACTTTATATTTGCAGAGAGTGCCATGAGCCCTAAGTTATCTAAGATATGAAACCATATTTCTAATTAGTTCGGCCTTTTAAACTAGTGCAAAATCACAGGAAAAAACCCCCTTACTTCATTTTATTAGAAGGTAAAGTTTTCCAGTGTTTCCTGGGTCATTTGGTTAGTCTGCCATCAATTCATAATATTATCAATTTTTTTAATACTCTTGTTTTTAAATATTCTGTTTTATAGCTGTTAGTCACAACTCTAGCAAGTAATTTTCTGCTACAGTATTTCTTTTCTATTAGATCACAACATTCTTCTAGAAGATTTCTTTTCATCATTAGCACTGGTTTTATTTAACATAGGAATTCTTATTAGGTCTGTATGGAATTGTCCACACCAAATGGAATAAATCTTGCCTGTCCTTAGCAGAATTTCAACAACTTTTCTTCACAGCATTAACTTGTCAGCATAAATAATTTCTAATATGTTATATTTTTCACATATGCCATAATAATTAAAGACCAGAAACATGTGGTAACTCTTATGCAAATGGAGTTCAAGACTGGATAACAAGTTTTGGCCAGGACTGTTGACATCTCATAATCCACAGGACAAGAAAATATAGATTTCCTTCTCTATATAAAGTCCCTGGGTTTGGAAAGAAAGCTCTCTCAAAAGGTTTTACGAATCTCCTCATGTTATATAGACCTGAAGGGGAAAAAATTGTGGAAAAAAACCCAGCATTTTTCTTTCTCTGCTTTGAAGCAGATTGATCTTTCATTCACAGAAAAATGCTTGTAGAGTTTCAGGTTTTGTCTTAGTCTGCTCTATTAAAAATAAATTATGCAAGATTATGTGTGTTTTCTAATACCAAAATAATCACATTCTACTAAAGAATTGTTCCAAAAGGTAATTTTAATATAGCATATGAAATAAATAAACATGGAAAAGGGATACAAGTGAGGTCATTTTTCTCGACTGTGGAATGATTCTAGAATTCTTTTCTCAGTTCTGAGGATTATGGAAAGAATTAGCATGGGCACACATATTTTACTGAAGATTTACTGATGAACAGCTTCAGAAGTTTATAACAACCCTCAACATCTATGATGAGCAACATAGCCAATCTCAAAAGACACTTGCCTATTCACTTAAGAATTAATAACTTCTTTAGTGCAAGCAAATGAGCAGTGCCACAGAAAAGACTTGGGTTTAAGTGCATTGTAATTTAAAATTTGCTATGGATAATTTCGAGATGGATCCCCAGCATTTTCCATTCAGCTCCAGTCCATGTACTTTTAAAAGAAAATAACTTGCAGAATTCCACCCGTACATATTGTATTATGGACAAGTTTCTGTAACAAGTTTCCATGACAAGTTTCAAGTTTTTAGAAAGCTGAAGCTCCCAAAAATCTTTCATTTAAGAGAAAGATAAAGGCATATTGAAGACATCCACTCTTTTTGTCAGCAATATCAATCATCATCACTGATGAGGATGTCAGTCTGAAGTACCTGCTGGGAAAACAGTCACAGGTATGCAGAGTAGTTTATTCTTCAATAATATCCATAAAATCATATTTCCCACTGGTATATATAGACAAATTTATCAAAATGCTTTTATTTATTAATTTTAAGTAGAAAAAATTCTCCTTTAAGTTCTTACATCAAAAAGATTTCCTTTGAATAGAACAGTGCATACCCAAGAACATGCAATGTGTACTTCGGTGGCTCATGCATCTGACCACCAGAGAGAAAATTATGAGGCGGAAGTTCTTGGTTTGAAAACACAGGAAAATTATCTTTCATCCAGGACAGCAGAGCAAGCCTGTGGAAAGAAACCGAAGAGACTGAGAGATGGCTATCTCATAGACCAGCAATGAAGGAAAGACTGAGAAACTTTTAGAGAGATCGATGGACTGCTGTTGGTGGCTGGTAACTCTGTGGATGGCAAATGCCTGAAAGTAGGATAATCACGTATTTTTGTAGTCCTAAGAAAACTTAGTGCTAGGAAACTGCTAAAGAGCTGAATAGAGCAACAGTAGTGTTGTTCAATGAGATAAAAAGTCTTCAATATGCTGAAGTTGATATCTAAAGGTTCTTACATTTTCCATCTTATCAGGATTACATTGTATTTAATGCTTGTTGTATATGTTACGTACTTATGCAATGGAGGAGTAGGATTCTGAATCGAGAAACAATTAAAATGAAAACTTTACTCAGACTTTAGAGTTTTCACTTCAGCGTTCAGTGTTGTACACGACTTCCACTCCCTATATTGTAAAAGTAAGTCTATGTGAAATGTACAGTGGGAAGAATTGCATCTGCAGAAGACAAATGGAAGATCAAAGTGCCTGAAACAGATCTGTAGCAAGCCCATAAACTTGGTAGGTGGGTATGACTGCAGGATTTCCATAAACCATACTGACTCAGGCCAAGGGTTTCTCTTCAGCAGTGGCCACAAGCTACACCAAGGGAAGAATAAGCCAAACAAATTGTTTCTCCCTCTTTCACTGTCCTGTCATCTATTGTACTTTGCTTTGTGGGTTTCCTAAACATAATGTGACTTCTTTAACCTCCCTGTAGTTTTTTTTTCTTTATGGTAACAGATGTTTTTACAAGCACAATAACTGATGGTCAAAACCCAAAAGGTCTGTTGTTTTTCCTATTAAGAACTAAGTTATTTTATTTGGTTTGAGCTTGGTTTTTACTATGTCTATGTTATAATTTCTTATTTTTGTAATAGGAGTGACAGAGAACAATAATTTCCTATTCATACTCCCTGTGACCATTTTTAAGGCATTTTCTTTATAGGGTATCCTCTCCAGACTGCAGAGAATTTTTTGTCAACTATTATATGCAAGATCTTTTAAGCTTTTGAACACTTTTGTTTTTCTCTGAATCCTTTTCAGTTCTATTGAGTACTTTCTGGGGATAAGAAGACCAGTCCTGCACATAGTATTCAATTGACGGGAAAAGCACAGATTTATGCTGTGATTTTACTATTTTTCTTTCTCTCCCTATATTTCCTAATATTTCCAAATATTTTACTACATTTTTGGTCCTGTACCAGGTACCGAGATTTTCATGGAAATGCGCATCAAAATCCCAAGGTTTTATGTGTTTTGTTATGAATTCAGATCCTTTTACTTTACAGATTAACTGGTTTCTTTTGGTATCACTTTATGATTTTCTATATTGAACCTTTTTTGCTGTCTCATTGCTACAACACTCAGTCTTGTAAGGCTTCTGTTCATTCTTTGCAGGTGGCTCTCATCTTTACCACTTTGACCAACTTTTATCATTCCACAGAACTTTCTTTAAAGCTAACATTGAGAGATTTTGTCAATTTTGGCTGTCTAATAGACAACTGACATAGGTGAAGTGCGCTCCCACAAGAAGCCTTAGGAAAACCTTTACCTCTCAGAAGTTGCTTTCCTTCAGCCACTGTTGAGGTTTAAGCCCAGCTGGAGATGAAACACCACACAATATCTCAACCCCCTCTCTCTTCCTCCTCCACAGTGTAATTGGAAG
>VZRF01009716.1:666744-710109 GCA_013396875.1 Vireo altiloquus
AAAAAAAATGGAAAGACGAGTGATGCACAATACAATTTCTCACCACTTGGTGTCTACAGCAGGCTCCCCTTCCCAAACACAGATCCGCTCCCTTCCAGGTAAGTCCCTCAGTTTATATACTGGGTAAGGTGTTCTGTGATGTGGAATATCCCTNATATCTCAACTCCCTCTCTCTTCCTCCTCCACAGTGTAATTGGAAGGAGAATTGAAGTTAAAATTGTATGTTGAGATAAGAATAGTTNGCACAATACAATTTCTCACCACTTGGTGTCTACAGCAGGCTCCCCTTCCCAAACACAGATCCGCTCCCTTCCAGGTAAGTCCCTCAGTTTATATACTGGGTAAGGTGTTCTGTGATGTGGAATATCCCTTCGGTCAGTTCAGGTCACCTTTCCCAGCTATGCTCCCTCCCAGTTTCTTTTGTGAACCTCCTCACTGGCAGAGAATGAGACAAGGGAAAAAACTGTCCTTGACTTAAGACAAAGACTACAGCAAAAAACCAAAAAGTCAGAGTGTTATCAACACCATTCTCATTCCAAATCCAAACCACAGCACTGCAACAGCGACTGGGGAGAAGTTAGCTCTACTCTGCAAGAAATCAGAACAACTTTGGTACAGATTTGGCATAAGGAAAGAAATTACAGGCATTATAATGGAACAGCAGCTGTATGACTGTATCCTCCAAATTAATCAAAAATTTCTCAGCAAAGACAGATACCTTCAATGTGTTGTTAGATTATCTCAAAATGAACAGAGATTTTTGAAAACCTGGAAATATGAAAACTGAGACAGATGCCTTCCTTTTCTCCAAATAAGAAGGGAAAAGTAATGTTCTTCTGAGAAGTATCTATTAGTCTGTAACCCTTTAACCTGGCAGGTTAGAAGGACTGAAATTAATATTAAAAATTGGGCTTTTGACTATCAGTTTAAACAAGCAATTTTACCTAATAACTAAAAAACTAATGGTGAAAAAAAAAATCAATGAATAAGCAGTAAAGTGGATAAGATGCTTGCTAAGTCTTGACACAACAGTTTTAGCCTGCAAAGATATAAACTCATATTATCTCCTTTTCCAGTACTCCTGGCTTTACTGTCTACATAATTTTCTTTCACAATTTCAAGTATAGCTATCACTCAGAGAATAGAGCAAAGGAAAGTACTATGTTTGAAGTACTTGATTTTTCCTGGTTTTACCATTAAATCATATGAAGCGAGAAATGTTCCATCTTATACACACAGATGACTAATTTCAAAATTAAAGATTTATAATCTCTAAATAATCTCTTTTATTTAAATCTAATCAATCTAAGACAATCTAATCAATCAAACGCAATCTAATAAATTCAATCTGGAAAACTGTACATCTTTTTAGGTTTCAAATATACAGGTTCATTGGATTGCCACTATGAATATCAACAAGAACTTTTAAACACTTCTAAAAAAAACAAAAAGGAAATTGACAATTTCTTACAATGTTGAGTTATAAAGATGCAAGTTAGTGATAAAAGAAGAAACAGGTGTACTCACAGACTGTGCATCTTTCTTAACATGGAATTAAGCTGTAGCAGTTTAGCTGCCCTTAAAACGTTCATAACCACCAGTATCTCTGCAAATAGCGAAATGTGTGACCGAAAAAACATGAAAATACTGCCTGAGAAGACAGCTGTTTGCTGTTGTTTGTGTTGATTTAAGGGGGTTTATTTGATTTGCTTTCTGATGTTTACACGTTTTGACACAGAAAAGTCTATTTTCCTACAAAATATGTGGTCCCATAGTAGCGTCAGCAGTTTTCCATTGCAGTATAATTTACTGAGTTTATTGGAACCATGCCTTTATGCAAATCAACCAGTTAATATTTTTTAGGATTTTTTTGATCTGTTTTCTTTTTCACTTTCTTCCTGAAACAAATTTTTCTGTCTTCTTTTTAATAGATGTTTGACATACAAGCTCCCCTATGAACAGATAGTGAATGAAGCAGATCTGCTCAAAGAGGAAGCTCATATCTTTCATGTGGTGAGAGGCCAGGAGCACTTTTCCAGGGAATGGGGCAGCTTGAGAGTTAGAGTAGATGTCATAATTTCCTGTTGGCTGTTTTGTAGGGAAGTTGCTACTGCTACAGTTCTCAGAATTTCGCCACAGATACGCCTGCATGACTCCTATATCACAGACATTAAGAAAATCACTTGCCTAGAGTCAGCAGTCCCTGTACAGTAACCACCTTTGATGAGCAGTAAAAAAAAATTGTTATTCAGAGCTACTTTAGTTGTGTTCATTATCTTCTAAAGTCCTGAAATTGAAGATAGCTGTAATTTCTTAATTGTTTAATCCAGAACTTCAATCTCTACTTGTTTTAACCATTCTACATGCATGTTATTTCTAACTGGTGCATGACTGTGTCAAAAAAACCTCCAAAATGTATACTGATAATGACAACAGCAACATACAAGCTTGTCCTGAATATTTTCTCAGTAGCAACTTGAGTGGAGATTGTAGAAAAGGCAGAAAAGTTTTTTCCTTAGAAACCAATATTTATGTTGAGTAGTCATTGGAAAGATTAACAGAGCTTCCTGAGAGAAAATGAGAATTTAGTGGAAAATTTAGATTCAGATTAAGGGATAGCAAGATATAATGTAGGCAAATAGATAATCATGCAAAATAGCAGCTAATGCAGAATCAGGTACAGGAAATAAAGAGAAACAGGAGTCATAAAGATGATAGTGAGATGGACTTGATTAGGAAAGATGGCAGTATCTGCTCACAGAAACATCCTGTAAACGTAGACTGCTCTGAAACAGTCTTCTCCAATATTACCTACAAAATGAATCTATTCCTTGGGGGAGAGGTAATGTGATAGACATTAATTTCTTCATAGGCCTTCAGTGCCTTTCCTTTCAGTAGCGTTTTTTAGTCCATAGAGAGCTGTCTATTGTTTGACGAAGATTTTATGAGTACAGTTGTAAAATGAAAAGAAAGTAAGAACATTGATAATCACTTTGCAAGAGACCTGTGTGTGACAGTTACATGAAGGAGGGAGCAAAGAACTCTGAAAAAACAGATGAAGAAGAATGGGACTTGCTGACCTCTTTCAGTCTTGTAAAGACTTTTCTTGTGAAAATGAATAATTCTTCAGATAAGCACCTGAGAATGAAATTGTTTCAGATAAGGCCTATGCCTTTTGACATATTGAAGTATCCTGAGTTCCATAAAAGGTGAATTAGAAGATCATATTTGAGTAGCCAACTGAATTGAGATAAAATGCAGTTGAAATGAAATGCAATTGCCTATAATGAGAAAAGTGGTTGCCCTAACTGCAGATGACTACTTTAAGTCAAATGACTAACAAATTGTGTTAAAGTGTAGGACTGAAATGCATACTGGGGAATATCAAAATCCCTTGAAATGTTTCCTAATAGTATATACCTCCCTCTTCACATCTTACATGAGGTTATAGGAAACACAGAAATGAGAACATTTCTTAGTATAATTTTTAATTGAAATGCTATTACTCAGTCCTGCTAGGACTGGTTTGTGAAGTCTATCAAATGAAGATATGAGTAAGGAGTTATACCACTGTATATTGCTGCAGTCTCTAATGTGCTTCAGAAGAAAATAATCTATTGCAATATCCTTGTTCTTGTCATAATATATATAGAAAAAATAATTACTTTATAATTCTCTACAGAACAGAACCTGAGGACACGAGTAAAGTAGAAAATACGTCAAATTAAATATTGAAGTAGCTATGCTTTTTAATCCCTCTTTTTGATCCAGGAATGTAAGCGTACTGTAAGATTCAAAAAAATAAAGAAAAAATCAGAGAGAATTAATCACAACTAGCTAGATTTTTTTTTCTAAAAGCACAAACTTCGTAGTAGAATTACACTGAAATTGTATTAAACCTTAAAAATTTATAGCCAGCTTTACCTCTTAAAAGCACTATCTTTCAGTTTTATTCTGTTTTTTGTTGTGAGATTTTTTTTGTTTGCTTTCTGTTTGGATTTAGAGATGCCTAGACCTCCCTCTTGGTTAATATTTTACCACAGCAAACTTAGCCTTGGAAGGGAGTAAAGCCTAACCTTTCAGAAATCTCTTCAGATCCTGGCCTTCAATATCAAATATTCTAGTGTCATCTACGTGTTTTGTATTCACTTTTATGTTTCTCCTTTTTAATGCTTTATTTTCTCCTTATATGTTTTCCTTCTCTCTTCTCCTGCTGTTTCTATTATCTCTAGTCCAACAGATTTCCAGCTGTAGTTTCCTTTGTTTCCTCTGTTTGTCTAGTAGCTATTTTGAATCCATCCAAGTATTTCTGGATTGTTCTGTTGGTATTTGGTCTCCTTTTAATCAATGCATTTCTTATGCAAAAGCAAGGTGTTCTCAGAATTGACCTGAAGAATTCTTTTTTCCTACTGTGACCAAACAGCTAAGTAATTTTCCATCTTTTTTGAAGACTTATAGTACTGCTGTCTATCATTCCAGTGATGATATAATAGACTCAGAATGTCAAAGAAAACAAAGACAGAAATAATGTAGCCATTCAATTAAATACTTAAGGCAAACAGAGTAAAATATTATTTGTTTAACCATTTTGGAACATAGAGATTGTATAATGAATTTTGACTTATGGTAAAACTGTGTTTTCTTTTGTTAACAGAAATCTGTAAGTTTAATGCGCACATAGTATTTGTGGCAGAAACTCATACGGACACAGATGTCTCAGAAAGACTTTTTTTCATTAATCTACTACTGAGCTGGGAAGTGTAGTTAAACCTGTAAACAACTACAACCTGTAAACAACTGTTATCTCAAATGCTCAAAACCACGCCTTAGAAAAAGGGTCTTCTAACTACCTTTAAACTCAGAATTGTCCTACATCTCTATGCCTTTTTCTTTCTTTCAAATAAAGTTAGGTTGAACAACTAGGTATTTAAATGTGATTTGATTTGAATATCACATTATTGAGTCAGGAAACAGAGACCTCATGCAGAGAATACCTTGCTGCCAGTGTACTTAATACCTAAGCATAAAAAGAATCCTGTAAAATTATATAGATATAGGTCTTCCTAATTCAAAATGTTTTAAAGATTTTTAAAAAAATATTTCCCTAAAATTTTCTATTCTGTATCATTGTTTTAACTCTACAGAACATTTCAAACTGACTGCAATAACCTTTTGGCTTTGTCTCTGCTAGTTTCTTTAGAGGTTTTCTCAGAATGTTTTAACTTCAATATTTCAAATGATTTCATTTGCCTGGAGAAAAGCATCAGCCTCTAAATAACCAGACATAATACATTCACGAATGGGCAGATTAATTTCAATACATTAAGTTGCAGTTGGGAACTACCTGCAAACTGGTTACAATATCAGGTAGGAAATATTTCCAAGTATTTGGACTCTAGCAGTTACTACCAGCTCTACAGAGGAGGCATTTTATCATACCTGAGGACAGCAGTATGGGAAACACCCTCATAGCCAGAAGGAAATTGCCAGCTTTAACTAACAAAAATCAGACCCTACCATTGTTTTCTGTGTGACAAACAGGACTAAATAGAAATCTTAGTGGGGGCACAGTAGATGAGTGAGTTACACTGCTCTTTCTTGCTCTTGATGAACATTCTTTTTAAGTCATTCTGTCATCTCATTCCTCCAAACTCAGTAAAAAACTGCCAATCAAACATAAAAAAGACTAAATAAAATGTACAAACTGAGATAAAGAGTTGAAGTAATAAGAGCGTGTCTGGCTGGAAATTTCCTGCCCTTTTTTTTGTTTGTTTGTTTGTTTGGTTTATTTGGTTATTTTGGGGGGGGGTTTTTTTGTTTGTTTGTTGGATTTTTTGGGGTGTTCTTTTGATTTTTCGGGTTTTTTTGCTTGGTTGGTGGGGTTTTTTTAAGGATATACAGAGTTGCCCCAAAACTGTCAATACTCATGCCTGTATTTGGCAATTTTCTTTCTCTAGAATTAAATAATCTAGAATTCTAATGTTACTGTATATTAAACAGGGTTGTTTCTATTCAAGATAGTTTGATAACAAACCTAAATTGTTCCGGAGCTTTTTATCTAATGCTGTGTTACTCATCTTCCTCTTCTATATCTGTAGTCAGCTTCATAGCAAAGAAGCCAGAATTCATAGTCTCAGAATAGAAAATTAATGTAAAAGACACCACAACTAAAACTCCCTTGGCCCACTGGCAGTTCAGACAGATAGGCCTCTAGTATCTCAAACTTATGTTCTACCTTGTTTATCATTTTCAAATATCCCTTCTATTCCACAAAATATGAGCTTGGTCTTAACAATACCAAAAATATGAGTTTATGGTAACATTACCATTCCACTTTAAAGATCAGTGCTAGTGTGGATGTCTCTCTGGTCATCTCATCTCAGAATGAAAGAACAGAGCATCATTTTGTTTCTTCCTGGCATATTTTACAAAACAGTGTATCAGTAACGCTTCATGGCTAATTGCATCAAAGGCAGCTGCAAGACCCAAACAAATTAGTTTGAAGCCTAAACTCACTGTCATTGCCAAGAAGAGATAAGCAGACAATAAAAAATTGAAATTCTCCTGTCATATGTGCTGATTAAGGTTAAGGATTGCAGGTATCAGCAGAGACTGGGATAATTGTGTCTAAGACTATAGATTATTTCCTTCTATATGGTCCCCCTAGAGAGGAGCTGGTGTATTGATTTGCTAACCCGAGGCTTTAAAAAGGCTGCCTGTTTCCCTTGGAACTCAATAAAAACTTGAGGCGTATTTCCAGGGTGTGAATCAGAAACTAAGGAAAGAAAAACTGGCAAAAAAACCCTCAGCAGAGCAAATTCTACATTTGTCTTAAACAGATTTAGCCTTGGTCAAGAAAGAAGTGAGAAAATGTCTCACAATTTGGTTAAAGATCTGCTGATAATCTGAAAAAAAGGAAAATATTACCTATGCTATAATGGCCAGTTGATCGGCATTTCCAATATATCAATATATATCATTTATATATATCAATATATCATTTCCCATATATCAATATTGAATCTGGTTTTCTTACACAAGAAACAGATGTGGTTTAACATTTCAAAATCTACTTGACTCATCAAACAGTGAAGAGACCTTTTATAACTTATTCCATCCCATTTGGATAGAAATGACCCCTTTCACACTGCAAGAAGATTATTTCTATTACATAAACTTCCTCCAAAACTATTAAGGATATTACTATTACAGGGTATTAAATATGCATGTATGACATATAATCTGCAGCCTGATTTTGATCTTCTGTCTGACTTGACTATCAATACTGCAGGACCCCATCCCACATTTCACCCACAGCTTTTCCCTAAAAAAGATGGTTTTGACCATGCTATTAAACATTGTCCATGGTATTGAAAAGCTAAAGGAATATTTTAATATTCACATGTATGTTATTTACAATGTTTCTTTGAACACAAGAGGAAACAGAGGAAAGGAAGGATTCGACTAAGGACGTCTGTGTGTGAATCAACACATAGAGGTAACCAAGGCAACCACCAAGCCACAGCTGAAATGCAATGAGTGGTTTTATTCCATTACCTCACTAACAACACACGGGGACACCAGCTCCCTTAGGCTCAGCTCATCCTCGCAGAACGGGGGTACTGCCTGCCCCAAAGTATCAAAGGGCTCTGTGCACCCTCAGTTTATCTCAGGGCTGTGCTTTTGTGACCTCAACCACGTCTGTACATCTCTACATGGGAATTCTGCTTCTCAAAACAAGTTTATCCCAGGGCTGTGCTTTTGTGACCTCTCCCAGCACGGGGCTCAACCATGTCTGTACCTCTCTACGTGGGAATTCTGCTTCTCAAAACAGGCAGATGATGAGCGACACTAGGCATAATAAATGGAGTTTTCCCACACAGACATTTTTAGCAGCAAGGTACAAGGTCATTTTGAGCAAAACCACTCCCTCCTCCTCATCAAATCTTAGGATTCCAACCCTTTGCTCCCTACAGTCTTTTTGCAAAATCCTCATCTAATTCTGTACCTTGAAGGTTCCTGTGTGCCACTCTTATCAATGAAGGCAGGCAAGTCCTTGTGGATCTGTGACTATGTGCATCTCTGAAATACACACACATGCTTAAACATATCTAGAGTTTCTACAGCTATACAAATTCTCTTCAAGACACAGAAATGTTCCCTTTCCAGCTAGACTACTTCCGTATTAGCTCAAACTATGTGAACAATTTTTCTCAAAAATAGGTTTATGTGTCATCAATCTAAAGTAAAATAGAGGTTAGAAAAAAAAAAAAGTGAGATTAACTTTATTTTTATCTTCTCTCTCAAAGTTTTTTTGTGTTGAAAAACTGTCTCAATACTCCCAGGTTTCCAGGGTTTAGTATTTTAATTGATGACAATACTAATGGCGATGCATGTTTTCAGAATGCAAAGTTTTCTTGAATAAGTGGCAATATCATCGGAAAACTCAAAGGTCTAAAACTCAGAGAACGTTAAGTAAAAATTCAAGTGATTTCTCCTTGATGATGTCAAAGTAGGATTTGAAAACTGAAAATGGAATAGTGAGGATATCTGTACATTAGAAAAAAACGTGAATACTCTTATAAAATGAAATGCATTCCTATTTGTAGTTATCTATCTGAAGAGAAAAAAAATAAAACATTTAGATATTCTATTTTGATATATAAAATAGATAATATATTATGTATATAAAATAAAATTTTAAGTTATTACATTTAGATATTTTAGATTTTATTGTCCTGTGATTCTTATATAACCTGGAGATCTTAACTAACTCTCATAAAAATTTAGGTAAAACTTAAATATACATGAAACAGAGGGAGTAAATAGATGACCTTTTAACAAACTTTCCAACACTGTTTTCTTTAAGCCTGTCTGTATTCTTGCTTCCAAGTCTTCTGGCATTACAAGAAGTTTTTATTTCTTAAACTCCTCATGTTGCCTTGAATCACGAAGAATTCTGTTTGGTTCTGACCTATAAGCACTAATTTATATGCATATGTACATTTTATATATTTGCAGGTAAAATACTGCAGTATGTGTGGAAGCTATTTCTGGAAAATAACCACAAACAAACATATTTATGGTTGGTCAGTAGAAAAAAAAATTGAGTGGTAGTTTGTTAGGATTGAAAATTCAAGTGGATATTTACAAACACAAATGTATAGCATTTAACCAAGATTTAATTTTAAAATTATGCTGCTTGCTTGCTTGCTTATATTAATATTCACACATCTTCCTGAGCTGTCACAATATTTATCTTCTTAATAAATCAAAAAGGCTAGCAAAATTAAGTATCAAATATTCTAGCCTTTAATTCTAGCACCTGAAAAAAATTTCAATCAGCACAATCTATTCATGAAAACTTGTAATATACAACCAGAGCCTTAACCCACAATAACAAGACTTCAAGCTATTCTTGCATTAACATATAACGTGGCAATAATATTTTTTTTTTTACTGAGAAAAATCTAGGGTTTTAGCTGATGGTGAATGGGAATCTAACAAACCCTGTTTCCAGACGGTGATTTTTATCATTGCTGATATCACTATTGTGCTTTTACAAATCAGGTGAGTAAATATTCCATTGCCTGAAGTCCATGCCTCACTTCAGAGAAGAGGACAGAAAATTCAACATTTGCAAAATGGAAGAGAACAAAACTTGTGAGGAATAAAATGTGCTTATTTTTCACTGAAAGACAGAATGAAAGGAAGAAATGAAAGATTCTGGTGTTGACAGCATGGTTTGACTAACAAAAATCAATTTTATAAGCAAGCATTTCTTACTGTATCTTATTTGCAGTAAAACTAAAGCATATGAATCACATTTTTAACTGAAAGTGATAATCATGTACACATGTGCATACAATTTTAGAGTGAAATATACAGAATTAATATATTACACTCATTTATATGAAAACAGGACTGACCTATGAGCTCAGGATGACTGACCCTGAAATGATGGCAATCTGATGTCACACACCTGCATCATCAACTGCTGATCACCATGACGTTATTTCTGAGTTATCTGTAATGCTACATCAAGGGAACATTTTAAATATCAAAGTCTAAAGGAGATTGCAATATCCCTGTCATCCATACAAGTGGAATTTGTTTTCCCTTCAGATTTCTATCTTCCACATGCAATGAGAAAGCCATTTCTGCAGTACTGTACTGTCACACTTGTGGTGGGTTTGGAGGTAAGACTGAAGAAACAGAACTTGGTCACTGTGTTCTGTGCCACACCTTCTTGAGAATGAGGTCAGATAAAGGATGTATTAATCTGGAAATTTAATTAACACAGAATGTCCCCCACCTCTCCAGATGGGGAATTTCTGTAACAGAAATAGGAACCTACCCAAATACTGTCTGAGAAGGAGAAGACCCAAGATCTAGGGAAAAGAAGCCCCTCTACAGGTGATAAATTTGGGGTTTTGTGGACTCTGTGTGATTTTCTGTAGTAGTTTGAGGGCTTTTCGGTTTCAGACTAATGCAATTATTAAAGGACAGTGTTGCTAAGGCAACCTCCTAGAACATTCCTTCCCCGAGGTCTACAGAAAATCCCAAGGAACAAAGAAACAGTTAATTCCTACCTACTGCGTATTAAAAGTTTAAGTTTTGCTAGGATCTAATTTATTTTCTTGCATCTTTGAGCTCATTTACTTGCAAAGAAAAATAAGGAGAAAAAAAAAATCCTCCTTAACATTCAGGAACATGTCTCACATACTATCATGTCCCTGAATGTTCTCTATTGTAAAAATCATACATCTCTTCTGACCTTGTTATCTTTGTTTTGTTACATAAATTATTCAGTTTTGACATGTTCTATAGGTCAGATACTGAACAAAAACCATTTCAAAGACCTAAAAAATCAGAAGGAATTTGCTTTTTTTTCCCCTGCAATCTGTTCAAATACAGGCTACTGCAGAAGCTGATTAAATACGCAATATAAAAATAAAGTATGCACTTTGGAATGAATTAAGTCTCTGTTATAGCCAGACTACTCTAGGGCTTTGCAACTCAAAGAAGGAAAATTAGCCTGGAATGGATATTCCCTACTTGGATGTGAAAAAAATTAGAATTATCATTGATAAACCAGCTCAAAGGATAGTACCTAAGTTAGTTAATCTCATATGCCATATGACATGCATTTGCCAGACACCTTTGCTTTTTTATACATAATTTTTTCATTTAACCAATCCAAGCAACATAGCTTGTTCAGTATGTGACATTTTCACTTTGCTTATTTTAAATGAAGCACAGTGGAAAAAAGATTTTTATTGAACTACCAAAAGACTGCAATACATAGAGATTTGTTTTAGTGACTTTGCAGATGTCTCTTTTATCCATCTCTCCTCTCCTTACACTCCTTCAGCTGCTGCTCAGGAGAAAACCTCCATTTAGGGAAAAGAATTCAGGTTTTATTTTCACATTAGATTTAACATGATCATTAAAGTCTATGGTACATTAAATATATTCAGAGTTTGAAAATAGTAGTCTGTATCCTAAATGAACTCCTGAACAAGGCAGTATAGCCACAGTAGATTTGCTGGTTGCAATTAGCTTTGTCATTTTTTTTCTCCATTTTATCTTGTGACACTTCTCAAATCGTCACCACCCCAAGAGTCTTTAGTGTCATGCTTTTTTTAGGACAGACTCATAAACGATGTATACCCTTACCAGGCTTATTAACAGACCTTTCCTAGACCTTTCTCCCACACACACCAATTAGGCAATTTCTCATCTATAGTTTTCATGCCTTCACTGTAAAAAAGAAACAGGTAACAAATATGTTGGAAATAAAGTATGTTAATTTGCACAAATTCTAGAAAATATTTTTTCCTTAGATGTTTTTGTGGAAAGCAAGGAGAAAAGAACTAGTATTTCCAAACTCATGAACTTCTGTTTTATCAGGTTTTTGTTCTACTTTGTTCTATTATCTATTTTTGTTCTATTCTCATTCTGTTATCCTCATATTGTTGATAAGAACACAAATCATTCAGCTTTGCTGCTACCACAGATTCAATTCAGTTAAAATGGAGAGAAAATAAACTACAAAGTTGTTGTTCAAGTGAAAATAGAGTAATAAAAAGATGTAATAGGTATCCTCTTCCTTCATATTGTTCTTTTTTCTATCTGTAATTTGAATTTCCATCCTGTGATTTTTGAAGATGTCTTCCCCTTCCCTGCCTTCTCTCTCTCTTGTCTACTCAAAAGAAAGAGCTGAAGAGAAGGAAAAAATTTAATTTTTATTTATGAATACTTACAATTATATTTGTATCAAAATCTGAAAAGCCAGAAATTTGGCAGAATTGACCATGGGAAGGAAACATGTAGTAAATTAAGTAGAGGATAGGTTGTTCTTCTCTGTCCCAAAGAACATGACAAATAACAAACACACTCTGTTTATCTATCTCAGAGTTTAACCAAACTAATTGAGAATTTTTGTTTTATTGTTGTTTGTTGTTGTTAGTTTTGCTTATTTGTTTTTTGGCATGTTTTGTTCTTTTCATTTGTTTTGGTTTTTTTGCTTGGTTGGGTTTTTTGCCTTTACAGTCTATTTCATTCTCCTATTTATTCTTTTATTGAAATCATGGTCTGGAATGTGGAACATCCCAATAACAGCCAAAAGTAGGTACATCCTCAATAAACAATGTATTAGTAGCACAAAAAAGAAGAATATGAACAGATTTAAAAAGTCAAACAAGAATTATCCTGACAAATTTCTGCTGAAAATTTCAGAAGCTATGGTAATTTAACGGGTAGAGCAGGGTCCATGTTCAAAGAGAAATTCATAAGCATATTTTTAAAAGTTCAAATCAACATTCCTCAGCAGCTGGAATCAGCTACTCTTTATCCTGATGGCACCTGGAAGTTTTCTGTCTTATATAATCCGTGTTTTGTAAAGCCAAGGTAAGAGATTTGGAAATGAGAATTTAAGTTTTATTCTTCTAGGTTTATCACTCCATAAAATCTGTACACTACAGCAATGGTTTTGAGTTGCTTCACTAATTTTTGTGTATATGGAAGTTAGACACATATGAAAGTTCTGAGAACTGCTGCCAAATAAATTATCATTATATGCTCTCCAACTTATAGCTCAGTAAAAAATAAAATAAATAAAATATTAAAATAAATCCCCTTAGGTTACTCTTAGGTTACTTGGGAAACACCTCTAAGTAAGGAGCATTGTGGTGAGGATTCATTCCTTACTGTTTTCAGGTTAGGATCTTCAGATTGATTAGAACTTCTCAAGGAAAGAAAGGATTTGGGAAAGCATGGGGAAAGAAAGTAAAGAAAAATAAATCATCACACTGAATTCAATGTTTATTTTGAACAGGAAGTGCTTCTGTCCACAAGGACAAAGCAGGATTATAACTCTTAAAATGTGTATCACTGTTGGGCAAGTTTAATGAAGTGGTACAACTTTTACAAGAGGTACCAATGAAAGCTAAATTGTTTCAAGGATTATGAAAATAAAGGAAACGCTGAAAATGATAAAAATGGAAATAGTGTTTTACGTATGCTGCAAGTGTGCGTTTTTTATAAAAAGGGAAGCATTTTAAAATATTTTTTCTGATATATAAATATATATACAGTGTTCCCTCTTTGGCAAAGCTAGTTTATATTTGGAGATGGGTAGTTTTTACCTATAAATTTCAACTTTGCTAAATCCACTATATAACTTCAATTTTATTGCATGCATGATAGATTCATGAAAAATATATGACATCAGATCAAAAGCCAATAGGTTTAGAGTTACTGACTGAAAGCAAGTGACATTAGGGGTCGAATGAGAAACCCCTTGAGTTTATTTTAAAAGACCCCAAACTTGACTGGACAAAAAAAATCTGTTGTTGATTATCTTGTTTAAAGTTCAGAGGTGAGGCTGTTTGATTCTGGGTCTCAGATAAAAGAGTGGAGTCCAAGTCTTCACCCTGACACTGGTGATGCACAGAGCTTCACCTTGAACAAAGTTCCTTCCAAGCAAAGGAAACCTCTTCAGGGAGGCTCAGGTTCTAAATCATGTCAAAATTTGAAATTCTTTTTCAAACTCTTCTTTGGTGTCACTTTACTTAATTCTCAGGAAAATACAGTGAAGGTTATCTCACTCAGTTACTTGAGTTATCTCACTCTGTTACTTGAGGCAGTTTGCATTGGAAATGCTTGGCAGTCAAAACGCATAAGACAGGTAATAATGTAAACTCTTGATATTCCAGCCTCTGATTGTTTAGGGTTTTTAAACTGCTGCCTAACAAAATCTGACATCTGCTGGGATGATGAGGATGGGAAATGCCAGTTTCTAAACAGCTGTGCCTATATTTTGCTAAATGTCTCTTTGTCATTATCCATCCTCACTGTGGATTTTTGGCAATCATGCCTCATATTAGGCCCTTCTGTACGTCAGTTTTCAAAGACATTAGAGTTGTGTTTAATCTCCTCAGACATATCGTCCCATGTCATTATTCTCTCTAGACCATCTTCATTTCAGCAACAAAGAGGAAAGGATTAAGAATTCTGACTACAGCTAAGGATCCCTGTTTCCTCTTTCATTCTTTAAGATGAAGATATTGACTCTCTTCCTGGAGTTTCCATCTACTTCAGTGTCTGCAGTAGAATGAAGCACATCAATCTTTCTGATTGTGTTCTTCAAACATTTACTTCTAAAGCTGTGGAAATGAGATTTCTGGTATGTTGAGGATTGCTTTGATCATTTTCTATGGTACAGAGCACAAGTCTTCACACAAATAGATTTATCTGTTACATAGATCATTAGTACCTGCATGTTAAAGAATTTGACCTAGCAGAAAAATTACTATTACTTATATGAATCAGCAGATAAAAATTTACTGTTCTTATATGAACTAGCCACTTTACTGACAAGTAATCATTAAAGTCTTTTTAGAAAATGAAATGGAAGTTTCCTTACCTATAAAAAATATCCTGTCTGCGTAAAGAGAAGAAGAATGCATAACAAAGAGAAGACAGTAAGCTTTCTATAGGTTATAAGATTTTTTTTAAAAACCATTCAATGGGTAGAATAGTTAACTCCTCTTCAGAATACTTGAGACACTTGTTCACATCCAGTGGTAAAAGAATTTTATCTGTAGACATTAAATTGTTGCAGTTAAATGTGAGTTAAACAAAGTAATGTGTATACTTAAGTGTGGGGTAGGAGCACTCTTGTTTCTAATTTTTCATTTACAGTCCCCACATGATTCATTGTGTCATTGAACTTTAAATTTTTTGTAATAAAATTCTTTTTTTTTCAGGTAGTCCTACAATCATAAAGTACCAGTAAACATTACATAAGTAGATATTATTTTTACCTGCTTTGAGAATCAATGACAGAAAAAAGTGGAGTACTTGATAAAGGACAGGTCACAGAGTTTGTCAGAATCTACTAGAACAAGCCTTACTTGATCCTTAGTCCTACCTGGCAGCGGGAGCAGGAGGCAGCCTCACGTTCTTCTGAAGATTCTCAGAAGCACCCAGGTTTCTGACAAAGTGCACAGACACCCAAGAACACATCAAAGAAGTAGCACCCAGAAACTGCTTTGCAAACCCCTACACCTGCTGGCTGCCTCTGAGAGTTGTGCCCTGCCCCTGATTGTGTAGACCCATACAGAGGAACAAACCAAGCATACACAGCAACTCAGATATCCTGCCCAACTCAAACCTCTGGTCAAGCTGCCTGAAAAGGGGCCCTTCAAGCAGAGGCCAGATTTCAAGTCGATCTGTAATGAATTCTGTGTGAATCAGAAGCCAGCTTACACAATTAGGTAGAAATCAGGGCAATGAAATTAGATCTTTGAGACACTTCAGTCTTTCCACTGGGCTCTGTAAGCTTTGGACTGAGTCCCAAAAACTCTGAGTTTCACCAGCTGTTTTATTAGAATTGCCATATTCAAACACATTCAGTCTTTTGTTCCATTACATTTAGATATATTTGAGCTATTTATAGATGTGGTGCATCTCTACATCTTCAGATCAAATTTATACAGGTAAAATGTTGAGAAGCATAATTTAGATTCAGATTAAAATAGATGGTGAATTTCATTACTGGAAGATGCTGCATCACTGGAGGTGCTGTTATTGACAGGAGATATGAAACTAATGTCTTACATTAAGTGGCAAAAGGTCAGTGGTCGTGCTTGAGTGAGATACACTACAAAGCATATATAATATTAGTGGCTCTGTGTGACTGCCTAAGGCACTCCATCCAGATATGTAATTTATACAGTATTCCCAAAATCTTTGACTTACACCAAAAGGTATAAATGCCTTTATATATCAACATATAAACTCATAGAGAGTATTTATTTTTTAATTACTAGGACTTTTAAGTGTTCACTGAATGACAGCCTTGGTGATATGGAAAAAAAGAGGATGTACCACTAATTAGTTATTTTCCCCTCTCAAAAGTGTTATCTTTTGTTATCCAAACTGCACAGCTCCAATTATTTTTGCTTCTTTTTTTTTTTTTTTTTTTTTTTTTTTTTTTTTTTTTTTGTGTGTGTCTACCCTTTAGGCTGAGTATATTCTTTCCTACAGCATTGAGAGATTCTGCATGACTTGTGCTTTCTCAGCTGCTGATGATTTCTCATTCTGTTTGAACACCTTTGAACAGCATATGTTTTTCTCATAAAACTACTCTCTACTTTAGAAAGTCTGTAAGAAACTGGAACACGCCTCATCTCTCTGTTTGGTTTGCTGATCTATTGGACTTTCAAAGTAATCCAGACCTCCATAGTTTTCACAATTCACTGTGAAACTATAGGTCCTAAGGAATCTTCTAAAACCTGGGGCTTATAGGGTTTGTAAAGGTCTTATTTATTATATGTTATATATATCTTCTCAAGTTCCTTACTTTTCAAAATCTAATTTTTTATATGGCCTAGCTTCTTTAGGCAGAAATGGTCACTTATGCTATTGACCAATGATCTAGCAGATGTTTGAAATGAATATATGCTGGTTAGAGTTCTAGAACAAAACCGTCTAGATATCTTTACGAAAAATCATTTTCTAAAAATTACAAACTAAGCAAGGCTTTGGATTCTTTGTCTTGTCAAACAAGATCACAGGTCTAACAAAATATGAATGAACAGAAAAATCTAAATCCAATCCCTGGATGTCACTCTGCTGGTGCAGAATTTGGAGCAAGAATGGCAAAGCAAATATCCCAACAAGTCATTCTTTTTTGGTGGATTGAGCTCTTGTCATTAGAACTCTGAATTTTATATCTTTCATGTATTTGGTGTGGAAAGGAATAATGGGAATGCAGAGGCATGGGGTTGAATGTGGGTTACACAAAAGACACAAGCATGGAGAAAAGAGGAAGGAGAGGAAAAGCAAGAGCGAATTATGAGCTGTACCAATCCAAAGCTTGAACAAACTTTTGGTTTCCTTGTAAAAGATGATATAAATTTTGGAAGGGTACAGTGTTGTAGGCCAGGGTGGTTTTCCTCTGGTCCACAACCTTCCGGAAGCCGGCTGCGTTGGTGGAAAGGAGTGAGGAAGGGTCTTTGCATGGGTCTTCAGAGAAGTTTATTCCAGCCCCACACGCATGCTGTTCCCGAGGCAAAGACCAAGGCCTCTGGGCCCTGATAAGGGTTAAGTATGTGGGGTGGTCTGGGCAGGCCACATTCCAAGGTGGGGCCAGATAACAGGAGGGTAGGTGGGGGTGGGCTGAGAAGCAGGGGTTCATGGGGATTGTAGACAAACTATGGAACTGGAACAGGGCTTATGGAGAGGGCAGGACAGGGGCACATTTACCTTTTGTGTCCCTTCTTAACAGGGGGTTCCCACAGTACAGTTTATAATTCTGAAAGTATTTCATGAAAATGAGATTTTAACTCATTATGAAATTATTCAAAACTGTCTCAATATCTTCTCAGAAATATCAGGAAACAAGTTTGGAAGCTTTTGCACATCTCTATTAGGCAAATTTCTATGCATTACAGTCCTGATCCTACCCCACTTAAAAAAATATTTGCAGCATTTTCGTCTTAAGTAGATATATATCATATAAAGAATGGATCTGAAAAAAAAACAAAAGAGGAAAGTCAATGTCAAGAGAAATTTTACAGTGTTTGCTGTTACTGTTAATTAATAAAATCCAAATCCAAGACAGAACCTCAAGCTGAGATGTCTAGTAATGGAAAGAGCCAAATTTGCAAGGTGTCCTGAAGATTATCCAGAGAAAATTGAATAGTATATAGTCTTGCTTCTTTTAGGCAAGAACTATAAATATTCTTCCATACTCACCAGGCTGGACTTAAGTGTTTGATATCTTCTTCTTACCTTACCTGTTGGTAATAAGAAGGAAAAATAATTTTTGAGGGAGCTTGGTTCTTGCAACAGAAATGCCAGGGGGAGGAGGGGAAAAAGAGTACAAAAAGATAAGGAGGACTAATAACCAAGATATCAAAATGAATAAGGACAGCAAAGGAGAAGAGCAGAAAGCACACTGATGAAAACAGTATGGTGATACCAATCCGTATTTCCTGTTTTTCTACTCTGAGATAGGAGACTGCTGACTGCAATCATACATTCAATTAGCGTTCCACTTTATCCCATTATTTACGTTGAAGTACATATTTCACTTCACTTGATGTTGACAGTAATTTATATATACATGTAGTTATAAATTATTGCATAGTTATCTCCATGCTTAAAGATGTTTAATGAAAAAATGTTTAATATTCAAAAGAAATAAAATTTAACTTTTGTTATGGAAAAAAAATTACTGACAATATTTCTGCATTTTTAAGGAAAGGTTTCTGTTTTACTGACATTGGAAATATCAGGCATAAGAAAGTAGCTCTGACAAATATTCAAAATTTACATTTATATATTTAGACCTGTAAAGGAAACCTGTATTTAGCTTGAATGTATATGTGTGTGTGAATATGTAAATGGTTTCCATCCTTAAAATTAAATTAGTTTTTGGTACGACTTTCAAATGAACTGCAGTTATAAACCCCCAGTTCAGAAGCATAAAGGCAGAAAATATAAGTCCAAAATCAAGGAAAATAATGTGATTTATAAATTTGTTTTACTGTGAAATATTCTCCAAAATACTTGAATTATTTCCATGTACAGACTCAGACCTTCATAGCTCATGAATATAGGTTCTGTATTTCAAAGATTTAAGAGCCTGTACATCAACATTTGATTTCAGACTCTGTGAAGGTGGGAAAGCTGGTGTGAGCCTTGGATCCGGTGACTGCCCAGTGGGTTTGTTCTGCAGTTACTTTGTTTAAAGTGAAGCACTTTTACTGTATTACTAACAAGTTTAAGCACCTCTACAAATAGAAAAGAAACAGGACCTGAAACAGAAAGTGATTTTGAAAAAAGTACTTAGAGTTAATCTAAATCTGAATTTACTGTTCAAATGGGAACGCTGGTTTGAAATATTTATATTTTGTTTTGTATTTCATCAGAAAATTTGTAACCCCACATAGGTGTTTTTTTAAAGGACTAGCTCTACAGTCACTGCCTCCAGTGCATATATTGACCTCAGTAGATTATACAACTGAAGACCTACTTCCTTCTGGGAGAAGTATTTACTGTTAAATTGGTGGAGCAATGACAGCTTACATCATGTGATAGGGAGCAAGATAAAATGGACTCATATTTCAGCTTGAGACATGTTAGAGGAAACCACTGTAGTTCTTTGAGTGTTTATCCTGTTGCCTGAAATCCTTTGGACTCGTCTTTCTCTTAAATCCACATCCTTTCTTTGTCTCAAAGCTTCACTGCTTTTTTCCAGTCCATTTCTACACAATTTCTGTGTCTTTTCCCAGTTCTTTTGCTCCACATACATCCATAAAAAACCTTTGCTGCTGCTGAATGCTGGCAAAATTCATGCCAGTGCTGGTATCATAAACCTTAACCACCTGGTACCAGGTTATTCTCTAGTGAAAGGTAGAGAAGTGAAATTTTGATTTTATTGAATAACTTCTTGGTTTTGGAAGCTCCTAGCTCTATTCCTATCAGGTGGTCAGTTTTTTGGCTGTAGCCACACCATGAGTGGAACGCAATGTGATCTAGAAAAATAAGCTGCCCTGAACTTGGAATATTTGTTAAGTTTTTAATGCTAAGAACTAAAAAAAAAAAATAAAAAAAATAAAAATAGAGACCTATTGCATTTAATATAATTAATAAAGCATGAGAGACTTTGTCTAGTATAGAAAAGAGCAGTTACCAAAAAAAAAAAAAGATTAATTAATAACTAACCTGTTGTAGATTGAGCCCTTGAAGCAACTATGCAGCACTCAACTGCTCACCCCAGTGGGACAGCAGAAGAGGAACAGAAGAGTAAAAGCAAGAAATCTTATGAGTCCAGATAAAATTTATTTAATAAAAAAAGATTAAGTGGAAGAAGGAAGAAAGAAAATAAAACAAAACGAGTGATGCAAAGAGAGTCACTCACCACCTTCCAAGTCTAGACTAATTGTCTCCCAAGCAAAAGATGGCTAACCCTCCTAAAACCTCCTCTTTTTCCTTTTTGTTGCCGAGGATGACATTACATGGCATGAAATATCTGGTTTCTCTGGGTTATCTTCCTGGTTGTGTACCCTCACAAAATCTTGCATATCCTCCAGTCTATTCATGGGGGAAGTGAGGTAGAGTGAGGAAAGGCCTTGATGTAGTGCAAGCACTGTTCAGCAACAGCTGAGATATTGGTGGGTTATCAGCATTGCTTTAGACACAAATCTAAAAACCCATTACCGTACAAGCTGTGTGAAGAAAATTAACTCCACCCCAGACATAACCATAATTTGATTAGGAATTTTACACATTTTTGGGCACATGTTAAAATAATTTGCACACCAGAAAACTGTAATGATTTTGATAATAGTGCAACAGATCTTAGTTGAAAGAAGTAAAATTGTGGCAGTCTTCTTTTGGCTAACCGTGATACTGACTTAAATTTCATCAGATCACTTCACTGAGAATAGTTGTCTTACTTAGCTCTCATGAAGCTGAGAAAAATTGCCAGAATATGGCTCATTTAAGTAGTACTTATACTATTATTTGCTGTCCCGTAATTTTTAATTTTAGAATCCTCAAGATTTTCTTAAAATTAGTAATATATATGCACATATTTATATGTATGCACGCATACACACATTCTCACACTCATATATATCTATATATTGTATCTCTTAATGTTTATCCCAAAACTCAAAATTTATTCAGAGATACTGACGATCATTTTGTCATTTGAAATGTAAGTAAAATGTTTAAAAGTAGTTTTACAATAATGTTCTGGTGCTAGTCCTGAAGAAACTAAGGAATTGAAACTAAGATTTGCAGGAGTGCAAACAGGTTAGAACTTAATCCAGTGGTATTTGTAAAGCATTCAACTGGCCAAATGATTAAAATTCTGAGATAATCCAATAGAATAAATTAAAAGAGGATTCTGGGTGTCAGGAGTGTGCTGGGAAGAAATTGTAACTTTTGAGAAGTCATGATGCCTAAACATTTTAGAGCTTGACTAATCTGTGTTGTCATCGTTAAAAACTGTATTATTGGAAGGATTTTAACAGATGTCAATCCTCTTAATTTTCTGTCTCACTGCTGTCGACAGCTTACCTTGATCTTAACCAGTGTTTCATGGTCAAGAGCTAATAAAGCCGATGACATCACTAAGAAATTGTGCAGAGTTTTATATTTCATTCTTTATTTTAAATTCTTGAACTTGTTACATAAATCCCATTTACAGTCACAGAGCGCAGAAGTCAATCCTTCTCTACTCTTGTGGCATCCCTAAAGCTGTCTATGGAGTAGCCATGCCACTTCAGTGGAAATAATTGTTCATACACAGGGTTATTACAGATGCCATGTGGGGTAGTGGCAGAAAATTACATGGTTTAAATGATGGACAAGGATGTACTGCAGGATATGTGAAAATTTAAACATAGTATAACATCGTGAGTCATTTGTTTTAAGTTTTAAGGATCCTCTGGCATAAATTCCCTTGCCAAGGTTAGAAGGACATATTTGGCTACCTTCACTACTGGTATGGAAACCAGCTGCAAGAAAAACATATGATTTAAATACATTTTAAATGAGTAATAATTTCAATGCTCTATGGAGTGTTATTTCAGAGATGAGTAGTGGTGTTCCCTGGTGATTTTCCACCATTATAAATCCTTATGACTGAAAGCAAGTTGTTTGCAATGAATGACACCTTCAAGGTAAAGTGAGATTGCTACCTGCTGTTACAGCTGGTAAAATAAAAAACAACTAATTTATCTCATTTTCTTTCCCACACATCTTAACAGATGAACAGCTGACCCAAAACTTATGATAAAAGAGGCATTTTCTTAAAGTTAGATTTTTTTATTTGCAGTCTAGCTGGTACTGCAGTTCTGAAATATTAGTTTTACTCCATCAAAATTTTAAAGCGCTTCCATTTCCTTTGAAAACCTATATTCCCTTTAGTGCCTGGCAGAAGAATCAGGCTAGATTCTTTGGAAGGCAAAAAGAGGACAGAATTTATCCTACCAAGGCAAAAAGTATAGAAAAAGTGCTTTTTGAAGAAGGAAGACTTTTGGGGATCCTTGAATACTTCTCTCCTTGACCTGAATATTCCCTTTTTGCTAGTAGAAAGATTAAAACGTTGAGAGGGATGTGGATACTCTGTCCAATACTTATCTCCATGCCTATTTTTTATCTGTCTCCAGTATTGCTGAGATCAGTTGCAAAGCAAACTTTACACTGAATCACCAGGGCAGACACACCCTACAGTCCCTTTGCACAGATAAATTTAATGAAATGTTTTGCCAAATAGTTCATCACCCTTCAAAAAAATGGGACTGATGAGCTCTATGGCTTTAATATTGTCAACAGCAAACATTTAAAAGCATGCACCAGGTTATCTTCATAAAAGGAGTCACAAAAACATTATAGAATTCACAAGTGATATTTTTCTGGGTTTTAGAATATTAAAGACCATGGGTTCCAGCCTTGATTACAAGACTCACAATAAAAAGTCCTTATTTTAAAAAATATATTTGCATGTACAGTACTGAATATGATATATTATTATAGATTAAATAAAATATTTTTTCAAGAAAGATATTAAATACATTGAGAGTTATAATAAAGTCACAAAAAGTAGTGAATAGTAATCAGAATTTCTACCAGTTTTCTACTTCACAGAGAGTTAATTCATAACATAATCATAATCATAGAAAAAGTACTGCCTTTCTGGAAATTAAGAATTATGTGTGTCACTGGATTCAATATAAAATAGTTTTTAAGTATTTCAAACGAAACTTGCAAAATAGGATTCTAGTATTTTGATTAATTTGAGAGTATTGCAAACAAAAGAATAAAAATACCATCTTCTTCCTCTCACACCAGAAAAGATGTTGAGGGGTTAATTTTGGGAGTGCTTGCTGTATTACCATGAGGGAAGAAAATATGAGAATGACATTTGAAATGTCATATCAATCATTGCTGTTGGAGTTTTTCTATCCATTGTCATGCTTGATCCTCAGACCCCAGGGAAACACCAGAACAGTAACAATTTGTCTTGTTTAGCCTACATCCAGGAAATAAATTATCTGAAGCTCAAATGACAGAGATTTTAAATTTATACAGCAGGTTTCAATAGTATTCACTGTAATTGACAAGAATCAGGGTGAAATTTTGATGAAGATTGAACCATGATTTACAAAGTGCAAAACCAGAGACATCCTACAACCTCTCTTTTTAGTGTATGCTTGAGAATACAGAGATTTTTAAATTTTTATTTATATGAACGAAGAGCACAGTATTTTGAAAATTATAATCCAATAATTTTTTTTAAATAGCAGAATAATTTTAATGAAATTTAGTGCCCATCCAGTGGCTTCGTAAAAAGCAATGCATTGACAAAATATTACTGCACAAGAAAGAGTAGTAGTACAATTAAACCACCATAAATAGTAGCAGCTATCTTAAAATTGTCTACCTTCCTTTTATTCTCCTCCTTCTAACTTGCAGCAAAGATTTATAAATGTGATTTTAAAAGCATTTGCATGGCATTCCTTAGTAGTAATTGTATTCACCATTACTGACAGCAACTCTGCATCAGCACAGAATATACAAGAATGCTATTTCTTTGAATGACTCTTCCTTTGATCGCTGCTCCTCTAAATAATATAGGAGATTACCAAGATTTTTTTCTTTAGTGTCAATTTTTCACAAAGAAAGCACCATTGCTTCTTATTGGTTTTAACGGATGCATTCCTGTTGAAGTCTGATTTTACACCACTAACTCTTGCTAGAATAGAGCACTAGCAGGCTGAAAGAGTGGATTCTCGTACATAGAATAGATTTACAAAATTTATTCACTGATCTGTTGACATTAAAATTTCCTTAAAATGTGTAAGCTCATATTGACCTAGCACCTTTGAATTACAGTATCCCTCAGATACTATCATATTTTTTATGTTGTGGTGGTTTTTTTATTATTTTTATTATTTTCTAAACCTCCCCTCCCCCATTTTTTAAGACTGTTCTCTTCACTGCAGAGCTTTCAGAGGGAGACATCTATTTTACATTTTATGGCCCAGTACGTGACATGGAAGCCAAACTCCAACAGCATTCTGAAAGAAAGCTTCTGCTGTTTGTCTACATTATTTAGCTTCAACCTCTTTGCACAGAAAATTATCCAGTAACTGCCTGGAACTTAAAAAGCAAAGCAATTAACATGAAATCAAAACTGAAAAGTAACTCAATAAATGAAAAACACAAATAAATAGAAGGAAGCCAAATAAATAGATAAGCAAGCCTATATAAGGGCTTCATACTTTCAAAGCCTCAATCTCTGGTTACCAGACAACAGCATGGAGCATTAAGAAATCTCTAGGAAAAGAAATCCTTCTATTTCGAGGTATATGTTTGTGTTAAGTCCAATGGGTTAGTGCAATATGGGTAGCTGAAATAGGTACATAAAATTCATTTAACTTTACACAGATTTAAAACTTCACTAGCCCCAGTTAGTACAAAAGATTATGCAAATCTGAATTTATATCAAAATGTACAATTTTTTTTCATATTACTGCTATAAATTTATTTTGATATCCACTCATAAACCACATAATGCATATAGAGATATATGTATTTTCCTTATCTGCTGATAAATGGAGTTTTAAAAGATCATGAAAATGCAGAAATTGCAACTATAAAGGCATATTAGGTTAATTAATTGTTATTTCTGTCTTTCTCTAATAAACTTCTAGAAAACCAAAGTCATTAGAAGCTTATCACTTAAATTCCATTAATTCTTCTATGAAATTGCAGATGTAGTCAGGAATACTGCTTAATTTAAATATTTTATATACATATTATCATACATCTTCACTGACATAAGAGAATAAGGGGCAACATTTTCAATCTCCACAAAGCTTAAGTGCTGAGTAGTTAAAATATTTTGCCTAAAAATGGAATGGAGGAGATTAATGTTCAACATGACATATTATGTATATGATAAGGAGACATAGAAATGAATTTGCCCTTAATTAGAAATGGAACCACCTGGTCAGAAGTTGATTTTACAGAATCGTAGAATGTTTAGGGACCTTAAAGATCACCTAGCTCCAGCCACCTGCCATGGACAGGGGCCCTTTCCAGTGTCAGGTTTGGGGAACCATAAACTTTCCTGACAGTTCAATTTTTCCTTTGAAAGGATTGAACTATACCTTTGAGTTAAGGTATGTGAGAGAACTTCCTGGTTGAGTAAAAGTGCTTGTATCAGCTGCATGCAGCTGAGAAAATGCAGAGGAAATGCAGTTTAATTGTGTATCTAAGCTGAAAAAAAAATTCTCTCAGACAAGTGGAATTAAATCTGGCCAAGTATGTCAAGGAAAATAGGAAGGGATTCTTCAAGTACTTCCATAACAAAAGGAAAACAAAGGATAATGTGAGCCTAGGAGTAAATGGAGGAGATACCCTGGTAACTGAGGATGCAGGGAAAGCAGAGCAACCAAATGTCTTTTTTGCATTGTTCTTCAGTGACAAGACCAGCCCTCAGGGATATCTGACACAGGACACCAGGGTAAGGAATGCTGCAAGACTTTCACTTGGTCAAGGAAAAGTGGATTAGAGAGCACCTAGGAGAACCTGACATCCACAAGTCATCCTCACACTGTTGTTTTCCTCTTAATAACACAGAAAGCCTTGACAACAGTGAAAGATTTAGTCCTAAGGAATTAGGAGGATTTTAAAAGTATCTACAAATGGTTGTCCTTCCCATATGCTTTGCATTTATTCAATTAGCATTCAGACCATGCAGTCACTAGATACATAAAGACAAGTGGTGTTCGACAGAGGACAAGTGGGTAGCACCTTGGACTGATGAGCTAACACACCTTTGAATATCCTGAGTGATAGAACAGGTTTCAGAAGAAAAAAATACCAGAAGCTTCAACATTGAGCATCATATAAGTTTGATGTCATCTGTGCATGCAAAGTGAGTGATAATAAAAATGCATCGTCCCTTCTCACTGGTAAGGTCCTTCGGTTGAGGTGGGAGCTTCTAATAGTTCCTTCTTTTATATATGTTCCTTATTTTTTAAAGATTAAAGAAAAAAGTTGACTATTTTTTAATTAATAATATGCTGTCAAACTAATTTTCTGCAATGAGCTGCAAACTGATTGAAAATGGTAGCAAACGTAAATCAAGTTTTCATTTCTTATGTGTGTAATATTACCACACAGACATTTCAGATATATCCTCATAGCACTTCATATACACAAAGTATGAGGACCCTGCATGGAACAAAGATCTGAAAAATTTTAGCCTGTTTGTCCAGAGAAATCACAAACTCTTTCTCTGCAGTTTACATCGTAGATGTAAAAATGCTTACAACATATCTGTGTACTAAAGAACAAAATCCCACTTTCTAGGAAAACAGACAATTTTTGTCTTTGGATAATCCTTGTATTTAAAAATGACCAGGATTAAAGATATTTCTAAGACATATCCTGGTATAAGTTCCAGTTCATATGTAGTGCATTTGCTATGCAAAAGAAAAAAAATGTGGTGCATTTTCATACAAAAGAAAAAAATTCACAGTGTGAATAATGGGAAAAGAGAATTATTATTTCTCTAAACAGAAGAGTAATATAAATATTAACAAAAGGAAAGCTGGAAAATGAAAAATATTCCTACCTTTTTGAGGGATTTTAAATTACATTTGCCTATGCTCTTATATTTTGTTTGATTTTCTGCTACAAGTCCCACAGGGTATTATGAAAGGATGATACATAAATATTTCCATAGGATTTAAGGGTGATCTTGAAAAAACTGCAATTAAAACAATAAGAAAAAATCCCGTTAGAATTCTATGTTTTTTGCCCAGACTACCACGGTAATAATACAGACGATGCATTAGTCGCTTAAGTTAAAAGATGTTTGCATTTTTTTGTAATACAGTCAGAAACTTTCACTATACAAGACTAGTATCTGTTCTTTCTGAAGCCAATGAAGGCTCTCTCTGCTGGAGATGTCATGATTGTCATTGAATCCTGGTTGCACCTACATAGGAGAAGCAAGCCTGGTCTTGTTCTGTTTGATATTAGCAGCAGTGTTCCCAGCAACTCACAAGGCAGGAGTCGAGACAGGGCCTAAGCACTGCCTTCATGGTGTTATCTTCCCTCAGTTTCTGCTGCCTGCTAAAAAAACCTTGAACTTCAATGTCCATAAATCCCACAGGACTCGTTCCCACACAGGAAAGCAAGATTTGGTTAGGCATATGACAGCTCTATACAGAGGCTTTTACTGAACGTGCAAACCCTGGAACTGGCATGGCTCATGGCTGTGAATCTTCTAAGAGTCCGTAGTCATTGAGAGAATTTCATCTCTGAGAATGAAATTATTAATGTCATCAGAAGAGCTTTAAACTCAAAGATAATGAGTGTAAGAGGTCCTTTATGCAGAGTAACTCTGCTGAAACAATAATTGACAAAAATATATATCTTTCTAGGTCAGCTGTCCACCTTCCATGAGTCACCAAGGATATGTGATTATGGATTCTGTAAACTGTAGAGTGGATAAGACAGGGAAACCTGATATTTCACTAAAATAAAGTTTCTGGTATCTCCAACTTCCACAGGCATGAAGTAGCTCCTATTCAAACACCTTCAATAACCTTGATCTTCCATGCCAGAGGTCTACATTGAGGTGAAAGACAGACTATCAGTCCTCCTTAAATGGGAAGCTTCTCCTTTAGTTGTGTGTCTAGTAAAGAGGTAACTCCTGCACCCTCTTTGGAGTGATGTCAATGTCTAGAGAAGAAGACGATTATAAATTAATGTTAAAAAAGAGCATGAAGTGTAATGTTGAACATATAAAATATTTAGTATTGAGTTGAAAGAATTCTAAAATATGACTTTCTGGCAGACTTCTGAAAATGGCAAGTGATTCCAAAATAAACTGAATAGCTTTTATTTGAGCCAACATACCAGCTTATAAGGATGAGGAAGGGTAGGGTGAACACTGCTCTGAGCACTTTATCTTATTCCTTTAATCCGACTCACAACAAGCACTAGATTCTCTGATTTAATTTCTTACTAGCAGCAGTGAATGATGAAAACCACAGTGGCCTTCACAAGCATTGCAGAGCTGACAGCTCTGTTCTTTGTAGACAAGATACATTATTACTGATAAAATTTTGATTTTCACCTTAGTCATATTTTCTAAAAAGTGTGCTAAAAAATAAGTTGAGTAATTTGGGAGCTTCACTGCAACTTTGAATAGGATTCAAACAACCTCTGAGTTATGCTTTGCTTGTTCTTCACAGCTCTTCTCCATAGGTACAATATATGTCTTAAATATGATTCTATATTGTGAAGTTTAACAGGGAAGTACTAGTATTAAAATAGGCTATCATGTAGGTAACAGTGATGTAAGTATAGGGAGGACAGCATACTTTGTGTGGTTTACCATTTAGTTTGGTTTCATTCTTTCAGTCTAACCTGAATAATGTGTTACCTTACTGGTGTACTTTTGTTTGATTACTGTGAGGTACACATAGGTCTCCAAGTATTGACATTGAGAAATTGTAATTATTATTGGGTGGACTTGGATATATTTCACTACACTGATATTTATTTTTCTCTCATGGACTGCAATATACAGCTGTCTTCATCTCAAAACACACCAAAGTTTTTAAAGAACTCAAGCCCATTACTGAAGTCACATTGCAATAACTCTAATAAATTGCACCTGTGAACTCCTCTCTGGTTTATTTATATACTGTATCACAGGTTATTAACAGAAAATAACCCACTGAGATACAACATTCTTGTTTACAGTGAGATGCTGGTAGTGACAGCAGGAATATAAAACATAAAATCAACAGGGAACATAGAACTAATAAAAAGACAAGGGTCTATAAAGCAGAAAAAAAACCCCACAGCCAACTGTGAAGGCAAAAATAAAACAAAATAAACTTCCAGCATAAAACAATCAAAAATCTGCAGTATATTTATAGATACCAGAGAGCACAAATACCCACTGAGCTTGAATACTTATGGCTGTCAGGAAATCTGTGAGCTATTCAGAATCAAAATTTGATCAGCAGAATATATCTCTCAAAACCTGGTTATGTCTACTTCACCATAGCAAATGGAAAGGAAAAAAAAAGGAAAGAGAAGAGAAGAGAAGAGAAGAGAAGAGAAGAGAAGAGAAGAGAAGAGAAGAGAAGAGAAGAGAAGAGAAGAGAGAAGAGAGAAGAGAGAAGAGAGAAGAGAGAAGAGAGAAGAGAGAAGAGAGAAGAGAGAAGAGAGAAGAGAGAAGAGAGAAGAGAAATCAGCCAGGGAGAAAATTATGTTTAAGGAAAAAAGAATAGAAATAATTAAAAATATATTGGAGAAACAGACTATTTTGAGACTGTTTGGACTCATTATTCCCCTTAAAATTGTTTTCAGATGAACATCTGGTATCTTTACGAGTATCCTGATACAAATAATGGATAAATGCCACGAATATATTAACCATTCTATTGCTCAGTACAAAAATTTCTCCCTGTGATACTAAGAGAAAATTCATCTGAGACACGTGAAAGTGGTGAGGATATGATGATTATTTTATATATCATATTATATTGTATGGGATGTCGTCTATAGAGATCTGCAGCATTCCTTGTCATTCTACAGTTTTCCACGTCAGGTTTTACTTTCTCCATACCTTCGTTTGGTGTCACCTAATATTCAAAGGGACAGGGGAATTTTTCAAAATAAAGAGAAAATAAAGCTTTTATATATATATATAAAAATTTTTTTTTAAGAAAGATAATAGGTGGGGAGTATCTCTTCCTACTCCTGAGTGCAGAAAACAAGAAATGTCACAATTTTTAGCACTCATTATTTGACAAATTCAGAAATGACATCTATCAAAATAAATGAAAGGCAGAAATATTTCCTAGCTATAAATATTTTATGTTCAGGCTTGAAAACATAGCCACGAAGGGGTGGTGGGGTTGGAAAAGGCTAAACTTTGGTATAAGACACACAATTAAACGTTTTCATCTCGTGTGGAAGTGCATCTTCACATTTATGTCATAGTGAAATAGTACACTTCTGGGACAACGCCAGTTTGCATATCACTTAGTCCCAGAGAACACTGCCAGGCACAGAGTAACAGAGTCCTGAGATTTGGAGATGGGATAAAAAGTTCATGTTTATGTCACCAGGAGAAAAACAGCAAGGGCAATAGGTAAAACAAAAATGCTGCCGGCTAGGTCTTGAAAATCCAGTCTTGGTTCTCCTCCTCTGAACCAAGATTCTCTGGTTCATACAATGAACTCTGAAATTATTTCCTCATTCCTGACATTTATTTCATTATCCATGCACAGAATAGCTACAGAATTGCTATGAAAACCTGATCTACCCTTACCAGCAGGATGCGGCTTATATCATTTGACATGGAGTCACTCAGAGCTCTTTCCCAGCAGTATGGACTCTCCAGGAGTGAGAGGGTTTACAATGTAAATAATATAATTCCTTATTCCTCTCCTAATTCTGGCTGTCCATAGTAAAATACTATAAACTAATTCCAGTCATTACAGGTACTTCTGTTTGGGCTAGTCAATGACCCACTGCATTAATTCTCTTTAGTATGCAGCAAGGTTAAATGAAATCACCAGCTTTCCAAGGGCTGCTTATCTTGTGGAGTGATTTCACTGAGGGTCTACCCTAGCTGGATGCCATTCTGGAATTCTACACACCTAGCAAGGACTATTCCTGTATTGTTAGTAGTTTGGGTTTTTTGGGGTTTTTTTATTCTTTTTTTTTTTGCCTGCTTCACTGTGAACAACAAAATACTCCACAATGCTATCAAGAAGACTGAAGTAGACAACCACCTGTGTTATTTTTTCAGCTGAAGGGAATCGTCATCGTTACAAATAGCTGCAGTTTATGTATCAGCTTCATGCTCACCCCTCCCAATGAGCAGAGTTATCTGATTTATTCACTTCTTTCTGGGTTTGAAGTCATTGACTATAACAGTTGTGGTGTTATTGATATACAGCCTGTAAGTCACAGACATCCCTTGTGAGGTTTTCCAAGGAGAGTATCAGCATTCTTGTACGTTTTTGAGGAAAATCTTCTGCTAATACTTAGTAAAAAATAGTGGGCAAAGATTCTTTACACTATTTCCTGTGCACCTATATGCAACCAATCTGTAGCATTCACAATCTAAGAATTAAATATTAAGATGATTAGGATCATCTGATTTTTTGCCACTCTACCAAACACCCCATTGTCATCAGCAAATCTTGGAAATTAACTGATCTGATCTGCCTTGGGATAAAGTTAATATGCAGTGTAACTTGTGCTGTGTTCCACTTCATCTCATGTAAATTGCTCTGAATCTAAAATTGTGTATTTAATTATCAGTAATAATTTATTTGTATTAAAAAACCCCAAAAAATGTATTTTTGTCTGTTGTTTCTTAAGCAGTAATGCAACTTGAACTTTGACTGTCAAATCAGAAGTAACCACCTAATCTATAGTGCAAAGCTACTTTAATTTATAATGGACATGTTTGCTTAGCTCACATGCATTTAAAAGAAAATAGGAAAAAAAAAAACCAAAACATTTACAAAAGGGTACAATGGTCCCTGAAGACACAACATCTCATTTTCAATTCAATTGGCAAGAATACTAATTGCATTATCACATATTCAGCAGCATTCAGCAAAGTTATTTATTCATTCATCCTTAAGACCTGGGATGTCTAGCGGGTCACTTCCAATAAGCACTACCTTGAGAATCTTAAACGATGGTATACAAAGAAAATTAGATGTAGAGCTGCTGGAAAAAGAATCTCTCACAAAGAAGCTAAACCTCTGATATTTCAGTCTTTGCCTGTTTCTTGACTGAGTGAAAAATGTATTTGTCTCCATGAACTTAACAAAACAAACAAGCCCATAACTTTCATGAGCATACCAGAGAGAGGAGGAAAAAAAGGCAGGCAAAATATATAGGATGCTCTATAAATCATAAAGCATGAGATTACAAAGGATATAGAGGAATCAGAAGTCAACATGCCAAATAAGAAACTGCATCCCACAATGTTATACTTTATCATGTATGTGTTTTACTTACTCTCACTGATTCTGAAATAAGAAAATGAAATTCCAAAATTATTTTTAATTTTTTTTTGTTTCCTTTATTCAGTAAGTTTGACATTAAATTAAAACCTATGTATTTACAGCATGAAGAGAGAAATCAGGAAAACAAGGAGGAAAGACAGGAAAAATCAGGACATGTAGTGATATTTATTATGAGGAATAGGAACTTCAACAATGTGTGTTTGAACTTGACAGGAACAAATTAAGACTCAAATTATAAGTTTAAACAGCAGTCATACTGACTGTCCATTAGACATGTCAATGGCACCACTCAACTTTGTGTCATCTGCAGATGTGCTGTCTGTGCACTTGCTTCTTTCTCTTTAGTTTGGCCTGCAGTTGCCTACTAAACCATGCCAGTCTTGCCTCCCTGCTCCAATTTCTTGCTCCTGGGGATTGCTAGCTCTTGTGCTCTATGGAAGGTTTCTTCAAAGATCTGCCAGCTCTGTTACACTCCCTTGTCCCTGAGGGCAGTGTGCCAGGGGATCCTATTGACTACCTCCTTGCAAATCTGGGAGCTTGCTTTCCTAAAGTTGAGGGGCCTAGCTTTACTCCTTACCTGACTCATATTCCCCAGGACCATGAAATCCACCAATACATTTACACTGCAGCCCAGGCTGCCTCATCTTGTTGTTCCCAATTACATTGGGGGCCATCACATCCAGTATTTTATCCACTCTGGTAGGATGGTCTATTACCTGGCTCAAGAACTTATTCTTCATGTATTCCAGGAGTCTTCTGGAATTCCAAGAGTAGCTCACTGTACTACTTTTCCTGCAGATGTCAGGGTGGTTGAAGCCCTCCAGTAGAACAAGAATCTGAAAGTTTGATGCCTCCAGCTAAAGGAGGCTGCAAATGTGCTGCAGTGTGACTAGCACATTTCAGATTCACTGAAAAAGGCCCTCACTAATGACCACATAAAAAATTCCTCAGAAGCATCTCTAACATGACTCAGTTGCCACGCTTAAATAGCCAAACAATATCCCTTCAAAGCACAACGCTGTCTCAAAAGATCACTTTCTACTGTCTCCATGATACTGTGTTCCTTTGCATTGCAGCTGATTGTAGGATACTGTTTTCCATCTACTGAAGTGTGACATACGTGGCTTTTTATTTGGTTAGGTTTTTTGATTTTGATTTTGCTGATTGTTGTTTTATTTTTTTGCTTATGTTCTTTTAAGCTATTTGAACATGAATTTGGCTATATAAAAATTAACAAAGTTCAGATTAACCTCTTCTGCCAAACAATTCAGAGTGTCAGTTTAGTGGATTTGTACATACTGTTACTTATCACTTCATTAACTTTTGCTGTCATACAAGTGATTGGTTTGGGTTTGTTGGAGTTTTTTTTATATTCATGGTAATTTTTTTTATATGTTCAGTGATAGAAGTATTCCTGAGGTGCAAACACCAGTAGTCTGGATCTCGATATTAACTTCATTTAAATGAATACTATACAGTATCTGCACATTAATCCAAATCACCAGACTATAGTCAAACATATCTTCCAGTGTTCGAGCAACAGGTTCAGATTTGTTACTCTGTAGTCCACCCTCTCTTCCAACATCGTCAATGTATCATAACTTAGCTTAGTCTTCTTTTTTACTCTCTTTGCCACTTCATCTCTCAGTGTTAGTTCAGCCTAACTTGACTATCAACAATTTTAGGATCTTTAAGCAATCTTTCTAGCATCCATTAAACCTTATCATTAATGGTTTTCACAGCAATGCAATATAAGCTAAATTTGCTAACTAGAATAGAGTTCATTTTTCAAACGGACCTCAGTGGGGATATTGTGTCTTCATAACTGACAACTGTAAAGGCAATGAAGCAGAACTTAAAACAAGTGTAGTGTTTTGGCCTTGCTATATTTTAATGTGTATTAACACCAGAGCTGAGGAAACAGCTCATTGTATTTCAGAGGGGTTATTTGTGGAGCGAGCTACTGTCGATGTAATGGCAGCAGTGTCAAATCCATGGACTATGTTTACACTGCCCTACATTGTTATGTTAAATGCGGTAAAGTTCCATCAAAATTACTTTCATAGGAGAATGCAGAATGAAGTGTCCTATAAAGTGAAAGTACGATTAAATTCAGCTTTTTTTATCTCTCCTAACAGCCCAGTACAGGATCTGAAACAGAAGAAATCTCATTTCCAGGCTGCCAGTTCAGTCTATGTACAGGTGGATGTCTCTCTGCTGGTCTCACACTGGTTTTGATACATCTGTTTGGCATTAGTGAGTCTGCTAGAAGTGACATTGTCAAGAAAATATAGTGGGATTTTAATATATTCCCATCTCCTTCTGGCTGTCCATCTAGCTCATGGTCTTCTGACGTTGCTTTCAGAAGTGGACCAGCACTGGTGTGAACAGAGCTGTCATGGCCAGGATGGCCTGCTCTGCACTGCCCAGTTTGTGCAAGGACAGCAGGATGCCGTCCCAAGCAGAGAAGCCACCAAATTACTATACAAGGCTGTAGAGCTGATCACTGCTTCTAGGAGGGAATGCAGAATGCCATTTTCTCATCTATAACCTCTATACTTCGAAAGTTAAGAGTCTTCCCAAAGAGTATCGTATTAATAGCAGAAATATTTCTAAAAAGAGAAACCAAGTCAAACCAAACTCCTTTGTTTTTAAAAGACCTAAGCCAAAAATTGTTCATTGATATAAGTTAATGAACTTCATAGGTCTTTATAAAGAAACTGTGACTACAGAGCATACCTTATGAACAATCCCAAAACATACATGCTTTCAATACTCTCTGCCTCACAGACATACACATACACATGCAAAAAAGGATATTTGTGCATTTGTGTATGCAAAGCATGTTCTTTTTAACTCAGGCCTTTTGAAATTACTCAATTCACAGCTAGAGAATGTTTCCATAAAGACCACATTTGATTAATGAAGCCAGCTCACATTAGTCACAGTTCTTTCAAGAAAAACTTTGATACAGGCCATCTGTTGGAGTCTAGTAAGACTATACGCACAGGCAGGCTAAAGCACCAAGCGAAGGATCCAAAGAGAGATTAAGAACACAAAAACAGGCTGTGTTCTGAATTAGTCCCTCTAATCTGCTAAACAGTGACTTGACATCAATAAAAGCAAAACCAGGGTGATTTGTTCTCCACTGCTTCTCAGATAAACTTTAAATTCAGATCCTGCTTTTTTTTCCAGATAGTCAGTAAAATGGACCCATTGTTAGTTGTCAGTTCTTTTTATTTTCTTTTCATTTTCTTTTTTATCTTTATTTTTAAGGACAGCCTTAAATGCATGTTGTCTTTGTTAAGAAAGACTGGAAATCCCCAGCTTCATGCCTTTAATTTCCTTCCAAGTCAATAAAAGTGAAGGTGGATGTGAACTGCAACATGCTACAGAGAAGTCACCTTCCTGCCTTCCTGTATCAGGCACTCTTCATAAAAGTCACGATTCAGATAAAAGTCTCCTGGTTTCTGTGAACCCTAGCAATTTGACTGTCATCTTGGTCTGCTATAATCTTTTTCTAAAAGTATACCATGTCTGGCAGCTTGTGGAGGGTGGGGAGGAGAATGAACTGATAAGCTTTTTATGTGGATCAGATTCTGTGATTTCTGTGTTGGACCTTTTGTAAGACAGACTTACAGAATTCCACCAGTGCACATGTTGCACGTGGATGTCCAGGAGGGAGATCAAAAAGTCAGAGTTTTCAGCCTTTGGTACACAACAGGTGGAATGTTACCAGTAAGCTGGAAGGCACTCTTTGATCTTATATAAAAACTGATATGAATTTGGTTACTGGAAACTGAGAGAATTTGGTTGTGACAATACTTGTGTACAAAGTATAAAAGCAGAGAATAAATACATATTGGATTTTTCCCTTTCAGTTCCCAAAGGTTCTGCAAGTAGCTCATGACATTTAAATTGGAATCACCTTGAGTATTCCTATAAAAACTTCTTCCATGATCAATTTCTGAACAACGTATTGTGAGTGCTCAATTTTGTACTGCCAGATAAATAGCTTGGTTGTGAATATACATTGAGGCCACAGGGGCAAGGTTCTGTTCTATCTTAAACTTATTAGGTCTTCAAATCAAACTCGTAATTTTCTGTGAGCATTTCTCAATAAGTAAAAATTTTGATTAGTACAATATTTTGGACAAAAAGTATGAAATTAATATGAATGCACTGAACGGATGTTCCATGTAAACTTTGATCATTACTCCTGTATGGAATTGTTTCTGTATCACAAGATCATAGTTTGCTGTGGAAAATCTTCATTTTTTGTTCTTCCCTTCCAGATGCTAGTACCTGCAATGAAATAAACTATATGCTTCGTCATCATCATTGACATTTTTTGTTCAAATAAAAACTAAGATCTTAAACTTCCTTTAGGATATATTTGTTACATGGGACAGCTGGTGGAACAAAAGGGAAAATTGTTTGGAGCGATACAGTTTCTAGAAGGGGGATGAAGAATTACTCATTAAGCGTAAGATTTCCCAACATTTTAAAAGAACTATCTCATGGAAAGTACATAATAATAATCAAACTTGAAGGGAGAGAAAAAAATAAACATGGAAAAACTGTCTAAGCAACAGCTGTGGCTTGGGTAGCCAGGAGGATTTAGATCTATAAAAGTTACAAATCCTTTAAACAAGTGGTGAGCATACCTTGTCAGCTGTATGAATATACTCAGTTTTTCTGCCTGTTTCTTCCAATCATAAGCTAATTCTTTTTATATGTCTTGCATCTTAGTAAAAATAAACACCATATATTACTGCTTCTATTTTTCTTAATTATGTTTCTTTCTTTCTCCTTGGCCATCTATTGATACACTTATTGAGGAGGGCAACAAGGGACAAAAGTACAGGACTTGACACAATTACGTAGCAAAAGATCCTTAACTAAGTATTTCTCCAACATTCTTGGCAACACTGGAAAGAACTAAGGCTGATTCGGAGAGGAGACTTTATCTGGGTAGATTACACCACTGCACCATCTCAGACACAAAAGTAAATTCTTAATATCTCCACTGTATTTCAAAAGTAAGAAAATACCTTGTGACTAAAAATACAAAGAGGTCAGTGCAGACACCATTTTCTATTCTATACCAGAAAGAGAATATTAAATGCAATCACTGCTGCTGAAATGAGCTGTAGTCCCCTGTGCTTATGATATATGCCCAAAGAAGGAGCAGCTATAGTTTTGCTTTTCTCCTTGCCTCCTCCATAGCCTGTTAAATTCTGTGTGCACCTATACGGTCATTTATCAATCCTAATCCTCACCTTAGTGAATTTCCTGAGCTCATCTGGCAGCTACTTTCCCAAGACCAAGTCTTCAGTGTATTCAGATAAGAATGGACTGGTTCAGAGAGTTCAGGTAGTTTCATAAATTGTCTGCAAAGCTATAAATCATATTCCTTGATAGCAGTCAGAGCCACAGTATGCTTGATAACAGGAGCGACACAGTATGCTTTGCCTTATTAAGAGTTCCCATGTGGCAAGACAAATTTTCATACTCTACCATAGAAATACTCAGGTGATTTGCACCTCCTGGGTGCTTTTATTTGGTCATCTCACTTCTTGCCTGAATGCCTTTGAGCAGATGCCTGAATGACAGCATCATATTTCAAGTACCAGCATCAGACATTCAGTGGTCTCAAACACTCTTTAGCCTTAGAGTTATCTTTTATGGAATGAAGCTTAGAATCACCTTCAGCTTCTCATTCATTCCATTGTTCGATATCAGTATCTTGATAATTAGACAGAAATTTATGTAACCATATGTCAGGACAAGATCTCCGAATGTATTCCAGCTGATTTCACGCACCTGCGCTCTTCTTAAATGACCATTTTTGTACTGTAACACTGATGCTTTGCAAATCCTTGTCTACTCTCTCTGTAATAACATAGTCCATGTATTTTACTGGCAACAACCAGGATAAAAAAAAGAAATTCCTTACAAGCATGTAAAATATTTAAAATCTTTGGTTTAGGTATTTATTATGAAATATGAATTTGCAAGACCTTTCTGATACTAAAGAGATGAATCTTATTTTTATTCCATTTATAGCTCTTGACAAAACTATGCTGGACATAAGTTGAATAAAATTTGTCTTTAACAGATAAATTTATATAAAGATAGGACGTTAAGACCCACACAGCTAGCTTTCTATATTACTATATTTGCTTTACATGGCAAGGTCTTGTTAGTGGGCTGGCCCCTACGAGAAGAGACTAAAGGTTATGCCAAAATAGACCCATGCTGACCAACACAAAAGGTTTAAAATGTACCTGTGAGAGACAGGAGTCTACCAGGATATCCTTTCCAACCTGAGACATTCTGTGTTTCTGTGAGAAAAATGTGGCAAAAAGAGCTCTATAACACACCAAGATCAATAAGGAAAGATGGGGAGGAGGAGAGAAAAAGCTACAACCATCCGAGATTTCACTGCAGTCTGTAGAGAATATAGTGGTGAAGCAAGTTGTCCCCTCTGCGTCCAGCAGACAACCCTGTGCTGCAGCAGGAGGCAATGTCTGAAAGAAATTACAGCCCATGGAGAACCCAAATTAGAGTTGCCTCTTGACAGAAAATGCAGCCTGTAGAGAGAAGACTATGTAGGAGAAGATATTCTGACAGGACCTGTGACCTATGAGGGATTAACAAAAAATGTTTTCAGAAGAAGTTGGTTCCTGAAGGACTCTAATTCTTGGAAAAGACCCATGCTGGAGCAGAGGAAATGTGTGAGGGAGGAAGAATGGCAGCAATGGGGTGGTTTGAACTGACTGCATAGTCCACTCCCCATCCCTCCTGCAGTGGTCAGGGTGGGAGGAAGGTGAGAGAGACATGAACAGTTAAAGTCCATGCAGACTTCAGCCAAACAAGGAAAATCCATTTTCACGTAGTTTTGATGAGATTAGAATTAATCTGAATATGAACTTCCAACATTGCACAGAAACAGGAGGCAAGCCCAAATTTATTTCAGTTTTCTTAATTTTTTTCACACTTGTTGGATTAGATGAACTAAGATTACTACAGAAATTGTATTGCAGCTTTTCTCAAACAGAAATGACAAGAAAATCACATAAGAAAATTTGAACACAAAAAATTTTGCCTAAGGACCTGAATGTCTGTGCTAATATAAACAGTACATTGAACTTAAAATTTGTTTCATAGGCAATCATAATTGTTTTTTGGAATAAAAACATTAATAATAATAATAAAAGCAGCATTTTAAGGAAACTTCTGAATAGGAATATCCACTTGTTTTGGTTTCTGTACATGCCCCTGTGTGAGACAGACAGCATCTTCTGCTGTTAAAAGGAAATCAGAAACTAAGTAATAAGCATATATATGTTCACACATTCCACTTTATGAACAAGTAGGGATGTATTTGAAAAAGTATGCAAAACACAAAAATGCTCAATCCTTATATAGCACCAGTAATTGCAACTTGAATTCATCTCTTATGTGCCAAGGGAAAGCTTTCATTTAAGGACAGTGCTATAAAGATCTGAAATCCTTGAATCGTTGTGTCATTCTGTTATTGCACTGAGCTCTTATTTGAACTCTGTCTTCTCAGAGTTAGAAACAAGGTATCAGGCCTGCAAAAATCCTAAAATTCCCAACTTCCCTTTTATTTTCCTTTCACTTTGAAATAATGTACTTTAAACAATAAAATCAAAAGGAAATGATCAAGTTAAATTATCTTTTGAAGTTCACTCTGAGATATTGTGTTAGACTGTGGCCTTGAATCTCCATGTTTCTAAGGGTATATAATGGCATTGGTGATGGTAGAATATTTTGTCCAATAACAATATCACCAGTGTGTGCTCACCATGACTTGGTTTGGCTTTTATAACTGCTCAGCACTGTTAAAATGAACTCCAGATATCTTATCTAGTTTAGAATAGATTATGTTTTTGTATTAAATTGTGTCTGCCAGACAGCTGTCCATTCACAATAAGTAATGTAATTCAGTAATTGCATCATCACTCTACTCTCCTTTAGGCTATTGTTTCTTCCACTGATCTGTCGGGGAAAAATAATCAGAAATCTAACTAGTTAACAATTCTCTCAATAAAAATGTTTGCAGTGGTGGAAGCCACCGGTGAAACAATATGAAGATAATTTCTTATTCACAGCCAATCTCCATGTGGGCCTATTGCTCTGGAGAGACTGATGGTTACTTGTATAATTTAAATTAATATCAGCAACGGGATCAGAATGCACAGAAGAAGGAAAAAACTACTTACATGTGCCTTTATAATAAACATATTTTAGTGAGAACTAAGGCTTTGATATCTAAAATGACCTTGTCTTCATCACTATTTCCTCTGGGAATGATCAATGTACATAATAGCCAGTTTCTAGAATGTATTTATTTGGTCATAAATGTCCATGGAACTATGCAGATTCATGAAAAAATCAAGATATGTTCCTGCAGAGTATTCATTTATGAAGCACTCAAATTTTACATATGTATTCTCATGACACTTCCTTTGTAACAGAACAAATCATAAAACAAAGGAATTGTGCCATCAGAGAGGTGATACACGTTTGCTGAAAAACAAAACATGCACAAGTACAAACATGGAAGTTTTTTTAACAAGGATGCAAAATTTCTTTGCATGAAGAGACCAGGAATTAGTAAGAGTGAGAATGCATTTTCTGTTTCCAATCAGATGGACATAGAATTGGAAAAAAGTGCTAGAAACCGATGTCTTCATAAAAAGTGAACAAGCCTCATCTGTGTATTCAGTGTTACTCTTGGGTTTTAATTTGCTGTTTCTATCTGTCTGTCCTTTTTTCTCTTTTGACCATTAACATGGAGTATTGATGGAAGATAAGAAAAAATTTCTCTTTCACTTTATCTCACTAATTCAGTTTGCCATATGAGGTACAAGTATATTTGGGGTGAAAAAAATATACCCTCTCTTATTAAAAGTATAGGATGGTATTTCATGCTGATTCAGAAAGAGGCAATGAAATCCAGCTGAAATTATGTAACCAATGGTAGGTAGAAATTACAAGAAAAATACCTTCTCAGAAAAAATAAAGAAAGAACCCACTGGGGCAAATCTAAAACACGTAATAATAATCCTTTCCATATACAGGTTTTGTTTCCATGGGTTCATAAAAGGAAACAGTTTGCATTGTGCTAGCACAGCGATTAGACCCTCTTGTGCCACTGAAAACAATGGTACCCACATAATCAAGGCTATTATAAGCCAAATTATGAGTAATAGTGTCCCTGAATCTCACTGGAATGCACACTCAGCTGCCTTTTTTGCAGTAAAAAATAGACTGTAAAGGAAAGAATCTACAATAAGTGGGTAGATTTAAACTACAGTTTAGTCTTCAAAAAATCTAATGACCTTTGGGAAATGTTGCAAGACTGATCTCTTTCTGCAGGCATTTCCTCATTCATAAATCTATTTTAATTATGGTCCATGGCCAAAAGTGCAAACTTGGCCTTGGTCCACAGCCGTGCTCACCGCTATCACTTTGGGAGGTTCATGGAAAGATCAAGGATAGTAACTGTAGCAACTAAATATTTAGTCATTATTCCTTCAGTACCCTATGGTTACACTCAGCATCATTAATAAGTGAATGTACTCATTGTTAGCGTACTGTTTCTGCTTCTTTTTCTCTCAATATCTCTTTTTCTTTCTCCTTAGGGAACTTTGCCTCTTCTTCTTTAGGAAACTGCTCTTTACTATTCTTTATTAGATTTTTTCAACACCATTGGTGAAAACCATATTGCTAACCGGGTCTGATGCAGAATTATTGTAACTGCTTAACACTGAAAATGAAATGTCATTAGTTGCTCTGGCTCCTTTTAGGAATCAACAGGATATAATAACAATTCACCATTTTTGAATGTACTATTTTGTAAGGTTACAGGAAAAAGTCGATACTCTCATACTGTTATATTCGATGTAATATGCTTTATGTGGAATAAATTACCTATTGAAACTTATGTCTAGAAACATACTATTTCTTTTAAGTAAATGACAAATCTGAATGTATACAGTGAACCACATAAATATGACACATACTTTTGCCTGACAAAAATAAGGATTTTAAGAATATTTCTTCCAAAAGTTATTTAAAAGATTTTGTGAATTATTTGTCTTTATCTTTACCAACTGTAGGAAGTTTAACAAGGGCAAGTGCTGGATTCTGTGACTGAGAAATCCTGGATTTATGTTCAGACTGGGAAATGACAGTCTGGAGAGAGGAACAGAGGAAAGGGACCTGGGTGTCCTTGCTGATAGCAAGTTGAATATTGAGTTGAGTCAGCAGTGAATGGCAGCCAGAAATGCAACAGGTAGCCCCAGGTAGCCAACCCTGTCCTGGATTGCATCACCAAACAGCTGAGGGAGGTGATTGTCCCACTCTGATCTCAGCCTCTTGAGGTACAGCCTTTCCTCAAGTCCCCTGTACAGCTTAGACCATCACAACATGAGGACATTAAGGTATTAGAGAGCGTTAAAAGCAGGGCTATAAAGATGATGAAGAGCCTTGAGGTGAAGCCATATGCAGCTTCTTCTCTTCAGTCTGGAGAAGAGGAGATTGAGGGGAGACCTCATTGCAGTCTAGAACTTCCTCATGAGGGGAAGAGGAGGGACAGCTACTGATTTCTCTGTGATGATCTATGACAGGACTGAGGGAATGGCCAGAAGCTGTATCAGGGGAGGTTTGGGTTGGGTATTAGAAAAAGGTTCTTCACCCAGAGGGTGTT
>VZRF01009716.1:710123-817623 GCA_013396875.1 Vireo altiloquus
GGCACTGGAAGAGGCTCCCCAGGGCAGCGGTCACAGCACCAGCCTGACAGAGCTCAAGAATTTGGAAAACACTCTCAGGTATATGGTGTGATTTTTGGGTTTGTCCTATGCAGGGCCAGCAGTTGGACTTCAGTGATTCTTGGGGGTCCTTTATAACTCAGGATATTCTATGATTTATCACCAGTAATGTTTAAATTCACCCAACTTCAGTAAATGGGGCCAAGAATCGATTACTTTTAAGGCAAATGATTTGCCATCCTTTTCAAGTTGAGGAGGAGATAAAAGATAGCCCATGAGCTATCTTATATTTAAGCCTTTTGGATACCCTTGAGAGATAGTTAGCAACCTATTTGAAGCTGCATCTCTATGTCTAATTCCATCCTTTGGCCTAAATCCCTTTCTCAGTACAGGCTTACTGTTTTTTTAATCTTGAGATCACACTTCTTGAGCAGTGTCTTGGCATTACTACACTCCTTTATTTGGTGCTCAGGTGACAAACTACTTTAATCTCCAGTAACCGCTTGAGGTTTTTATTCTGATAGTGAATACCTGAACTATCCTCAAAATCCTTATCAACATTATTTTAATTCAATCTTTGGAATCTTTATTCTAGAAAAAAAAAATTTAGAATTGCTTTTATGTGTGAGTAACAATAAAGTATAAAATTAATCTATAGATCTAATTAAATAAAAAAATAACCATTATCCTCATTGCTCTCTCAGAGGGTTACTTTTCCTGGGAGCCAATAATATACAGTGACAGAGATTTATCTCTAGAAATATTACTTTGAAAGTAAATAATTTTGGGTGGGTAGCATAATGAACTTCTCATGTTGGCATCTTGAGGATGCTTATGTGCTCAGGAGGGTCTATGAGAAATATTTCTCCATGAAGAATTCTTAGTTTATGTAGCTAAATCTACTTACATGTCATTTTAGAACAAAATGAGTGGATTGTTTTCCTTGTGTATAATATTTTTGTAAATCTCAAGGTAGGCACTCCTCATTTTTTCCAAATAAAGCCGATTTAAATCCAGCGGGAACAGCCTGAAACTTTTCAGTTTGTTTGCTTTTCATGAAAATTGTTGCCCTTAGACACAAGAGTTAAGAAATAAGGAATATTCCAGCAGTAAAATCCTTTTCAACTTGCAATTTCATAATGTTATTTCATGAGCATGTTATTTGATGAACATTCATCAGCCATTTTCCAAAATTAATTATTTTGGTATGACAGAAGGGGAAAGGAGAAAAAAAACCCTAAATTCCAAGAACATGAAACTTTTCAAACTAAAAGTCCTTTCAAGTCTGTTATAAAGGTAGGTATCAGATAGAAAAAAAAAAAGAATTAAAATAAATATTTATGTTTACTATAAGAGCTTTTTGACTTGTATTTCTTCATGTACCTTGCAGATAAGTTAAGAAAACAATCATAAGTCATAAATAAGACATTTAATGAACCCTGTGACATTCTTCTTACTCTTTTACTGTGCTCCAGCCCAGTAATAATTTCTTTTCTTGGTTTGTGTTTACACTGGATTTTTTCTGGGGTAGAGTTAATTTCCTTCGCAATAGCTAGTATACATCTAAGTTTTGGACTTGGGCTGGAAACAGTGTTGATAATGCAGGGATATTTTTGTTATTGCTGAACAGCTCTAAAACAGAGTCAAGGACTTTTTTGCTTTTCACTCCACCCCACCAGTGAGCAGGCTCAGGGTACCCAAGGAGGGGACACAGTCAGGACAGCTGACCCCAAGTTATGAAAGGGATATCCCACAAAATATGGCATCATTCTCAGGATGTACGCTGGGAGAAGAAGAAGGGAGCAGGAGTGTTCAGAGTGCTGGTGTTTGACTTCCCAAATAACTGTTGCACATGATGGAGCTCTGCTTTCCTGAGGGTGGCTGAACACCTGCCTGCCCATGGGAAGTGGTGAATGAATTCCTTGCTTCGCTTTGCTTGCATATGTGCCTTATTCTTTCCCTATTAAACTGTCTTTATCTCAACCCACAAGTTCTTCACTTTTACCCTGCTGTTTCTCTGCCTCACTCCCACCATGGGAGAGCGAGTGAGCAGCTCTGTGGGGTTGAGCTCCTGGCTGGGATTAAACCTTGAAAACTTTTTCTGGTTTTATTTATCTTCTTTTTCTGCAGTATGTTTCTGTAAATATAATGAAAAACGAAAGCATGAGTGAACATTAACAACATTTAAGGTATGTGAAAGTAGCATTGCAAAATTATGTACTTTGGAGATTTTATTAATTTCTATTCCTTTTTACCAAGACAGGATTGTATCTTCATAATTAGTGAGTTCTATTGTGGTACTCAGACAGAGATATTTAAAATTTATTCTAAGACTCTTTTTCCATAGACCCTAAAGTAAATTAAATCTTATCTCTTAACTTGATGTCTTTTTCTTTAGTTTCCTTTCTATTTGATGTCTTAGTTTTACTTAACCTTAGATTAACATCTAAGTAGAAATGTACTTCTGTCTTAACTTCTTTTGAGATCTTGTGAAGGGTTTCAGTCCTTCCAGCTCCAGCTTATTTATCATATGTAGCCATATTCTCATGAATTACACCTTCAAGTTCTTTTTATGTCTTTCCAGCTAATATCCTTCATCCAGAAGAAAACTGAAGTACATGTTTTAAACATTGCATTGTTTAAGGAATTTGTGTGTTCTATCCTCTGTCAGGAAGATAGGATCAAGTACTCAAGTACTAGTTTGCATTTGTCAGTACCTTGCATATGCGGATGTTTATTGACTGCATTTTTGTATTTGATTATTTCAATGAATTACTATTTGAATAATATTAGTGAAGCAAGAGGCAGTTCTCTGGTAAATTTTGAATTACAGATCTTCTCATATTATTACTCAGTCTGAAATGTAACATACTCTTTGAGGAAAATTGAAATTATTCCTGATGTACACAATTTGAAATAATTGAACTGTTGAACTTGAATTAATATGTCAAAAAATCACAGTATCATGAGTTATTGGGACCAACATTCCACTCCTTCTTATGGTGAATGTAACACTCAATTTAATATTAGGAAGAATGGAAATACTGGCTTCCTGAATTTTTTGTGTTTGCTCTTGCAAACATACAGTAAAATTATCTTGTAATATCTCAATATCTTTTCCTGCAAAAGGTTGCCTTAAAAAAGTGAAACTGACAATGTTGTGTTGTCCCTGAATACTCAGATATACCTTCCTGATGATTGTGTGAAAATTACATTCACGATATAAGTGTCAGCACAAAAAATATTCTTTGCAGGATACACCAATTTAAATCCATTATCCTGTATTACAACTCTCAGATTAAATGTACTTCCTATCTTTTTTACTCTATTTTTGAATTATAAAAAACCGTGACAAATTGCATAGCAGCTCATGACTTTCTGTCCCATCAGGAAGATTGAAACAGCAAATCCAATGTTCTTAAATTTCTTCCAATTAGCTTTAAGAAATGTTCATTACATTACTTTTCTGAATTTCCTAAGCTTTCCTGATAACATTTCATCACATGACATGTAAGCAGTTTGTGTACTTACATTTTGTTTACAAGTTTTTCTATTTAGATCTTGCTAATGTTCTCATTTTAATAACAAGAAGATTTTGATTTCCACTCAGTGAATTCATCCTTTCCTTAGCCTAATCTGCATACAAGAGATTAAAGGGATTTCTTTGAAACGACAACAGAGAGAACATAATATTCCATACCTAAGGACTAAGGATTGAAAAAATGTGTTGATTCCACTTGGGAGAAAAAAAGAAGTAATTTTCCTGCTCTAGTATGTGTACATCTCAGCATAATTATTTCAAATCAATGACTTGAGTGTGTTTCCTGTATTTGGCCAAATCATTATTTTTACTGAAAGTCTGATTTTACATTACCAACAAAAGTTAAATGTTTTCATATAGATTATTCTTTAACACATATGAAATACAGTTTAGCTGGACTGAACAGAATTTAATAATCCCATATAATTTGCTGTGTCCTTGAAAGATTCAATTTCTGTCGGAAGAATCTATCAAACCTCTAAACTCATTCATTTCTCAGTATTTCTTGTCCAAAGTCAGCCAATACACAGTGCAGAAGGCTAGTGCTCTGAACTATCATTTAACATTGCTGAGTGCTCTGAGTCAGTCCGTCAACATTGATATGTTTCTTCAAAAACATGATGACATTACAAATACTTAGGTCTCACTTTAAAGCAAAGATGCATTTTTCATCTTTTGAAAATTAACTACAACTTATGTAGAAGTATTTTCATGTTTTCCTCTTCCCTAGGTTGTTTTATGGAAATAATTTTTTTTTTAAGTCAAAGTTGATATAATATATCAATATATATATGATGGTCAGTTTCAATGTTATCATTCAAGACATAGTGGATTTCCTTAGGGAAAAAATAATTTATCTTGCATCAAAGAGCTTCCAAAAAATTTTCTACGACTTCACCTAATATTGCCATAAATTTGGTGTTGCTTTTTGTGTCACCTAGAAGTGACAGTGTAGTAGTACAGAATAAGAAAAGGTAAGAACGAAGAACTGATCAAGCAGGCAATAGAGAAAACAGGGAAACTTCTGAACATCTGTAGGATAGTATTCACATGTGAAACATCACCAAACCACCAGTGCTAGTTACTTTCATTTCATGTTGAAATCTCACCCATTTTGACAAATGCAATCCCGTTTCTAAAAATGCTTCTGTTCATTATTGATGTAGGCAGCTTATGGGTGACAGTTTGCTCACTTCACTTTCTGGCCCAAAAAGGCACATTTTGTTCCCTGTCGTCAGAAGTTTCATAGTTCACAAAAAGTATATGGGAGTCCCTTTAATGTCAGTTTAAATTAATGGGATTAGCACAGGCACCTTCAATAGTTATTGCACAGAGTAACCACAGGCTTTCACAGACTGTTCTTGGTGCTGGATTTGTAAACCTTCGAAAATATTACTCTTTAAATCTTTAATTAAAATGACTAGCTAAAAGGTTATTTGAACATACTTTTGTGTCCATAAAAAAACATACAAAATTCATGAGGATTCTTTTCTGGCAATTAATGTAAACTGTGGGTTTGTCACAGAGTTAATATCAGAAGTACTTATATAACTGCTGGTATCCCATTCCTTGACATAGAGGCATCCAAATTTATTATTTAATTTTCCTTATCTTAAAAATAAATACATGTAATTAAAATTTTTTATTTTATGACATAAGGGTAATTAACACATTCAAACAAAGTAAAGACAATTTTTATTCCATTGAGTTTGATGAAACATTAAGAAAGGGGTTATATTTTTTAATTTCTTATATTTAATTTTTAAAAATAAACCCAGGAAAATATATGTTCAAATGTATTAGTATAAAATGTTTTTTTCTAGTCCCTCAGAAATAAAACAAATTCCAAAGGTAATTATGTTTGTGTAGGAAAGTCTACCCAGTAGATCAAATTACAGTTGCTATAGGTAATGCCTGAAATGAAATGGAAAGAACAATCATCAGAGATAAATGAAAAATATCCTGTGGCATCAAGACCAGTTAATAAAATTTTTTTCCTGCTGGTGTACTTCTGAAACAAATGAACTACATTATGTATGGAAGTCACTTAAAGGCCTGTCAGCAAAGTTTCCCAGTAAGCTTTCAGTGCACAAAACACTGTGTTTCCCCTCCCTTTTCTCACCTTTTCCTGTAGACCAATTTAAATGGGTAGGTAGTATTGAACCTGCCTCCTAAGAACATGAGGTCAAGTTGAAGTTCAATTCCTTTATGATTTTGACTAACATGTTAAATAAATTTTAAACATGGAATCCTGTCATGATAATATGAAGTACAAAATGTGCTGCGTTCTCTAAGTCTACTTTGCATGTTTTGCTGTGAATTCAGCAGCAACTTCTATCTAGACTAGCAAGAAATATTACAGTAAAGATTCTATGGTCTATTAAAGAAATTGAAGCTAAATAGATGGGCAATGCCATGTTTTATGTAGCTTAGTTTCTGGTACTGATATAAAGCTGCCTGAAGATAAAAGACTGAACCAGTAGTATGTCTTTCAGTTTTTATGACTACCTTCTACATTAAATATTATGCCACTGAAACTATATTGTACATACAGAAAAGGCTGGGACTTAGTAACGTATGTTGGACAAAGTACAACCTGTCCCAACTTGCTTAATAATATTATGAGTAACATATACTAGCAGAATGCTAGCCATGACCTGTATCCTCCACGACTCTTCACAATGTTCACAGAGTCTTTCATCAGCAGGGTCAGAATGTTATGGAATGGATATAAGTTAATTTCTCTCAAATGTATTTTGCAGAAAAAAAAGAAATATTAAGTTTGTTTAGTTAAGAAATTTCAGTCTGCCCTCAGTGGGAATGACCCCAGTGTGGTGATTGCAGTTCTCTGCTGCCTTAAATAATGAATCTTTTTTTGCAATTTCTGGTCAAATGATATCGTCAAATTCTGATGCATACATTAATTTCTTATTAAAATTTATGGCTTTCCGTGGCTAGAAGTTGAGTGGAGTGTTTCTGTAACGGCAGAAAAAACATGTCTGATCAACCATTTCAGAATTCAAGACTTAAAGAAAGCCTCACATAAGCCATGCACAGCAATGAGCACTTAGCACTCCACTGCCAAGTCAATTTGTTACTTTTTCACTTTTCACTCTGTCCACTCACACTTGACAAAGAGACACAGGTGTATACTGCTTCTTGTCTTGGATAAGTAGTCTGCATAACCTATCAAGTATCATGGTTCTGACACAACCTAGAACCTTAAAACTACCTTAGAAAACAAACGAAACACAGGTAATACTATGGCAATCCTGCAGTACCAAGGAAAAGGACTTGACAAGATTATAAGTCTGAAATTCCTAAGAATTAGTCATGTCCCTAGAAAAGAACTGTGAAAAATGAAGCACATATTATGTTTAGCATATAATCAGCTGGATAGTTCTTTAAAGGACTATATTTTTACGTTGCCTTTCTAGTGGACCTTCTTGGAATGAGACTCTTCCTATCTTTTCATTCCAGGAAAGGAAAAGAAACTCCTCTGAAAATATTTTCCTGCTTTCTTGAAGTGTTTATAAAGCTGGAGATACACAACCTTTCTTTTTTCTACTCCCCCTCTCCTTTCCTTTTTTTGTTTTGTTTTTTTGTCTGTTCATTTAATGAAAATGGTAGAGTAAAAAGTGAGTTTCCAGTGTCCAGAAGAGCTGTTTTAGGAAGCACAGTTAGCATCTGTAGGTGACCAGAGAGATTAATAAAGCCATCTGAAATAAGAAATTTAAAACCATAGGTATAGCACTATATGGGTCTCTTATCTACATAAAAAGAAACAGGCGCATCCAGTGGGTTTTACAGAGGGGAAGGAAAATGGAAGTGCTTTAGAGCATTAAGTGGCTTGCTTTCAATGCAGCTGCTGAAATTTTGCAAAGCTGTCTTTCTCTGACAACTCATATGCTTTATCTCTCTCCTTTTCTATTTATTTGCACTGTGAGAATGCTGTGAGAAGAAAGCAAATATTATTAGCTTTGTGTTGACTTTCTGCTATAGTTACACATTGTAAGAAAGGAAGAATCTGATAGGAACAAATGCTAATCATAGACTTTTCCAGAGGGGGAAAATCCTATGTGATCCATTTCTAGTAGGTCCAGCCACTTCACCTGTAATACTTTCACATCTTTCCTTCCTTTTTGCCGCACAGTAAGGCCCTCCTGAGTTGGAAAGGGACATTTCAAACTCCCATTTCTAAGTAAAATTCCTTGTAGTAATATGCACTATGCTGAAAACATGTAACAGTATCTCTCAAAGGGAAATGATTTATTGATTTTTAAAATTTGAGTTTAACTTTGTAAGTAGAAAGTTGTGAAGAATCGTTGACTGCTCATTGCACAGCATTAAAACAGTGAACACATACCAAGTATTAATTATTACAATTGCCATGAGATAGACAAGAATCAGAAATATTCAAAAGCTAGAAATGCCCTGCCCTAAGGTTTCATTATCATTTCCAATCTTCAACATTATGCAAAAAATCCTCTTAATTCAACATAAAAATTATACATTCTTATTTCTAAAGAGCCTGTAGAATTTAACATGAAAATAAAAGGTAAAGGTCAACTGTTAGTAATTAATTCCAACCCTAATGAGTTCTAATAGATCTTCTTTCATAATTACATTGTCTGATATCTTAAGTGGATGCAGATAGGCAAAGGTAATCAATCATGAAAACAGGGATGCCCTTTAAAGTCTATATTTTCATAGTATTTTTCTCTAAATAACATATTGCTGCCCAAATAGCCATGCAAAAGAGTTTCCCTAGTCCCCAAAACAGTGGGGTGTTAGGGGTTTCTACACATCATTAATTTTCTATTGGTGGAGACACAGGGCAAGCTGTATGAGATGCCACGAGTCACTGCTGTTGCAGAACAGACACTTTTCCTTAGAACTAGGAAGAAAGTAGATTTAAGATAAGATCTATTTGCGGGACCTATCTGTGGACATGCATCGTTTCTGTGAGAAGGAAAACGTGCTAATTTATGGACTAATGTTGAATGAGATCCGATCTGTGTCTCTAGTTGAATCCTTAGTATCTTGTATAGGTAAGTTTCAGGAACTTGCTCTCAAAGTAAAAGAGTTGCCAGTTCGGGTCCTCAGAAATGCCAACACAATACATGTGTGTATTGTAGAAGGAAACCTGAAGCTAGATGGACATGCTGGACAGCATAAAAAATACTGTCTGGAGGCTGAAGTTACTGTTATTCTTCACTTATTGATGGCTTAGTCACATCTTTTTGTGTAGAGTTCTGCAGGCCCCCAAATTCTGAAGTCTGACATTCTTAGAATTAATACTAACATTTTCTGCCTTAAATGTAGATAAGCTAGTACGTGTACAAATCATAAAACTCTGAAGAAAGCTTGCAAAGACTTGGGAAACAAAAACTCGGTATGGGCATTGGTTTCTGCGCAGCTTTATTTTTCAGAAAAAATCTACACTTTAAAAATGACTATATTTATGCTAAATATGATCCAGATTATCGCAGGTGGCAACTCATAGAGACAGGGAAATGAAGGGCTGTAATTATAGTTATAATTACGCATAATGATATGCAGACTGCTGCCTTAATACACAGATCCCTCATCCTGCAAATGGGGCACGAAACACCTTTGTCTCCTTTGGGACAGACAGAATTTCATCTTGAATGGATCCTTTGAGAAACACTTGGGAGATATGTAAATAAATACTAGACCATTTATTTTCTAATGTGGACATTACGGTCTTTTTTTCCATACTAAAATTAATGCCATAGCATAGTCTCCTTCAGAACATGACATAACAGGAAGGATAATTTGTCAAGTCCCAAGGTGACTTTTCAGACACTGTTAAAAAAAAGCCCCTGTGCTGTAGGGATAAGGAGGCATAATGAGGCAGGCAAGCCAAATGGAACTCATCCCACACAATACTGCATGTTTGATTTAGAAAGTGAGTTTTCACCTTTGTTGTCAGATTTGGCTCACATGAAAACAATATGTTGAATTTTTGGATCTTCTCTCTCTCCTGCCTGAATGCTGGAACTTTCATAGCTTTTTTATCATAAAACATTTTCCTTTGGGAAAGATGAAATGTGTCTACCATTGACGTTGCAGTGGTTCCAATGGCTGCTCTGGATTAAGGCACATTTGATAGCTCATTGGGTGTGCAAACACCCAGAAGTGTGTCCTCCTAAAGAGCTCACTACCTCATATTATTTTTGAAATAAAAAGCACACCATGACTTTGACTGCTAGGGACCACACATCATCACTATACTAGGAACTGTGATTGCTTAAAATGGAGGAAATTCTGGTAGAATTTGCTCATAGCTGTTTTTCTCTACAATTAGTTTGCTCAAGCCAATATTTCCCATTAGGCTAGTGAAGGAGATTGTGCTGTGATGTACTAGGTATAAATATAATGTGGAGAACGTGGGACATCTTAATAACAACTGCTACTGACACTTGTTTGACAACATGCTTCCTGAAATATTCTGGGCTCCCAGGTAATAAGAAAAATGATCACCTCCCCTTCATCAGAGGTGGTGAACCTCACAAAATTTAATCAAGATTCATTGGAACTAAGGGAGAATTTTCACTATGCAAACTACCTCACAAAGTCAATATCCCCTGCATGCTGAGTGTGATTGCACATCATACCTGATTGGCAGTGCCTAGGGTAAGGTTTTACCTAAAAGGGATAGCAGTGAGCTCAGGCAGAATGAAAAGTAAAATACCTCCAATAAAAAATCCTGTAGAATCTCAGTAAACTGTCTGGAAATTCTCGCCTTACAGCCTTTGGATTTCTAGACAGTGTAGCATCTTCAAATGAGGACCCAGCTGCCATGAGCTTTAATAAAACGTAACTGTTAAAAGACACATACCAAGAAAGTTGAAATGTAAAAGACATCACACTCATTATTAAGAGAGAGAAAAGTCTTTTAGTCAGCAGAGAGAACCCTTTCTTATATTCACATAACTATACACAATGTCACAGTGGCAAATTAAAAAAAAAACTTAAGACAGAGAGAACCCTTTCTTATCTTCACAGAACTATACACAATGTCATAGTGGCAAATTAAAAAAACTAATTTTATCTGGTTTAAGTTGATTTCATGATTACTGATGTATTTTATTCTTGCTGCACCTTTCTCATATGTTGTCACCTATGCGAGCTGAAAGGTAACCACTTCAAGATTCCTCATTTTCTCTCTTTTTAAAAATAAAGACAACTATCCTGGAAACCTGGTCTTCCAGCTGTTAAAGAGTAAAGAGATCACCATCTGCTGAGATGACTTGGTGTAACAATCTCCATTTAGTTTGTCCTTCCAAAGTCAAGAGTGTGATTATTCTGTAATTCTCTCACCTGATTAATTCTTAACTATGAACATAATTACACTCTCCAGAAGGTAAATCACTCTTATAAATCAGCTACTGCTGACAGTTCCCTCTTCTGCACGCTAGCACACTGCAGCAAAGTCAGTCTCAGATTGTAGAAACAGATGATTGCTAAAACACGTATTTTGCAGAATCTCTACTCATTAATGAATTACAGTTAACATGATCCTGCAAGGAAAAAAAAAAGGAAAAAAGGACAGAGTGTGGCATTTATAAATCCTTCAGCTGCTGCAGAAATGTTTTTTATGACCAAAATGAGCAAAGAAAGCAGTGCTTGCATATACAGTGGTACTGCAGCAAGCTGACGTGAAGAGACTGCTCGACATTTATGAACTCTAATCTAATATTAAATTGCCGAAGGTGGGCTTGGAACTGTCGACTGACTTCAAACAACAAATCAAATAAAAATAAATCAAGTGAAAAAATTACAAAATACATATTTTTAATATTCCCCCCACCTCCCTCACCAACAATCCCTGATTTAACAAAGATATTTTTTCCTGGTTCTAGCTACTGATCACTTTATGCCCTAATACATAATTTTTAATAACACCACGTGACTATAGTTCCCACTTGTATGAAAAACACTCCAAGGGGCTTCACTTCACATGCAGGAAAAATCAATGTTTAATACATTTTTCCTATGTTTCTCCAGTTTTTCTCCAGCAGCTAAAGAGCCCAAGCTTTGCTTAAGAAAACAGAAATTTTTTAAGCAGTTTCTGAAACATGTAAGACAAGAAAACCTACATTGTCCCATCATAACAGAGAGCAACAGCTCCCACTGTCTAATACTAAATGGTTTAAGACCTTGATACCTTTGAATCTTGAATAATGTCTTTGCAAGAAACACAGGGACAAACTAGCATAACGTAATCATAGGAGTGGAATTGATTCTGGGCTTGAAATTAATTTTCATTTTCCATAGGAGAATATGTACTGACTTTCCTGTATAACCTTAGATAATTTTTCCCACAGTATTAGTGAATTCCATGAAGTGATTCAGATAAATGCAATATATTTTGCCTCTGCCAAATAAATACTCCAATCTACTGATGACATGAATTGTTATTTTAGAAAGGATTGAAAAAAGTATGATAAATCTTTTATTCCTTAGCTTTTGATGTATTATTCACTTTATTGCATTTTCTCTTTTCTTTTTCTGTAGCAAGCTAAATAGTAGGTTTTTAACTCTCTTTGGGTACAGAAGAAATTACTATCACATGTACTTTTAATTATTTCTGGTTTCTTTTCCTCGTTCTTTTGCATGTCTTTGGTTTCCCTAGTGAAATGAAAAATTACTATGAGATAATGAAATCTTTGAAAAATATATTTCTAAATAACTGGGACATAATTACTTCTGAAATCAATGACACTACATCAGGGATGAATTTATTATCTTACATTTGTTCTTTGTATGTAAGTCCACTATCTCAAACCCACAGTTTGAAAAGGAAATGTAAAATAAATGTGCTATGTTTTCAGTTAAATCCAGTTAAAAAGTTTAGAGAAAGATTTCAGATGAGGCTTGATATACAAGTGGAAGTTTAAAGGAGATATTTTTAATAGGATGAAATTCTACATAAGATGTATTTAAAAATTTTAAGTTTTCCAAACTTTATTTTCTATCTTTTTTCAGAATTCTATTTGAACTCCTTTAATTGGCTAAGAGATCAAAGCTTGAAGAGTGAAAAATCTTCTCTTATCTGTGTAGGATAAGCTCCCACCAACCTTATCGTGTTCTGGAGGGTATCTTCTTTACTTCTACTTTACTTTACTTCAGTGTACATTCTCTACAGACTTGTCTCTGAGCTCTACACTCCTGAAAGCTAATTGTAGTTGTCATAGCTTGCTTAGCTCAGAATTACCTTGTATACATAACACTGGAGCTAATTCTTCACTTTAGTTCACATACACATTTAGCTTATATATGGATTTACCTAACTAGATTTGTAGTCATAACTTGTTCTTAAGATCACTCTCAGTTGTACAGACATGCTCTGTATAGTGTGTGTTGAAGGAATTGTGAATGTTTTATGCCGAAAACCTTTTTTTGATAATGCCCTTCAGCTTCATTCTCGGTTCTATGTCATTTCTGAAATCTCCCGTAATACCCAAAAGCAGAAAGAAATCTTGTGATGAATCTTCTATGAGATTCCTAAATCAGGTGTTTAACATTCCCTTGTCTTCTTATAGACGCAATATAGTTTTTCTCTTTTTTTTTTCCTCTAGAAAAAGAGGAGACATTTTTCAAAGCAGTTTTATCCATATAATTTTTCTTTACAGTTAAGGTTTTGATTCTGCACTCAAATATTTTCAGTGTGTGGGAAGTTTCTACAGAACCAACAAGCTTATTCTCAAGAATGGTCACAGAATCACAGAGTAGTTGGTGTGGGAAGGGAGTTCTGGAAATCATCTAGTTTAACTCCCTTGCTAAAACAGGTTCTCCCAGAGCAGATTGCACAGGATCACATTCAGACAAGATATGAGTATTTCCAGAGAGGGAGATTCCAAAACCTCTTTGGGCAGCCTGTTCTTGTGCTCTGTCAACCCCAAAGTAGAGTTTTTCCTCATATTGAGATGGAACCTCCTGTGTTCCAGTCTGTGCCCTTTGCTCCTTTTCCTGCTGCTTACGACCACCGTAAAGAGTCTGGCCAGATCCTCTTGACACCCGTCCTTAAGATAACTGTGTGCATTGATAAGATGCCATCTGAGTCATCTCTTTTCCAGGCTGAACAAGCTCTGCTCTCCCAGCCTTTTCTCATAAGAGACGTGTTCTTGTTTCCTAATGAGTCCTCTTCTTAACCCTATTCCAGTAGTTCCTTGTGTTTCTTGAACTTTAGGGCCCAGAACTCAAACACAGTACTCCAGATGTGACCTCATAGGGCAGAATAGACTCTTCTATCTTCTAGCACCCTCAATGATGTTGACTTAATGGCTAGAGAAGTTGGAATTCCTCTGTTCTGCACTTCAGGTGCTCTCCTGCTGACCTGTGATCCCTGTCCAGTCATCCCTTGCTAACCCTTTGCATCAAACTGGTAGGAGTGGGATGGATTGAGATTCCCCTTCTCTGTTAATTTTAGTTTGAAGAATCTATCACCAGCTTGGCAAGCTTACGACCAAAAATGACCCCTGCCTTCTCTGACAGATGGATCCCATCAGTCCTCAGTAGATCAGTTTTCTCAAAGTGAGTCCCATGATCCAAGTAACCAAACCCCTGGATGTGGCACCTGTCCTGTAGCCCTTTGTGGGTTCTTCAGATTCAACTGTCCTCTTCAAAACCCTTCCCTTTGATTAGGAGGATTGATGAAAAAACTACATGTACTCCAGGGGCCTTTAGTGCCACTTCTAGGGTTCTGTAACCCTTCTGGATGCTGCTTGGACCCCTCATGGCTGTATCATCACTGGCTCCCAGAAACAACAGAAGTGAATAATAATCAGTGGACTTCATGAGTCCTGGTAGCCGCTCAGTAACATCCCTGATATGAACTCCCTCTAAGCACCACACTTCTCTGGAGAGCATTATACTTTTTTATTCTGTAGAGTGTTTGGTTTCGTCAATGTACAAACTTTCCCTGTTTCCACTAAAAGGCGCTCTGACAAGTTAGTCAAAGGGAAAATTCTCAGCTTTCTGCTGTGAGAGTTGAGCAGTGAGAGTCAGAGAAGCATACCCTTCTCATGGCCAGAGGATGGGAAACTGAAGAAAGTTTTTGTAAACAACTGGAAATTGTTTTGGGAAACTTCTGTCTCACAAATGTGTTTTTTACTTTTGTTATCCTGACAGGTTTCTGTGTAATTGACCAGTGGTGTGAGAGAGGTGTTCATGCTAGGACCAATGTCTGTGTCCCGTGTGTCTTGCCTCTAGCGATCTGGGTTATAAAAATGGAGGATTTCTCTCAATAAATTGCTTTTTCCCTGAAAAGTCCACGCCACATTTTTGCCGTTTCTCGGACTCAACAGCAACATAACTACAACATAGAAAAGAGATCATGGCGAAAACCTAGATATCAAGTGTAGTTTGGATGCAACTGCAATCTGTGATTCCAAATGGAAACTACTGAAGTTAATATATTACTGAAAATTGCCAATCTCTCTCTACTCATATGACACTCTTCCCTCTGTTTTCATCAAGAGAATGAAGCTTTTTTTTAGTTCTTAAAGCCAGGTTTTAGAGTCATCTAGGAAAATGTTAAAATTTGTGAGGTTTGTCTCATATATATACATGCTTAGATTTGAATGGGTATGCTGTAACTCTGTCTGTGAACACTACTACTTTCATTTGTCTCTGTATAAGCAACACAATGCAAAATATGCTTAGATGTAATGTAGCCAGATTCCCACAACATTCGAAATTAAGTAGATCTAGGATTAATACAGACAGATGCACGCCTGAGAAGCTCAAGATTCCATACACACTATTTTTGCAAAAGGAGGAATCCAGTTCAAGGTTGTCATGCAGGCCTGTCTTTCATTACAAGGCAAAGCAAGGTTAGCAAATCCCTTATCCTGCTTATGCTATTGCACACTACAGTGGTTTGAATCATATTTTATAAACCATACCTGATTTTTTTTAAGGTTCTGAGATACCGTATGTGCCACGTTCACTTGACAGATGGATATTGATATTTTTTCTCATCTGCATGAACACTAGCTGAAGCATATGCAAAACTGGTAATGATATTAATGCTGTGCTGCTTAAGATGGTATTCAAGCCTCTGATTAAACTTGATAATGTTTCACAAATCCCACTTCTGAATTTTTTGTTGTGAAGTTGATATACCATTTGTTGATACTGTGTAGCTAAAATAAAATTTAATATGGTAGATATACTATGAAAGTGTATCCAGATAATTTATTCTTTCCTAATAAGTTAGTTCTAAGGAATAGTCAAGACACTACTACAAAAAGGGGAATATACAGGAAAGGTAAAATGTAGGTATGTATAAAAATTTAGAATTAATGGAAGTTTTACCTAGTTCCTGGTGCTAAGGAAGTAGTTATACTCAGAACTTCAAATGAAAGTGTCTGTCAGAGTAAATATGAAAACAAACCGCAGACACAGTGACGTCTTCCCCACAGGGAAGGTTTACAACAAAGAGGAACTTCAGAAATAGAAGGTCAAATTCTGCCCCAAAATGCCTAAACTATTTTCCTATTAAGGAAAACCAGTTTAATGCTGTATTACACTCTGTTTAAATCTAACCAACCGAGAAAGTATGTTATACTGAATAATGTTGTAGGGGATTCACATTCTTTTCCATAACGAAGCAATGTAGGATAGAGATGTGCAATTCAGGAAAAATTCTAGATATCGCTCTGCAGACAAATCAGATGCTTCCTTCTATTATCTTCATTTCCTTTCTCTGGAAAACTGCTCTCAGTTAGTTAGAGCAGGGTGCTGATAACATCAAGGCTGTGAGTTCAATCCCTGTATCTACCATTCACTTAAGAGTTGGACTTGACCCTGGTGGGTCCCTTTCAACTCAGAATATTCTGTGATCTGTGATCTCTTCAGCAAAATAGCTGGTATACCACCTCATCAGTAAAAAACCTAGCATATTCTTAACGAATAGTTTAGAGTAAAGTGCTTTAGTATAGTGCAACTGAAATATGGGCACTCTGTCCCTTGTGATGACTGCTGAAGACACGGTCATATATTGACAAGTAGAAAGTAGTGGTTGATGAGTAGTAATTTTTTCATATGCTACAGCAAGGGTCATCAGACCTCAACTGTCAATATGCTGTCAAACAAGATATTCTGTGTCACAGTTTAAAATGAGGATAACAAAAGTTGATTTGTTTATTGGTTTGGGGTTTTTTAAGAACTCTGAGAATTACTGGTGTAGTACAAGATTTTACTATTTTGTTTAGCCACACTTTTTGGCAGTTAATAGTAGTTACTAAATCACGCACTGAGAAACTATTGACATCCTTATTATCAGATTTGCAAAAGAATTATCAGGGACACAAGATCCCAGTTTATGCATGTATTTTACTGGGAAATTTATGCTACATATATATATACAATATATACACCAGACATTACATGTTAGGGAAGAAATTCGACATTCACCGCAAATTTCTTTTTCTTTGCTTCTAGTACCCACATCAGAGTTTGATTAGACCTAGTAGGAAGTCTTTTATGACACATGATGCATATACACATTGAAACAATGGCTTAACTGCAAATACAGGCAGAAAAAAAGAAAAAAACTGGAGAAGACATGATGATATAGAAAATACACTTTGTTACTTAAAGATAAAAGACCCCGAAAAACCAAAAACTCTAGCACAGCCTCTACTCACATATTCTGGTCAAACTATTCAGATAATTACATAACATTGCTGAGTTCAATTCCTGTATTTGTTGTCCCTCTTCTCATTCATGTTCACCATTCTGTCTCCAGCTATGCAACCCAGTAAAATGTGCCATTCTCCTATTTCCCACAGGAAGTCTTTTCCAGGTGGATTACCTAGTCTTTCCAAAACATGAATTCAGTTATGCAAAAATGTCATTCTAGGAAGACCTGGTAACTTTTCCAAGTGTGTTCAAAATGAAACTTTGAACTTCGGATCAGAACAGGCTAAGAAACTCACAGGCACCTAACTCCTATGTTTTGTCTGCCTATCTGTGAAACAAATAATTCCAAAGGCTCCAAAAATCCCATAGCAGAAATCTTTGCAAATATTAATGTATAAGATTGCACAATGCCAATCTGAAAGTGTAAGTTGCAAACTGAGGTATTGAGAAGCAAATAAAATAAATTTCTAGAAAAAAACTACTTACAGGGTTAAAATAAATTTATAGTCCATAAAGATACATTTGGCTTGTGGAAGAAGAAAAGATACCTGACATTTTTCTTAATCCCAATGTTGGACCTTAGTTACAAGGGTACTCCGTAGGATCACTGTACAGACCATAAAACAGGACTTAAAAAAACCTCTTTGTATTTTTCCATAATAAATGTTGATTTATAGGATTACCATTTCTCCAGAATATACTGGGAAAGGACAGTCTAAAGTAAAATCATCTATCTTCAGAGACTTGGGGGGAGAATTAGAGGAAGAGGTTGGGAGGTGGAAAGAGAGTCAGAGAGGAAGAGATTCTTTAGGTCTAGAAATGCTTTTTCTTCCATAGTTTTTGAGAGTAGTACGAGAATCACATTGGTACTTCAATGAGGAAAATGAAAGTATGAATCTCTGATCTGGGCTTTTATCACGTCCACATACCATAAATCTTTTTGCTTCAATTTGTCGTTAAAAGTGGAGGAGGAAAGGGTAGTGAGCCACACAGCTGTCAGTTCAGTGAATTTCTGCTTGTAGAGATTTACATCTTTATACTGTACAAATGTTAATGAACATCTTTTTAATTCAACACCTAAAGGTTCCTCTGTCCATTTTCAGAAGTTATGCACGTATTCTGTGCTAGCTTTCTGTGCCTTGTCACTACTGTAGCCTCTTGGCAAAGGTCTCTTGCTATCATGTTTTGTACTATATCCACAGGATTTGAGAGACATTTTAATCATGCACAAAATAATTCACATTTAACACAGAAAGCAGGTGGAAAAATGAGTCTAGGTAGATGGATTCTAGTCTGAGGTATAATTTCTAGTAGTAGAATTCTGCATAGCCACATTTTCAATTTCATTACCTGTTTAACTACTGACTAATCACTGGAGAATTCTTTAACAAAATAATTGGGCACAACATAATTGTCCTTCTATCAACAAAAATGTGAGATATAGATCACATTAGTGACAAAGCTGTAATTGTTCAGCATAAGTGAACTTCAGAGACAGACAAAGACACTTAATCATACACTTAGCATTTATTGCATATGTGAAATATTCTAAGATAACTATACTTTACAGTCCAATATTATCTAAATTTATTTAATAGAAACAGGAACATAAAATAAAAATCAATTTTGTCCTTGGTTGCTCTGTATACCTAAAGGGCAACAACTGTAAATCTGAATATTTTGTTTTAATGCCAGGATGTTTCCAAAGGTAAATCCCTTGGTTGTTATTATTGATTTCCAGCAGCCACTTTTTAAAATTTAAATGTAAATCTTTTCAACTTTACCCTTTGTATGAATCAATAACAATTTACCTTGCAGTATTATGCTAGAACAAATGTTTAATACATGGATTACGTCCTTTGACTTGCACCTTGCTGTAATAAAAATTGGTTTGGAATGGATGAAGATCAGGTTGGATAGTGCTAGTACTCTGGCACAGAAGCTTGTATCTATTCATAGAATGAGAAATAAAAATAAAGAAAAACCTGTTCCAATAAATGCTACTTTAAATAGATTTATCTGCAGATATAAAGATATAGAGACTAGAAATTCTGATTAGCTAACATAAGCAGAAATGCGGTTCTCTGTTCCTTTCTTATATACATTCATTTAAAATTAAAAATTCATTTTACTAGGAGTTTTGACAACTGTAAATGTTTCACTTAAAAAACTCACTGTCTCTCTCAAATGGAATGGTAAAGTCAAATCCATTTTACCATATATCTTTACTAACTGTCCAAAAGTTTAAAATGTTATTTAGTGTTTGATATCAGCTTTTGGGTTTTCTTCCGGGCTCTAAAGACCTCCAAAATGCTAAAATCTTTTATCAATACCTAAGTTTTGCTCTTGTTTTGGAAAATGTCCATTTATGGCTTGCAAAAACAAAATAAATAGTATCATTTTAAAGAACAAGTCATAGAATAATTAATAGATCGATATGTGAATATTTTTTACACAATTTCACCTCTCTGTATAAAAAATATGAATATTTGAAAACCTGTGCATCTCTTCAATTACGAATCTCAAAAACCCAGTAGTGCTGTTTCAGTTCTGGGCTCCACAGCACAAGAGAGACGCAGAGCTTCTGGAGCAGATCCAGAGGCGAGCTGCTAAGTTGAACAATGGTCTGGAGAATCTCTCTTATAAGCAAAGGCTGCAGGAGCTGGGCCTGTTCAGCATCAAGAAGAGATGTCTGACAGGGGACTCATCAGAGCACGTAAGTATTGAAAGGGCAGGGGTCAAGAGGATGGAGCCAGGCCAACAAAAGGCAATGGGCAGAAACTGGTGCACAAGAAGTTCCACCTGAATGCGAGGAAGAACTTCCTTACTGTGCAGGTCACCGAGCATTGGAACAGATTGTCCAGAGAGGATGTGGAGCCTCCCTCACTGGAGATACTCGAGAACTGTCTGGATCAATCCTGTGCCATGTGTTCTAGGATGACACTGCTTGAGCAGGGAGGTTGGAGCAGATAATCCACCGTGATCCCTTCCAACCTGACCCATTCTGTGACTCTCATTGGTGGAAAATCAGAATTGTAAATGGATAGTTAAGGTGACTGCATGGGGGCATGACAGTGCTCTTAACTGGAACAATTTTGTTATTTTCCATCCTTTGATAACACTAGAAAGATTGAATTTCTTATTGATATATGATGGCTTTCATTTATTTGTTTTGTCAGCTCTCTTATGTTTTTTTTTTCAATGAAACTGGAGATACCAGCATGTTCATTTCAGGATTCTAATCTGGAATATCCTTATTCTCTCACAAAGTTTGCTGGATTTCCCAGGTCTTGCGTAATGCAAAAAAATGCTGCTGCTTTATAAGAACGCCTGTTGAAAAATGGCAATTTTCCTTAACATCTGGGATGTGTTTGCTGTAGCAAGCATAATGTGAGCAAAATGCCATTTTTTAAAGTAGTTAGCTAACATTTTTTTTATAGTCTGAAGCAAAAAAATGTATATACAGGTTTACCGTAGACTTAATTTGATGTTCCTCTTGCTTTCAATATGTTAGTAGGACTGTCACCGCCTATAGTGTTGTGACTTTTTATAAGATATTTTTTATATTCTCATTTCATAAGAGGATTAAAATGACCAGAAAAAACATGTGTGAGCAATCTATGCCAAAGTACTGTGCAGCAAACTTTTCCAAACATTACTATTACTGTTATGAGAGGAAGACCAAAGAGGATTGGAAAAACTCAAACAAGCAAAACCCTCCAAAAAAACCCCAAACCAACAACTAGAAAAGAAAGCAAAACGTAGATGGGAAGAGTGAAATTGTTTTTAAACTCTTTGGACACTTTCTAAACGTCATGTTTACTCCTATGCTGCTGATGTTTTAGAATCTTAAGGTCCCACTGAGGTCAAGCACAAGTTTCTGTAGGAACAGTATCACAGCTCACATATATTATATCTTCATTAGCTCACCTGACCTGGAAAACAATGAAGTTTACATAATCACATGCAGAACAGATTCTCTACCACTTTTTTTCTGTCTTGGAACAGGACAGAGTTCACTTTCTTCATGAAAGGTCATATGTCATTTCTTAGGGTCCTGTCATTGGTGATGAGAGTGAAGAGATCAGTATTTTATTTTAATAAAATATAGTATTTTCCAATTTTACCCATACAAATGAAAAAGTTAGGACCTTCAGAGAGAATATTATAAAATAAAACCTAATAATAATATGGGAAACAGATAATAGGTCTTAAAATTTTTGTAGGAGTAGATGACAGAATATTTTACAGCCTCTGGAATCAATGTAGATATGTTCTTCATGGTCTATTTCAGAGACAGAGGAGGGACATAACCTTTTGTTTAATAGTAGATGTGAAAGAAAGCACTATACACTATCAATATCCAGTCTTATATCTGAAGTACTGACAGTGGAAATTCTCCAGGCATGTAGTGTAACTACCTTATTTACCACACAGAATATAACCAAAGACATTGTTAAATTGGATCAGGTTGTAGGAAATAAAACTCCAAAGGTAAAAAGATCAGCAAACTTGAAAAATTAAATTGAAAGAAGAAAACCCTGTAAAAGGTAGGGCCAAGAAAATAAGAATTTCCTCACATAATTTTGCGCTAAGCTTTACATTGGCTACAAGTTTTCTATTTTTCATTTATGAAAGGTAATAATTTACAATTTGTGTGAAAATAAATATTCAAAGTAGAATGTCCATCATATGAAGTGAGACCACAATAGGCCTGTGCCAGATTTTATAGGAAAAACATATTCTTGTCACTGCATCCTATTTTGATGATGTATAGAGGTTGTTAACAATATACAAGTGTTTTATATCTTCAGAATAAAATCAGTGAAATGAAAGGAACACATGGTAAAAGTCAGCAGAGGCAGGAGAACTGCTGGTTTGCCAGTGTTTTTTCTGGATGGGTTGGGAAGCATGCTGCCTTGAATATTTCATTCAACCTACTGAAATCATCAGTGTCTAGTATAACAGCATGCAAGAATATAATGAACTCCTTCTATAACCTGTTCTTTAACTTGTAGATACATACAGGGTACAAGATATCTGAAAAGACAACAGGTATGAGAGCTGTCTAGGGCACTTCTAAGAGGTTTAATAATTTCTTCTTTATCTTATAGAAGGATACTGATTTGGGAAAAAAAATAGAAACAAACCCAATTTCAAACTTCCTGTAGGAACAATTTGATAAATCAGAAGATCACCAATATTCAGGAGAAAAATATTACCCATAACCATCTTTCCAAGTGTGAAATGTTCAAGTATTCTTAAAGAGACCAAAATTCAAATAAGTGCAGGACATGTGACCAATTTATACAATATTATTTTTATCAGTAGAAGCAATTTTTTTTTTTTAAGTTACTAATGTAAAGGTCCAGTAAAGGACTAGGGGCAAACACTGAAAATTGCAATCCAGACATTTCTACTCAACCTGCAACTGAAGTTTTAATGGGGTTTAGGCTGCGTCCTTGTCCCCCTTTTTGACTGTCCAGTATCTTTGGGACTGGACTGGCATTTCTGCACCTGCCCAGTTGCCCTAGTTTAGGTAATTAAGTAGTCTGTCAGAGTTTGGCTTTCTCATTAAGTGAAAGCTGAGGATCTACTCATTTCTGTTCTTAGCATTCAAAAGAAAGAGATGCTGCTGATGCATTCTCCCTCATTTTGTTCCAACACAAAGAAAATTTTAAAACACAGAAAATATAAAAATTTAGTTTATAAAATATGCTAATGATTTTTTAAATTTATTTATTCCTCACAATTTGGAAAAAATATATATGGATCCCTTTATTCAGAATTAGGTTTTGGCCTATGGACAGAATCTGAGATTTGAAAACTTACATTATTTAGAAGAAATATATAATGTACTAGCAAATCTAAATGCCTCTTGGGTTCATGGATTTTCAAAATTGTTTTGCTAGAAGAATATGTTAAGTCAAATCACAGTAGTATTCTAATATTTTTCTAATGACACAAGATCTTCCTATCGTTAGACATAATGTAGATCTTTTCACTACAGAAACTGGTTAAGCCTTCCTTAGATGAATTTGGCTTTCTAGCAGTCTCCAGGAATCATCTTTTTTTTTTTTTTTTAATCACAGTAAGAATAAGGGGTGTCAAGATAAACATTAAGCAGCTGGTGAATTTAGTTAATTTACTATTTTTCACTAGATCATGACATATGTAATCATAAAAACATCTAATGCTACAAAATTATTCTTTTACTACTTGTTATTCTCAAAAGGGATATTATTTTTTTATTTGTGTTTTCATTACAAGAATTCAGTGTAGACTCTGCTACAAATAGTTATTTAAAACTTTCTTCTGTAAGCACCTTCTTTTAATATGGACAAATAAATTAAGAATCAGTCTACCAGTAGCCCAACACTGTCAGAAGAAAATAGAACTATTTCCCTCAAAACCTAAATTAATGTAGACAATCAGCATGATTTTTGTGGCTACAGGATTTGGGAAAATGAGAGAGGCTTAGATAGCGAGAAAAAACATAAACATTCCTATAATCTAGTATATGAATAGAAGTGAAAAACAACCAAGTCTGCCAAATTTTATAAATAATGCAATTGGAATAAAAGGGTTAAATGCTCTCGTGTAACTGGGCGCAAAGCCAGGGGAGTGTTGTGATACAATAGAATTATAAATTAGGTGTTTGTTCTAAACTTATTCTAGCATAGAACAGGGTACATTCTGAACACTAAGTACTTACAAACTACTGCTGACTAAGATGATTGGTAAGTGTGTCAAGAAAAAATACAACTGGTAAGTTATTTTCAGTTTATGTCAGATGTCCTTGATAAAGGCACACGAATCCTCTCAAGTGAGGGGCTTACTTCCCAAACACATACAGAGAGAGAGAGAAAGAGAGAGAGACAGAGAGAGAAAGAAAAGAGCAAAACAAAATCTCTTCATTCAAGGCAAGAAGCTGTCTCCAAAGAACAGTTCCAAGAATGCAGACATGCATAAGAAAGAACCATAAATTAGCAGGTGGAAAGAATGGCACATAAAGGGGCTATAAAACGATGTTGTGATAGCTAGCTTCTCAGTAGTGTTGGGTGAAATCAAAAGCCCTATGAAAGCGTTCATGCATGGAGAAGATGCATATTTGAAAGAGTTTTAGGTTGGGGGCGAGAGGTGAAGGGGGCATTAGTAAGTGTTGCCAGGCAAAGCATATGAGGTAAATTCCCCTCTGATGTGGTGTTTAAATGTACAGACAAAAAGTCCACTCACCTCAAAGACATTGCTATAGTCCCTTCATTACTATATAAACATGGATTAGTCATGCCGCTGAAGCTGTTATATACCCTGCAGGTTTTAACAGCAGGAAAAGAAATCATTACAGAAGCAAGGAGAAAAAAGGTGAAAAAAAGATGGAAACACATTAAGATGCCAGAATGTAAATAGTTTCCTCTCTCCTGAGTCTCTTACACATATATCTAAAGTCAATGTAGTTACTCAGTGAAGCCAGCGATCTTATCTCTTGTATTCAGCAATCCAATGCAGCCCCAGAGGCGCACAAAAAAATTAGTGCTCATTGCTGTTATCTTTTCTTACCTAAAGAAAATGCAGCATTGATGAGTAAGAAGAAAAACGTTGTGCCTGTCTGATAAGACAGCATCCCTTCCAGCATTCTGTGTCTGTAAAGTGCAAATGAACACACTGGAAAAAAAAGAACTGAGAGTCTTAGTTTTGGGGTAAATTCTTTGAAATTCTGAATATAAGGAATTTAAGGTAGATCAGTAAAAGCCTAAAGTGAAAATACTTTGGAAAATCACATCTAGGGCATCCAAAAGATGAAATTTCCTAAATCAGCAGTACATTCTGAAAATTTTTAGTGTCTTCATTCAATATTCACAAAGCAACGGTAAAGACAAAGACACACTGGGCCAGCTATTGGTTTGAAACCAGCATTTGTGTTTACTGAGAAGAGCTATATGATCTGTCCCTTCAAACTAAACCTCTGCCTTTAGACATAAAAGATTAGAGAGTAGTAGCAAGAAAGATTTGCAAAGATGCAACTGCTTGTGTTGACATGCTGTGACTCATTATACTCAGTTGCATTACTATTATTTTTATTTCCTATAAATGTAAGCTTTCATGGAGTTCAAAAGCAAATGAAATCTGAGGAATATTATGTTTTTAAAGCATGTGGAGAAAAAAAAGTGTAGTCTTGCTGAAGAAAAAGAGACACTTTTCTTTTTCTACCATTCACTTTGACTGTATTCACGTTTATTTCTCAATGAACACTTCCCTGAAAACCCTAAATTGATGAGACATGAAGAAATGTGGTCTTTTGGACTATCTAATTTTAGGTAATGGGGTAAAAGTATCTTCTTCTTAGCTACATGTAACGTAGTCATCATTTACAATAATGATCTGAATATATATGAAGATGAATTTTAAAGATACTCTCAGAACTCACAAAAGGTCCAATAACAACTTGATTTCCTGAAGCATTGAAGGGAGCAGAAACACTTGTTTAAATTCTCCATGCTATTTACTTTAGATGAAGGTGGCACAGTAGGTGACTTTGCTGTCATTGTAGTTTGTGATGAGTTAGTGAAATGAATTCAGTGACCGATAAGGTCATGCTGAACTCTCAAAGCACAACCAAAATGATTATTACACTGCACATTCTATACTGGTGTGTTAGAATAAAAAAACCATTACAACTTTTTAACCTGCATACTTTCCTACAGAATATCAATATAATAAAATTATGCTTAGCTCTACAGAAAGAATTTTAAGTTTAGTTTTTGAAACCTCTTTATCAATTAATACTGAAAACAATATTTGTGTATTAGATTAGACATGTAATGAAATGCCGACACTTAAAATGAAAGATGATGATAGGGCTTTTGGTATATATATACACACTTTTTTATAGATATATAGCATATATACTAAACACTTTATGGAGTTTGAAATACAAGACTACTAGGATTTGATTCTAGATCAGCTGCGGTTTAAGATTTTTGCTTGGGGCTGCAACTCAGATATCCTTGTTTACTTTATTTATATATTATATATTTATTTATTTATTTAGAAGGAATTTTGCAGCATTAAGCACCTGAGTATTGCATTGTTTAACACTGACTCATTACTTTGCTGTCAGTGCAATGCACAACATGTTAAGGACATTGAAATTGTTCCTGAAGTGCATTTGACTGTTGGATGAAGGACAAAAGCAATTAGATTAGATGATTGTTTACACATGAAATCTGACATGGTATATTACTATGAACTAGGAAATGATACTGTACCTGAGTATGCACAGAAAATTTAAGTATAAAATCAAGAAAGTTTTCAACTTATACAAGATTCTTTGTCTTTAAATTTATCAGCTTTAACCCAATTGAATCTGGAACATTATTTAAAAATATACTTTTTTCTCCCTCTGGCTACTATCGAAATAACTACTTGGCAAGATATTCCTTTAAAAATAATAACAACAACAATAATAATGATTTTTTTGTTTCAAGTTTTTACTCTAGAATATGTTAACAGAATGGACACAAACTTTTTCAAAACCCTGTCAGGCATCTCTTACTGTATGTTTTTCTGCAAATATACTGCTTTTAGCAGGAAGTCAAATAAAGCAACAATGTAGAACTGTACATTTATTTCCCTTTGATCTTTAGGGGTTAGCAAGTTTAGTTGCTCTGCGGAACTTCTCTTGATTTTTTTCCTTGTGGATAAAGAATGGGGCAAATATTATCTACTTCACTTCCGTCTTACAGAACTTGAGATATTACTTAGAAAGAACAGTGTTCTTTCAACAGAGGCTCATAATTTTGAATTTACTTATAATGCTTTTAGCTATTCCAAATTTGGTTTCTGATAGTGGCAAATTTATGTTCCTTTAATTTTAGTTTTTGGTTTCACCAAACTCAGCCTACTGTCACACATGTTCCAGTAGTGACTGTGCTTTAAACTGCCTTCATGCATGAGCATCCCATTACTAGTCAAGACCCAAGCTTCAGCTTGCCAATTTTTGGGACAGATAAGTCAGTTGTCCAGAGCCTTTAAGATTTCTGAAAGTTGTGGAAAAGCCAGATATGGGGATGACCAAGAAGCAGATTCTTCCGTTTGAGGATAAAAAACAAGTACTTGACATCTGGAAATAGAAAGAAATTGTGGGTAGCCTGCTCTAACAGCTCAGAAACTTCTAGTGCTTGCCACGAAAGCAGAAAGAATTATAGAGCAGGTGGAATATAGAGTCTGGTCTATGTCTGCTCCTGAAGTTACATGCCCTGAGCCATCAGCAGGAGAAAGGTCAGACCCACACAACTGGAGGCCATATTCAGAGAAGTATGTTTACGTGTTTACATAGTTTTTTAATCTATCTGCATTCAAAAATTTCTAGCAGTACGTGTTTATCTGTGTATGACATTATGCTGATCCTTTAGTTCTACTTTTTAATCAGCTGTATTTAATTACAAAAGTGTTGCCTAAATCAAGCACTGCAAATGCAGATAGTAAGAATTTTAATGAAAAAGCAGAGATAACTAAATTCTCTCTTCCTCCCAAAAGCACATGGCATGTGGAAGTTATGATACTATCTCAGACCTAAGGGACATTACATGTCAATAGAACAGTCATATCATAGAAAGCTGCTTGAAACTCTAGGAACCTTCATTATCAAAGGTTCTCCTCTATAATAATGGGTGCTGACATCAGTCTCAGGACAGCCACTACGAATCTGAAAGGAACACTTGCAGTGTACACAGATTAAAGTTGTAGAGAAAAGAAAGGTTTCAAATTGAGGCCTTAGAGTTCTTTCACTGAAATCTCATAGCCAGAAATACAATGTCTTACTGGTCAAAAATTAGAACCTCTAGTATGACACCCAAACGTTCACATTTCGGATGTTATCCAGAAGGTTTGTAGCAAAAAAGAGCTATTTTTCCTTCATGTTGCTATAGCAAACTCTTACCTTTTTTCCCCTTATTCCTTTGTAAAGATCTGAAATTAAACACTCAGAGCAATTGGCTTCCAGATGGAGTAACTGGCTCTGCAAATAGAGTGATACAGTAGCACATCAGTGCTTGTTTGCAGCTCCTGGAGGGGATAATCACATTTAAAGAAAAATAAACCAAAACTTGCTCATGTTCTATGTTGCTGACAGAAATTTTTTCATCATAAAAACTCATTCCTGGAGTAACTTCATAATTTGTAATCAATGTGATGGTCATAGAGTCAGATAAGGAGCCAAAGTATTCAAGTGGATAAATGGAACACAGACCTAAGTTTTACCATATTATCATCTTTTCTATCAAACTTGTTTAGACTGTTCTGAAGACCTCTGATTAAATGTTTTGAAGTATTTTGGTGATCTAGACAGAATTAAATTATCAGATCTATACACCTAAAGACAGATTTATAAGGGTATCTGGATCAGTGTAGTTGGATTTACAAAAAAAGTGTAAACTAGAACTCAAAAAAAGCACTTAAAATACTTGAAAGCTTATAAAAACGAAAATATATATCTGAGCCCAAGGAAAAAAATTAAAGAAATTAAGTGCATACATTGCATGTAAAACTACTGGGAAAAATTAGTCTCCCAAAGACAACTTTAAGAACCCACACTTGGTGCTGAATGATCTTACATTTCTGATGAGTTCTCCTGCAGTAAAAATCTTTAAGGACCATGATGCCTAAATTCAGTTTTAAACATTTTTTTAGTCACCCAGAGTACTCTTATGGAAATCAGACTTAACTGCCATGTATTTGGTGATTAATAGATACACAAAGCATTTAGGTAATATTATTTATTTTTAGTCTCATTGTATGTTCTCCTTAAGGTTTGTTTTCTTTTTGTCATTGTTGTTGCTTGGTTTGTTGTTTTTTGGGGGGTTTTTGTTTGACTGATTTTTTTTTTTTGTATTCCTGTATTTTATTTTACTGTTTGTTTTTTTCTGCTCCTATGTACAAGAGGCAACAGGCAGCACTCAACCTATCAGAGCTGACACAGTAAATTTTCCCCTAGCAGGTACTAGCCTAGAGAATACATAAGAAAATCCATGGGTGATTTATGTATGAGACCAGAGTTTTAGATTCTGGAGAGTGTGGGTACAAGGACTGAATGATATACAGCAGATTTAGTTTATTTGCCCTCACAGAAATATTTGAAACTGAGTCCCCCATTCAGCAGCTTTTATATTTACCATTAATATACAAAATATAGAACTCCAGCTGCAAGGCAGAACATTGATACTTGTTCTTCAAACCCTACATAGATTTTTGTATTACAATTAGGGAGAGAGGGAACAGGCTGAAAACCAGGAGCATTTTGCTGAAATTCACTGAAATATCCTGGAAAAGGGTGGACAATCAGGAGGCAAATGCTGAGTGAAGTCTTCGATCGTAAAACCTATCTGGTGCCAGAAAGTTCTTTTGGTAATATATCAGCTATGAAGAAACGAAGCATTAAGAGCAACACAGCATCCAACAATGTAGGAGGAGGATTCAAGGCTAACTTTTGTTTTCTCCTCAGGTAACATACCTCATAATACCATCCATAGAAGCTCAATGCATGATGACTAGAAGAGAGCTCTCCTGATACCACCGTACTACCTCCTGATTATTTCAGCTTGTCAGCCCCGGAAACCTTGAGTATTCTTTTTACTTTGAGCCTTCTAGGGACCCTTTACTGACCATGGGCTATCATTACCTTGAATTTTAGGTCCTTGAGCCAAATCACCAGAGCAGAAAGCTAACACATTTTGCCAACAGTGTTCACAGCCACATACACTACCTGTGGGAGGAGAATGAAAAGCTTTGTGAATTTCAAGGGAGGGGGTGTTTTAAGCACAGGCAAGAGGAGCACTAACCACCTTAGTTGCAATTTTTCTACGAGACTGCCCTTCTTTTACGGCAGTTTTGTGCTCAAAAGTGTGTCAGGCTGTTGGGAAATCCCTTAGATTATTCTGTCTTGTTTTTTTAAAAGAGGTCCGGAAAAAAATTTGAATGATACAGGGCTTGCTACTGGCACCACGAGGTGTTCCTGTTCTTCAAAATAGTACAGAAAATGTTCAAGGCAGATATTTTCAATATTCTTAGAAGAAAGAACAAACAGTAACATATGTTGTCTTGCCAGACAAGGACTTCTCTGTGATACCACTAACCTAAATGGGCTGAAAAGAGATTGTTTATAGAATGAAGTCACTTAATTCAATGACTTGACTTGCTGGGAGAACTTGATCCCTATATTTCAAAGTGACTGGAAAAATGACAGATTCAGGAAATGAGTTCTATCAAAAGATATCATAGAAACATCAGCTTTCACAGCTGTAGACATAATTCTGCAAAAATTGAAACCACTTTCCAGAAGTTATGGTCAGCTGGACAAAAAACTTCATCAGCAATAACAATCGTATTTAATTTCTGCGGTAGGGGGATGGTGATGCAGAATTTGGTATAAAGTTCATGAAAATTCCACTATAAGCCAGGGGTCTGAGAGTCAAAAATTAAAAAGGTGAGATAAGGCTAAAGCAAACTAAATAAAGTAAGACATATTATAATTTAATGTACACATTATTATGTAGAAATTTTAGAGAAAATGCTTTTTCTAAAGGGCTCTAAATCATAAAATGAAAAAACATTCATATTCCAAGATACAAAAACTATAAGTAGGAAGTCAAAAAAGCACCAGTATCTTGTCTTCAAGCAGTTTAATTTTTTTTTCAAGAAAATTTGTTTCATTTTCATAGAATTATCTTGTAAAGAGGTCAATAAACATTTGTTACAACAGTGAAGGACTGTAATGGTCCCTTTAATTGATGCCACAGCAATTCAAATGAAAGCATTTAATTTTCTGAATTATTTTATATAACAATTTTTCCAGGGCAATTTTCAATAGCAAAAGTCCAATCTTTTATGAAAATACTCCTTGATTCAATCTATCAATCAGATGAAACCTTACACCTCAGCTCTGAAAAAAATCCTAATATGAGACTGAAAGTTTAAGACAGACAAAATATTATAACTTTAAAAAAAGTTAATAATGTAAATAAGGACAGGTGATAACACCAATTCAAGTGATTCAAGTTCAATAAAGTAATACATTTTACAAATCTATTTCAAAATCATTGATTTTTCAATACCCAATATTCAATCCAGATCTTGCAAGAAAGACTGCAATTTGATTGAAAATTTTGAGAAACATCTGTAGCTCCACCAAATATAAGAGAAATATATGTCCATGAGAGGTTTTTGTCTATAGTTCCAATTTCAGCTACAATCAACAGATGATTTAACTTCATCTACTTCAGGTTGTCATTCTGCAGAAAAAGCACCAAATTCCATTCAGAAAAAATCTCTGTTTATTCATCTAAAATAAATGTTAGTTATTTTTTTGAAGTGGTGAAGTTGATAGAAATTGTTTTAAAGATACTGGCAGCACATGCTGTAAGTGAGTGATATTTTAGTGCTCTCTGCCATATTGAAACACAGCTTTGATCCATAGTGAGATAAACCTGATTCATATGGTATGTAGTAATTTCACTCCTACAAAGTATTGCAATTGTAGGAATATTAGTAGTAGAAGGGCTCACTTTTGGGCAAAAAGAAGTGAAAATTCGTGTTTGGAACTTTACTGGGAGTTGAAACGCATTTTTTGTGTTTGTTTTAAGAATCACAGTCTTCCTATATCTTGTTGGTTTTAGTTTGGTTTAGTTTTGTAATGTGACTAAATTTCAAAGTGAAATAAACAATTTTTGACCTCAGAATTTAGGGTTTTAATTTATTAGTTCAGCTGCTACTCTGGGATGTGGGATGTGGAAATGATGGAAGATTGCAGGACAAAAGCCAATGAAAAGTCTTTTGAGATTGCACTCATCTCTGTTTGAAAATTACATTTTGTGTCCTCAAAATACACTGGTCCCTGGTGGAATCTGCATACTTTAATTAGCTATTTCTTTTCATCAATGAACCTAAATCTGCACTGACCTGAAATAAAGGGGCATATCTCACACAGTACCTCTGGGAGAATGGATGACAAATATCATTTCAAACTCTATTTTTCTAAGCATTTGCAATAACTGCTTTAAAAAAAAACAAACCTAACAACCTCCCTGCCAAAAAAAAAAAAACCTGACTGAAACCCAAAAACCAACATTATAGAGAAAAATACCTTTTTTTACTTATTTATGTATAATTGGTCTCTTAAGACCAGACAGGGTAACTTGGAAAAAATCAATATATTATACAAGCTGTAGTGACAAGCCACAGGGCAGTGTTGCCTCCAGGTAAAAAAGAGAAGAAAAAAATAAGATAAGGTAGAAACAATTCCATTGCTGAGAGAGTTTCTCCACTATTCTTTCTTCTCTGTCTCTCAAATCATGATCTTTCACATTCTGGTGCCAACAATTCCTGACTGCAAATAGGGACCTAATAAGCAAGCTATAGTTCCAGGGAATTCTGTTACCGAGGCCACAGCTGTATAGAAGCTGCAAAGCAATGTGCTGCTTTCCCTCAGGCTGTAAAGCTGGTACTGCCCACCTGAGGTGTGGGGAAAAGTCACCATTTAGAGTCTGTGTGGGACAATGAACATTTTCAGAACTGTGGAGTGGCTTCTGAGCAAGAAGGAACTGAAACTTCGTTTCTTTTCAGTTTTGCAAATATAAGATGATTAATAAATAATAAAATAAATAAAAGAGTGCATGTGATAGAGGTCAGTGGAATCACCAAGTCAGGGATAAAGTAAACAGGAATGATTATTCCCTATTTCCCGTAGTGTAAAAACTATGAAAGGCCAAACTTGATACATTATCATGGAAACATAATGTTATAGTGTTCAAAGTGGAATACAATGGGGACAGTATTAGTTTTACCAAAAAAAGATAAAAAATCAAGAAGATTTTTTTTCCAGATAAATATTTGGATTCTTTTTTCATTTTGTATTAAGAAATTTTCAAAAATTTCTGTCATCTTTTAGATATTAGATTAAATAGAGCACTACATATATAAAGCATTGTTTCTGCAGCTGTGACACTTTTCCCTGTATAGATGCTGAGTCTGCTACGGAAGTCAGAGAAAATCGTATGAAAGGGACACACAAGCAGAAAAATACTTATAAAAATGTCGTGGTTTGACACAGCTGAACTCCAAGCTCACGATAACTTATCTACCTCTGCTGGGGCAGTAATTCAGTCAATTCACCTACATTAAGGAGCACACTGAAGGTGTGACACTTAGATTGAAATTCACAGTGTTCAATCCCCTACAACATAAGGGTATTCGGTGCTGGTGTTTATCTGTTTATGTAGGTGAAATTCTGTTTACACAACAGAATTATGAACAGTGTGATACTGTTTATATCTAAGCTTGTGTTTTGGAACCACTTCTACTCAAGAGCTGAATAAAGTAGAAGAGCAATATATTATGAATCTTTGGTAAGTAGTTAATGCAGCTGCTTATTTTATAATGAGAAAGAAAAATGCCAAATAAGCTGTATTTAAAGTTTTTGACTTGGGGAGGTCAATATATCATTCTGTACTTTCAGAGAGTGATGATCTGATAAAATTTCAGCAATCTTAACATAAATTATATTTTACACCATTCACATAAATTGCTATTAATATATTTGCTGAGTTACTTGTAATTTGTCAAAAGCTACTTTGACTTATAGTTTAAACACTATGCAAAAGACATATGATAATAGTAGTCATTTAGTCTCCATACGAGTTGATGCCTTAGGTTTTAACTTTTATATTTTTCAAATCCTGTACTGCTAGTGTAACTCTGAAGTTTTCTGTAACTTGTTAAGTGCTGCTCTCTATGCTAAGATAGACATAACAAACCTCTGTAATTCTCTCTCCAAGGACACCCAGTACAAGAACTGTAAAGCATCATCTTGGGGAGAGGGGGGAAAGCTTGGGGAAAATCACATCATTGGCTGGGTTCTGGTTGGTGAATTTATGCTGATATAAAAGTGTGAAGAACTTGTGACTTGTCATCCATTTTAGGATCCACTGAGGCAGGACCCTCTGGAGCCCAAAGTGCGCATCTGAAGGCCTTTCAAACAAATACCACCCTTTTTCCTTTATTCCTGTCTAATCTCTGTTTCTAGGTAGCCATTCAAGGCATCAGAGTGAGTAAATGTCAATTACGTTTTCTTTCTATTGCTGCATTACCAGAGACTGCTGTGAGAAGAATATTTCCTTTTCAACCTTGTCTTGTTACCTTATATGAATAAAACAATTTTTTTTTCATTTGTCACTCCTATACGTTATTTTTATGAATTTTATTATGTTAAAAATAGGATTTATCTGAAAATATAGGATTTATCTGAAAGTCCTTTAATTGAATACTAAATTAGGCAATAATTATGCAAGCAGGAAGGAAAATCTACATCTGTAATTGAGTTATGATAAGCACATGAGAAATAGAGAAGGAGCTATTAAAGGTAGTAGATTTATAGAGGGGAAGAAGGATACATGTAAGAAAAGGAATATAAAAGCAGAAAAGAAGAAATTATACTAAAAGTACTCATACATATTTTATCGAAAGGAATAAGATATGCTCCTCAGTAATTCCAGAGATGCACTTGAGATGTTACAGGACAAAATTGATCAAACCTGCTTCCATGAATACAGAAGAAGTGTGTAGTAGGTCTTAAGAAAAATTTTAATACTACTTTTATATTGGTTTATATAAAGAGGCGAGAATATTAATGTTTTCTAGCTACATGCTCTTACTATTGGACTAGGTCTGACTATCTGAACAAAAGTGGCTAGAAATAAAATTGTGTTGAACCAGTATCTCAGGGCAACTGAGTTTCAGCAAATATGCCCGAGGATAAAAAATTCACTGTTAGAGCATTGGAAAAAAAAGTCACTAGATTTTGGGTTTTTTCATTACCTTTTGAAAAAGGGCCATGAACAAACTAACATGTTTGTAAGATTAGATACAAAATATTACACTCCTTCCCTAAGAGTGTGTATGTCATAGCTGGTGTATATGTATGTTTTATATAATGATGATACGTGGATATCACGCTATGTTGAAAACTGTATTTTTCATTTTCAGTTCTGTATAATGGAAGCGGGAAGGTGAGATGCACAAGGTTCCATTCTGAAAAGCGCTACTCTAACAGTGGTTTATGCTAACTTCTTATTCTTTTTCCTCACCCAATCTAAACAAGAGTATTGGCTGCATTAAATGGAAGATTTTGCTATCTCTTTTGACTAATGTTGAGCATCAAATATTACGGATAAAATCTAATTAGTTTGTTGATTTCATTCAGTATCTTTGGAAAAAATGTTTCATTTCTATGCTAATAGAAATAGCTCTTGTTTCCACACTGTCTTGATAGACTGTAATATGAAGCCACTAAGAGTCAAATTCCTTCCTAATTTACAGCCTATGCCATAAAGTTCTGGCTAAAGGCTAAAATTCCTGTGTTATTCAAGTCTCTGAAATTATACTACAGAATGTGGTTATTGGTGGTTCTATAGTGGTTTAAAACTTGGCTCTACACTAGCATAAAACAGTATATAATGTACAAAACTCATTTTTATACATTAGATTCTGGAAAATAAATTATGCTTTGAAATATTACAGGTGGTAAATAAAGTAAAGAATATATTTTTTGAATCTTGACAATTACTAAGAATTAGTGCAGATGAGTCAGCACAATTTGCATAAAATCATGCCATTGTTTCATTTAGACTATATCTTACATCAAGAAGTGACTAAATGGACAAACACAGCACCTGGAAATTATTTGGTCTGATGCCAGGGAAGAAAAGTACCATTTGTGTTTCACATAGAGAGTGAGTAAAAAAGTGCAATGAAAAAGAAACATGAGCTGGTGTATGCAGATTTCATAGTCATGCACAGTGCAGTGCCAATAGCTAAAGGCACAATCTCTTTTTGATTTTGCCATCTCACTTGTGTGAGCCCTTCAGGAACAATTTTACCAGCTAGCAATACTTGTCTTTTCTTCAACTATCATCAGCCAGCCCAGCTGTCATCCATAATCTTTCTGTTAGTGTATGCTGCTTTAATACCTTAGGACTAGATTTTTGGGGGGTAAAAATTGGTTGACATTTAGCCCAACTAGTAAACCTGTATTATTCAGTGAAATAAAAAAATTGCTAACCTAAAGTTCAAATATCTTTCTCACATGGCTTAATTAAAAAATCTGGTGGGTTTTTTTTTTTTTTTTTTTTTTACTTTTAGACATGTTTGAAGTATGATTATTCAGTGCTGTTCAAGAAACAAACAATACAAACTCAGCACACTTAACTACATTCATCTCAATCCCATGATCAACTCATTGTTATGTTTAAGCTGAGCTATTTCATTTCCTGAGGCCTTCTCTCCAGGGATCCTCCTTCCCAAGCCATTTTCTCAGAGCTATGGATGTATTTTGAAAAGAAATCTGCTGGGATAAGAGCTGAGAAGATGAAATACAAGGCAAGGGATCAGGAAGGGTGAGTATGCAGAAGAAAATAAAAGACAGGAGCAAAAGGGGATAAATAAAACTGACTGATTAAAGAAAACAAGAAAGCATATGGCTACAGGCTAAAAGAGAAATTTCTTTCCCAACTCAAAACCCTAGGGCTAATTACAGGATACAAATATAAGCTGTATTACTCTTGGAATGGAAAAGATAATTTATTAAAATCTGAATATCCCAACACATAATTTATTTTATTCTTCATTATTTAAATTTTCATATAATATGCAGGTGAAACTTTCACTTATTACTTTCACCTAAGATGAGCGTCATCTTATTTCTTCTGAAATGGCAGATGTTATTTTTTGAAGTTATAGAAAGGAAATGCACTAAAACCAGATGTTCATTGAAACACTTAAACTTCCTACTTTTGAGAGCCTTTATGACAATGAATTATATCTCTTATTTTTCAAAACTGAAATATCACATATGCCAAATGACAAACCTACTGGAAACTACAACTGAAGTGCCAGATCATTTCTTTTTCAGAATACAGGCCTCAATGCTTCAGCCAGAGTTCTCTGTTCTGTACTCATAGCAAAACACTGATCTAATCTGAAAACCTTTTTTTATATTTTGGGTCATCAATTATAAAAAATTCCTTACCACTTAATAAGGAATAAGTAGTGCTAGAATGGTTTTATCCCATGTGCTGGTAAACAGGAACCTAACATGTTACAGTGTTAGTACGCCTGAGTTCTAATAAGCAGCTACCATGTTACACTCACGTAACTCTTGCTGGCCATTGCAATGGATTTTTGTTTCTAGGAATGAAAATCTCATTTAGGAGGCTTAGACCATTCCACCAAGAGCAAAACGAGATCAGATGGATATATACACAGTGCGCCATGTCTCCTGTAAAGGAATATTATATGCAGCGCCCTAGTTCTAAAGGGTTTTTTAAGACTGTCCTTGGGTTTGCCCCAGAGGAAATACAATTTTCATTCCAAATTCATTATAATTTTTTTTCTCATATTGTGTGTATTGATCAACCACAATTAGACCATCTTTGGGGAAATTCTTGGAATGGTTAGGGATGGAAATTTTTTAGGATTATAAAGAATCACAAAAATAGCAAAGCATCTTGTGCTAATCTCAAGATGGATGCTGCAGCACAGCCTTGTCTGATTGAATAAAGCTATTTTTATTTCAGAAAATACTTGTTTGACACATAGATCATCATTAGTTCACAAAGGGTCCAGGGGAGGTCCTATCTGGACTCCAGCTGCCACTGCTGAAGTGCAAGGGCCTCCAACAAGGTCTGTGTCCCAGCTTCCAGTCCCCCATTGTTACCTGTGGTGTCCCAGAGAATATCAAATGGCACCTGTCTTCAAGCAGCTATATCATGCCACACTCTGCACTATCTATTGCAGGAAAAAAAGTAGGCATGAAGCCCAAACATCTGATTGTGGATGAAATGAGAGTACGACAGAGCAAACTTTGGACTGCACTAAAGAGAAAGCTGCTACCAAGAGAGATAGGCCTTCAGAGGACCTAAATCCCCCCCTAAAAGCTACTTTTCTAGTTACCAGTGTTAGAAAGTGGAAACAATAAGTTCTTTACATCAGCCTACTGGACCCAGGGAGCAAACAAAAGAATAAATGGAAAAAATGTATACGTTGTCTTGTAGGGACAATGCTGAGCGGGAAATTCTCCCTCCACCACAAAGGGAAGAGATGTGGATATAGGCCCTTCCCTGGGATCTTTCTGCATACGGGAAATGGACAAACTAATGTGGATATAGGCCCTTCCCTGGGATCTTTCTGCATATGGGAAATGGACAAACTAACACCTTTGCTGATCATCTCAGCTCAGAAAAGTCAGTCTAGCATAGATACAGCATTTACAGAGCAATAAAACTCTCAAGGAAAAACATCATATCATAGCAATAAGGAACTGTCAGCCTCCAGAAAAGAAGTTCTGTACATCGGGTAAATACATAACAATTCATTACATATTTGGTTTCTTTCTTGGAAAATCCACTTGTTGTTGATGCTTAATATAAAAGACAAAGAGACCAAACATATTTTTCTTCTGTATATTTTTCTCTTGTTGTTTTAACTGAGACAGAAAGTGAAAAATGTCAAAGGAATGCTTGAAATATACATGAGTTGACCAGGATTGAAGTACTGAACATATTCAAGTTAGCACTTCTCCTGGAAGAATTTCTAAACCAATTTTCTGTTTTATATCCATTATTTCAGCAAGTCGATTCCTGACAAGCAATTCTTTTTTATTTTATTTTTTGCCTACGAGTAGCATCATAAACTAGGTATGTAGTAGAGCTAATATTATTTCTTTCAGTTATCGGCTTTCTTTAATAGTCTATAGAATACAGTCCCAGTCTTGAAGTAAATACGGCCTTCCAGAACAAAACTTTGCTGAGTAACTCCCTGTATTGAATCCTTTTTAAAATTTGTAAACTTCCATTTACATCTAAAAATGTAATTAATACAAAAATGCAACAAAAAATTTTCCATGCTTATCAGAGACAAATTGTCATATTTAAGGAGGTTAATGCTTCTCTAATTTCCCCTTGAGAGGTGTTTCCCATTACAATGAGAAATTGCCCACATAACCAGGATTAGGTTTAAACTCAAATGACTCAGAGATGACAGTCACCTTTTCAACAAGAGGAACTCAAAGCTAAGATTTAACCATTATAAATGTATTTTATATTTCACTGGAACTAAGAGCTCTGCATCAAAGATCGATGTATTGAAACATTACATCTACACAGGGCAGCTGCCATAATCAGAAATGCTAAAATGCCATTCTGCTATATGAAGTTTTATTGATGAGGTAATTTCTATATGAGGGATTCCTGGGGTTTGATGAAAGTTACAAAGCAGCCAAGTAGGTTTAAATATGAAATAGCTATTTACCACCCTTGTGGACTTGACTTTATGAAAAATATTTTTACTCTAAAGAATATGTGAGGTCAATGACATCTTGATAATCTCTGTCAACAAAATGGAATAAAGACATTAATTTTTATTTTAAAAGGCAGAGAGATCTCTTTACAAAAATAGACTTGATTTTTCTGATTTTGCTATTCAAAGAAAAGTCCAAGACAGTTTTAATGTTTTAAGAATGTCATTTATTCAGCTCATCATAGATCTAAATATATAGCTTATATTGCAACATTTCAGGGCTGAGAGAAGAAGTAAAAGTTTTTTTAGTGTCAAAGATCTTGGTATTTCTTATTTTTAGAGATTTTATTGAATATATTCATTTTTCCTGAATTACACTTTCCTTCAAGCCTCAATCTTGATGTTATTTCCAATTTAGTTCATCCAAAGAAGGGTGGCAAAGGTGTTGAATGGTCTAGAAAACATCTTATGAGGAGTGGCTGAGGCAATTGTGATTTCGTCTGGAGAAAAGGAAGCTCAAGGGGGGTCTCAGTGCTCTCTACAACTACCTGAAAGTAGATTGGATTGAGGTGGGAGTTGTTCTCTTCTGTCATGTCTCAAGCGAAAAGATGAGATGAAATGTCCTTAAATTGCACCAGGGGAAGTTCTGATCAGATATTAGAAAAAAATATTTATTGAGAGATTGGTTAGGCATTCAAATAAGCTGCCCCTGGATGTGGCAGCCACTGTCTCTGGAAATGTTTAAGAGGCACCTGGATGTGGCACATAAGGATATGGTTTAGGAGTGATTTGAGTGGTGCTAAGATGACTATTGGACTAGATGATCCTGAAGGTCTCTCCCAGGCTTGATGATTCTGTAGCTCAAAAAGTCCAGCAGCCCAGCTCCTAAGGTGCATGAGAATTGGCTGAAGGTTCAGACAGAAGACAAAGACAGAGGGTGATTTTCTGTACCTTTTGTTCACAAAATTAATCACATTCTCAAACAAAATCTTCTTCTCACTTTATATTAATTGAATGATGCTTTAACCAATGCAAAAATTAGCACAGTTTCATCTTGGTGATTGTGTGGAGTGAACCCTCACAATCCATCAAAACAGACTAAGATTTTGAGATTATGCACTGTTACCTATTACTGAATACGAATGTCTTTCTCACTTGCTTTGGTTTTTGCTATAAGTCATATAAGTGAAGAATGACACATTTTCTTTTCATAAAGAAAATATAACACTAAAACAAGTATTGGGGATGTCAAATCAGCATTGAAAATGTTGGAAAAATAAGATGACTAGTTTGTGAAGCTTCATTAAAAATAAAAGGAGATTTTCAACTATCAATTTCCTCTTTAAAATTTTATCACTACTGTCTAAAATTCAATTTGAAGTTTAATTTTATTTTCAAGTTGAGGATAATTTAGTCTATCTAGCATGTATCTTTGGGGCACTACAGATTTGCCTCGGTAACTCTGTATCTCATTTCTACTGGTTTCTAGCAAAGAGAAAAGGGAGGGAGTAAAGATAAATTACCACTGGAATGCTGTCTGATGACAGGTGATATTAAAAATGCTATTAAAGGTCTAGCAGTAGGAGGCTGATGATGGAATATTGTCAAAAGGTTTTTTCAGGTGATAGATAATATACTGGAGCATTGCTATTGTTGTAATTAGGGCAGAAATTAATCAATTGCCAGAGAAGCAAAAGAGTCTTTAAAGCTTCTCAGGTCCATAGATAAAACAGACAGTTTTTCTGTTTCAGTGAGCACCAGACACACCCCACCTTACCAGAAACAGCGACACATGAACATAAGCTACCTTAGGAAAAAAAAAAAAAAAGCACCTCAAATGCATTCAAGTGTCTGAGCCCCTGACTCACACACCTAGTGGTATGGGGCAGAAAAAGTACAAAAAATCTTGGGTTGAGATAAAGAAGGTTTAATAGGTAAAGCAAAAGCCATGCGTGCAAACAAAGTTCAACAAGGAATTTATTCACCACTTCCCATGGGCAGGCAGGTGTTCAACCATTCTCAGTAAAGCAGGGCTTCAACACGGCTGACAATGGCTTGGGAAAAAAAACACCATCACGCTCCAAACATGCATCCCTTCCTGCTCTTTCCCCCAGCTTTATATGCTGTTACACCACATTGTACAGCATGAATCCTTGGTCACTTGGGCTCAGCTGTCCCAGGTGTGTCCCCTCCCAACTTCTTTTCACTCCTTGCTGGTAGGGTGGTGCAAGGAGCAAAAAGGTCTTTGTGTAAGTCCTGCACAGTAGGAATGAAAACATCACTGAGTTATCAATGCTCTTTTCAGCACAAATGTAAAACCTGGCCTCACACTAACCACTGTGAAGAAAGTTAGCCCTACCCACACAGATGAACTCAATTAATAACAAGAGCACTTGCTGATGAGAGTTTCATCATGCTTATTGATGATACTTTCTTGACCATAATGTGTGCCTTCCAAATCAGGATATTCCATGATTCTATGATACCCTTCAGTAAGTGTAGCTCCAGAATACATCAACTTTGTTAAAACCAATCCAATCTCCAAGGAAGACTAGGGCATACAAAACTGGAAGAAGTTGGGTAGAACAGCATAGTTAGTGCTAAATTAAGAAAGTAAAAGCCAAGGAAAGTCCAAAAATGAATGCAAAGTTCTTAACTAAGAAATGAGTGAGTTATTTAGTTCTACTCAGAAAAGAGAGAACATATGAAAACTTTTATAGCAACAATTCCTTATATATATCAGTACTGCTTACATAGAGACACACATGATCAGAATAAAACAGATTTTGATCTATCTCATAAGTTTTGATTTGAAAAAGCTTGATATTTCCCCAGAAAAAAGATTGATTTATTGTCTTGAGTCTAATCAGAATGCAAGACAGGAGTTTTGTGCTGTTATTCAAGGAAAATAAATATTTTTGTTACTTTCACTATTCTTAAAAAATAAGTTTGGAAGTTATAAACAAGAAATTCCGGCATTATAATCAAAGGAAAACTGGAGGACACGATTTTATATTACAATCTGGAAAAAAAGAATTTAAGGAAAAAAAAAAGAAAAATAGAAGGGATTTTTTAATTGCTGTTTTCTTAAAGACTTACATGGCCTTATTAAATCTGGAACCAGTGAAGAATGAAGCAGCTGTTGGGAGTCTGAACAGGAACCAAATAGCCACTTAAGCGATTTATTGTCTTCTTTTTGCTTTTAGAGATTTATTTTATTTTATCCCATGGCAGTTTATGAAAGAACAAGAGGAAAACATTTGCTTATGAGAATGAAAACAAGCGTCAAAATTGAAACAACTGAAATGAAAATGTTGTTATTGTTTCATTTCTCTAGGATATATCTTCATGCAGAACACTGAACATCTGTCAAAGAGTAAGGAGATACTTTTGAGGTTCAGAGCCAGATTTTCAAATAAGTACTTCCATGAGCCAGTGGAGCTTGATTTTAATAATTTTGGCTGTGCAAGAATTCTCCCTGAGTAAAGGCATTAATAAGTCTCTCTCACATATCTGGCTTGTTATTTCCATAAAAGTGATAGGAAATTTTACAGAGACTGTAAGACCTTTTCGTCAAATAAGGGGATGGATCCAAAAATTACTGACCTGAGAGAAGATGTCTCTCACATGCAGAATTCGATCATGTATCCCTTGTTATCTGGACTAAAATAACCTCTACATCCTTGCATTAGCATGAAACTAAAGTACAGAAAATCGCAACACAATAAGTGAGACAAACCAAGAATGTTTTGAGGGGGATCCTGGAGCTCAAGCACATTCAGAAAAGCCCAGTCACAGATGTAAGTTTGTCTGTCTTTCCATACTTGTTGCAACATTTGCAGACCAGCTTCCAAGCCCATAGCCCTAATCCCAGTAGCAGTTTCATTAAAATACTCATATTAGTTGAAGGAAGGTTGACACTTTGGAAGAATCGCAGCTTTCGTGATTGCTTGCATCATTCCCCTGTCAATAACCACTGGAAAATTTGGATCCTTAGGGCTCACTGATGGGCAGTGGGTGACTTCCTTTGTTCTTGTGAGTTGCAGACTAGGGAGCGACTGCTTGGAAACTCACTGTTCTGTTTAGCTACATTTTTTTTAAAAGTAATTAAGAATTCTGTTAAAAACACAGTTTACAAGTACTACTAATTATATTTTACTCATATGCTAACAAATACAGCCATGCTACTCATGCATATGAATGGCAGAGGCAGTAACAACACAGGCACAAGGTCTTGCAATGCAAAAGACATCCTGCTTAAAATAACCTTCCTTATAAAAATCTATATGCAGTAAATACGTCATGTTTTCTAGACAGGGTCACAAAATATTTACCAAATAAGCACTGGGAGCCTTGAACGTTTTTTTTTTCCTAATTCTGCCATATTTTGCTATATTTTAGGACAGGAAAAGTTGTATAAAGGAAGAGGAAAGCAATATGCTAGAGCCACAGCAAAATCAATACTCCAAAAGCACACTAGGTTTTATAGCTGCAGGAGCTGAATTTTGCTGCTCTACTTTACACTTTTCCATGTAAATAATGGTCAAATATCTTAGCTCCTATAGCTGTCATTGACTGTGGGCTGACTCAGCCTACATCATTAAAACAGGGGGCCAGAAAGAGATAGCAGATGCCATTTTGCACCACAATCATTCCTAACTAACAAATGTAATCGATACTAAATGGACTAGAGGCATTTTATAAACTGATACAAATTTAGAGAAGTTAGAAAAAATAAGATTAGTAATGAAGTGAGAAACTGAGAAGTGCTTCTTGTTTGCAGCGTGAAAACATATCGGCTGCAAAACATACTCACAGTCCAGGAGTAAAAAATAACAAATAAAGATTACCAACAGATTCATCAGGTTAACCTTAATAGAGCAAGATATTCTTTCTCCAGTAGAGTGGCCAATGTTGATGGTACTACAGTAAGGCTGGGAACTTAGGTTAGTTCATTTTGCTTGTATACGTTTTGGGAATACAAATGTTGTATCTTGCCTGATTTTCTTTGCATTGGTAGGGCACAAAGATACAAAGCATGAAAATGGATCCAAGCACAACCAGATACAGCATATATTAACGGGCTTAGCCAAAGGGAGACTAGACCAGAGATGATATGTATGGAAAACTGTCATGGAGAAACTCACTAAATAAGAATATCAAATTATTTATGTAACATTAATCCATTGGGTAGAGAACATGAAAGTTCCTGGGAGACTACAGTTTTTTCTAATAAGTTCTATTCCAGCTGCTGGGTTAATACGAAGCGGAAAGTTATTAGGAGGAAATAGATGCATATGGAAATGTCTGCTTCTGCCTCAGGTAATTTAAAGCTTCTTCACATCCTCTTTGTTCCTGTTTATAGAAAAAGTATAATCTACCTCATGAACTAACCCTAGTGTTTTGAGAGTTGTTATCCTTCCCATTATTTAAAGGACAAACTAAGATATGAGGTGTTTAACACATGGTATGACTGGGTTTAACACTCTCCCAAATGGATCCAAGTTGTTATAAGTGACTTAGAGATCATGGCAGGGAGCACAGTTTACATCAGATTGTGATGCTTAACACTCTACTCTGTTTGCCATCTCCACCATTTTCTCTTTATTCACCTGTTCAAAAGGAAGTAGGTAATGGAGGTTAACCCTGCTGGCCACTGTCTTTACTGTACCTTCAAAACCATAAATACAACATACTCAAGAGAAATGAGTATTAGTTTTCTTCCTGTATTATGTTGTTTTCTTTTTCATATTTTCCAACTCTGCTGTATAGCTTCAGCTTATGAATGCAGAAGTTCAATATTGGGTTACTGGTCACATTTAAAGCTCTAAATTCTCAAGTAAGTATCCACAATATCCTTCAGATGTTGCTCTTTCTTCCTTTGCTTTTGAGCAGTGTGCATGCGATTATAACCTACATTTATATTTCAGTCTAGAATACAGATTTTTATGTTGCTTACAAAAGCTTTAAGGAGTTATACAGTAACTTAGCTCCACTTGCAATATGTGAGGATTTTTTGACATCTAAGATTAAACATTATGGTGCAGGTACAAGGACCTAATTCCAGGTATAGTCCTGGGGAAAAAAAGAGGCAATTTTAGAGAAATGTTCCCTGGAAATAATTTCCTTCTTTACACTAGAATCATTCACTCCAAATGGCTGGTTTTTTCTCCAGCTTTTTTTTAAAAGAGATCTGGATAGATACTCTAATGCAGATCTTTTCATTACAGATGTCTACATTGAAAGAAAACCTGAACAAAACCTCTCCTTTAATAAATTGCTTCAACTTAATAAAAATCAACAACAGTTTGTCATTGTCTTCATTGGATCTACTCCTCAGAGACAATGGAATGCCTTTAAATGAACAGAAAATAAAATTAGATGGTAAAAAGTGTTGATATTTTCAGAAAACTAAAAAAAATTAAACCTTCATTAAGATAGAATCAGAGGTTCTTTGATTCACTTGAAGTTAATAACTTTATTTCAGAAAATCACCCAATGGAAATCAATAGAAAAAAAAAGGCAATTGAATTCAAGGATCTGTAACATGTTTATAAATTTTCTAATACATGTTAATATTTTCTCTTCTTCCCACATCTCCTGAAAAGATGTATATCCCAGTGACTATTTTTAGGCAATGCTGAGCTGCAAGGAACACTTGCACGTCAGCAGCAAGTGGATCTAGCAGTCCCTCTGAAAACTGGGTACCCTAATTGTCCAAATTCAGTGCTTTGAATATTGAACTACATGCTGTAGTGTTTAAAGTTTTGACCTATTCAACTCAAGTTCTTAAATGGCAGGGTCAGTTCCACAGTGAATAGTTAGGGTAAAAAAAAGGAAAAACCACAAAATTATTATAGAACTCTGGTATTATGCACAGTTTTATTATGGCAAGATGCCCACGGCTCATAAAAGATAAATGAGGTTTGAAGTGGGGGAGAGGAGAAGAGTGTTGTTAAATTTAGTAGAAGTTCTTTTATCTTTTTTTTCTTTTTCTTTTTTTTTTTAAATTGGCAAGGGAATGCAAAAGACATCAAAGCAATTTTTAGTTTTCCTATAAATCTATAAGAAAATGAATTTCAGCAACAACTTCCTCCTTTTATTGCTAAGGTTCTTTTGGAACCTGAAAGGGAGTATAATTCAGCGCTTTTCAAATTGCTTTTTTCAAATTTAATAAATCCAATATATATGAGAAAAGTTTATGAGCCTTTTTTGTATAGATAAAACATATACAGTTACTGGATCCTTTTTCTGATTTATTAAAATGACTTAAAAAATAGCCTATCAGATCTGTCTGTGAGCATTTCCCTTTGAGAAGTATTCATTAATTTCTAGACCAGAATTTCAACAACATGATACAGCAAGTTAGTTAAATTCTGTCATTGCTTTACCTAAAACCATGAGCAGAATTCTGAATCTGTGATCAAAGATCAGTTGAAAAATGCACAAATCCAGAATGCTGTCCTTGATTATGACAGTCACAGTATAAAGATATTCTTGCCCATCTTATTAACCCATGAGTTAATTTCTTTTCTCTTTGTTTTATGCTTGCAGGTAGAAAAGCCTGTCTGACAAAGTTCACCATGATGTATGAGGACATAATACACTTCATATTTCCACATGTTCTCCTTTAAGTCTTTTCTTGCAAAACCTTGCATAAATCCTTTTATATTTGCATTGTGAGCTGATGTTTGAAAGTTTTGCACATAGACCACGAATGGAATATGTGCTTGTGTAACAGGGTAATTAATATCCACACTGGATAATAAAACATACATTTCCATTTCCCTGTGAACTACTTAGTCAATGTTTGGGTTCCAGAAAACATATAGTTATGACATCATGGTCCTTCTAAGGATAGGTTATTTTCTGTGTAGCTAATTGGTCTATGTGCTAAGATATCACTGCACTTTCTTTGCTAAGAGTTTGCCTTAGCATTACTTGTTACATGGGATAAAACACAAGAATTGTTACACAGTGCAAATACAATTTATATGGTAAATATTTTGTATGAGGGCTGTCCGGTGTCATTGCTTCATACATTTCTTTCAAAAAAAATTCAAGATTATTTTACATTTGCACCTATTTGCATATCCAGTTATGGAGTCATAGAAAGTTAAATATTGGAAATAACCTTAAAGATCAGCTAGTCCCAAACTCTGCAGCCATGGGCAGGGACACCTCCCTCTAGACCAGGTTACTCAAGTCCTTTTCCAGCCTGGCCTTGAACACTGCCAGAGTTGGAGCACCCACGACCTCCCTGGGAAATCTGTTCCAGTATCTCACCACACTCACAATAAAGATGTGTGGTGGCTCTCTAATGTAAGCCTAAATTTCTCCTCCTCAATGTGTACACATTACTCCCTGACCTATCACTAAAGTTTCTGAAGAAGAGTCCCTCCCATGCCCCACTCCTTTGGCCTGAGGACTGATGAAATAACTACTTGAGCCTGAGCCCTTTACAATCTCTGTTCTAGGCCCTCTTAATGCTTTCCAGACTGCTGCTGGCTATACCACCAGCTCCCATATGTTCTGGTCAGTTAAGATTTTGTTGCATATAAACTCTACTAATATAAATATATATTATGTATTAATTGTGTTGAAATTAGCATATTGGTAGTCTAGTCTTAACCTGGAGGTCAGGAAAAAGCTAAGAGTGACAGAATCTCCCTCTTCTCTGTCTCCCCTGCAGGGATTGTTCATACTTCAGTAGATTTATTCATACCTTAAACTGTAGATTAAAGAAAAAAAAAAGAACAAGATTCCAGATGCCCTGCCCAGTACATATTTTCTTGCAAAAAACCAAACCACCCTTATTCTTCTACTCTTGGAAGAACTTGTCACTATGATATGAAGAACAGCAAATCTAGCCTAGAAGGAAACATAAAAAAGAAACTTACCTCAATTACATATTTCTTCTTATGCAGTGATTTTTTCAATGCAATCTAATGCTCAGAGTTTGCATCTTGATGTAAAACCTCTCCAAAGAATCACAGTTGGAGATTTTTTTACAAAATGTAAAATAAATTACTTTGTTATTAGGATTTTGACATGCAGCTAACATGAGCTAAGGAACAGCACTTATAAGTCTGTGGCAACTTCATACGAATTAAAATTCTAATTCATACATCAAAAAACAGTGGGACGTCTTGCTCTTGTATATCTGGTAATTTCTTTTTGCAAACGGGGTCTTTCCTTCTTCATACACAAATTTAATTTCATATGTGGCTTTCCTTTCCGTATTCCTTATCTTTAAGGTTATTTTGTCATTAAAGGATGGAGTTTTTCACTTGGTATCACTTTAATACTGTGTTTCTAATACCATATAAATTCAACATGTATGCAAGAAGTGCAGTTATGTCAATCCTTTTTCTTACATGAGAAATTTTCATCTAGTTGTGATGATTGGTGGCTTATGTTGATGTTATTCACTTATTAATACGATAATTTTGGTCAATAATTTAGGTTTTTTACCTTAAACAGAATATCTTTTGATTTTGAATATTGCTAGCAAAGTATTAATAAATACACTAACTACATTCAAATACACTGTAAATGAACAAAACATTTAATATTAATAGAACGTTAGCAATAAACCGTTTCTACATTCTCTTAGATTTTCTTATTTGTCTTTTTCAAATTAACTATGATACCTGAAAATTTAGAAAAACAAATAAATTCTTTTATCATGACTGGCAGTTTTGTTTTATAAAATACAAGGTATGTTTTCTGATTTGAGCCAAGATCAGTATCCCTAATTATATGACAATTTGCATAAAAAGTAATTTTGAATTCTTTAGAAAACAGCCTGCTCAAATATTTTTGTTGCTAACTTTGTCCAACTTAGAGTGCCTTAAGTATTATCCAATTCTAGGAATAATTAAACTAAAATAAGTAAAATTTTCAATTTTAAAATGGATAGGTCACCAAATTCTCTTTGAACATCTAAGCTATTCTCTTCCAGCATGGGGGAAAACTTATCTATAATTCAGTTTTCAACAAGCGTGTCTTAGATCAGTGTGCAACCCTAAGGGCTTAAATCAATATTTTAAGAGTCAACTAATTTAGCACTGTGAGGAAAAAACCCAAACCCACGTCTAAGTAACAACTGAAGAACTGTAGAATGTTTCTGATTTAATGAGCATTCTAGAAAACTGTGAGAGAATTGTGACAACAGTTCAAATGCATTGTGCACACAGAGAGCATTATAATTGCAAAGGAGATTTGTAACATTGTAATTAATATCAGGTACTTTGCAAGTTGCAGCTCTGAAAGATCACAGGAAGATTTTGCACTTCTCCAGTTATCAAAAAATGTACCTAAAATGCAGAGCACCTATGGAAATATGCTTGTAAAAGAACGTGCCTAAAACTTCCAAATACATCTTGACTATGCAAATGTGTTTGTCTTCACCACGATTAGCAACATTGCCATTGTAAAATAAATTTAAACCAAAGGTGTTATTATGCACGCAAATAAGAGGTGAAGACTAAATTAAATTCTACAAATACTTTACAAATGGAGTCAGATATTGTTACGGCTAATCTTTGAATTTATTTAGTAGGAACAGAAGAGACTGGAGAGACTGACAGACATATTTTAAACACAGAAGAATCCTTGCACTACTTTAATAACTAGTCAACAATGCTATTTGAGTAAGATACGAATACTAATATTTTCAGACAGAAAGAAGAGGCTGACATCTTTCAAGGAACAAAATAAGGAACGGAATAAAATATATACAAAACAGAAATGTTAACACAATCAGGCAGACATTACAGGATGCATCCACTGTTGCAAGCATTTGCCACTAGACGGAAACAGAATGACCTCTGAGAAGCAGCAGTGTCAGAGGCTGTGATGAGTGATCTGCCGAGTGTGGGAGATCTCTGCTGTAATTTGTAATCCTAGGCAGCTGGCTGTCCCTCTACAGGAATGTTCTTTACAGCTGAGAGACACTCACAAGAGTAAGGGGCACTGATGGATTTGGTGTTGAGAAACTGTAAGAAAGAGGGAATGATTTCTTGAAAGAGAGGCTAGCTCTGTTCTGAACCAACAACTCTCACTCTTTCCCTGATAAGCAGAGTTATTTTCTAAGGCCTCTTGAGAAATAAATCAGAAAACCTTGCCATTAGTTTTCCGTAGATGGTCCAAGTCACACGTTGGCCAGGTGTCCTTTTCCTCCTGGACTCTGCAGCAAAGAGAAACTTTTCTTCAGATAGATAATTCTTCAATTAAATTATTGTGATATGATTACATAATTCAGTATCCTGGGTTATGATATTCTCTATTAAAATAGATAAAGCTTAGTAAAATGCAAGTCATATCAAAGGAATCAGTGTCCACTGGTTATGGAGGCAGCAGGCACACACCATTGCTAGGTCACTCTCAATCATCTTTGAAAGGTCATGGCAGTCAGAAGAGGTGACTGAGGATTAGAAGAAAGCAAATGTCACTACAGTCTTTAGAAAAGGCAAGGGAGAACCTAGGGAACTAAAGGCCTGTCAGCCTGTAAATGTGATGCAACAACATCCCAGAGACCATATCCAAGCATGTAGAAGACAAGAAGATGATCAAGAAGAGTCAGCATGGATTCACCAAAGGAAAATCAGGCTTGACCAACCTGATTGCCTTCCACAATGGGACAACTGGCTGAGCAGATGAGGGGAGAGCAGTGGATGCTGTACATCTGTGCTGCAGCAAGGCTTTTGACATTATCTCCCCTCAATATACAAGTGTAATTCCTAGTTTAATGTAGTTTGCGAACATGTATTCATACACAGAGAAACTTAACCCATAAGGACAGTAATCTAGGAGAACAGTAAAAGCAGAATTAGTAACCTATCTCTGAAAAGGTCACTCAGGAAGAGTTTTGTAAAAGTTCAACTAATATGTTTCAAAAGCATAGATGATTTGGGTTGAAAGGACCTCAAAGATCATTTAGTTCCAACTCCTCTCCTCTGGACCAGGACATCTTCCACTAGGCCAAGTTGCTCCAACATTGCCCCATCCAATGTGGCATGTCAAGATTTTAGATATTAGCCACAAATGAACAAGTATTTTACATGATATTTTAATAAATTGAAACATCAGTTCTTTTCACTGTTACACAAGTAGTTTGAACATATTTATAAAGTCGATTTCATGGGAATTTATTCTTAGCAAGCAATTTGTAGACATGAGCAAATTAATGGTGTCAGTTTCTCATTAGGTCAGATAGCTTATATCTACCATTTCTGATGCTTTTAGAAGGCTGGTGAGCAAATTTGTGTAGATTAAAAGAAGAATTATATTTTCCTTCAACTTGCTAATAATGAAATTTCTGGTTTAAAAAGCTACTTTGCTTTCCTGATTACAAGGATCTCCACTTGTCTGTGAAGTCACTTAAATAGTTTGTGGTGTTTGTTTCTTTCTTTACAAGTTTTCTAAATTTCGCTGCTTTGAGGAGGCCTGATTCTTTCACAGTCTTTGACAAGGTAAGGGAAATACATAAGAATTAGCTGATGCTGATTGCAGGGATTAAGATGAAAATGAAATTAGATTATGTATAACCCACAACTAAACTTTGGGAACTCAGAACTCCTAAGAATTTACAGTGCATGTAATTCACAAAACTCTTTTCAAGAGTTATACAGAGACAAACCTGAGATATCTGTCATATAACGCTCAAACTTTCTGAAAAGTCCTTCTTGCTATGCAGGCATTTGAATTTTATTGCTTAAAATGTAGTAGAGTTTCAAAAATCAAAGAGGGTAACGCAACTGAGGAAAAAAGATTTTAAAGAGATAATACGACTATGACCAATGCAGCATGTTGGATAATATGAGTCGATGGCAAAGAGGCAGAAAGGATCTTTGTTTGGGGTCCACGGAGATGTTTATTGCAGCTGCGCATGTGGATTGTCCAGAGACAAAGACAAGCCTTAAAAAAGCCTCCAGGTTTAAGTATGGGTTGGTGGGGCTGAAGAGAGCATCAGGAACCAAACATCAATGGGCATGTGGGCAGTACACAGGCAGGGTTAGGGTATGGGAGCCGGTGGGGGAACAGGGAGGGGGTGACTGAGGGACACAGGTCTGTGGGGGGAGTGGAACACTCTGGAAGGGGGGAGGCCAAGGGGCTGACCGAGGGAGCAGAGCATGGGGACATAGGATAACAGAACAGGGCGTCCTGTGAGAAAAGCCTCTTGTGTCCCCTAACTTGGGGAATGCCTCTTGGGGTGCTTCCCTCCCAGGGGGTCTTTGGGGATCCTTGTGTGGCAGGCACACCAGCCTCCACAACCAGTTTTAATCCTTATACTTTTTGAGGAAGGGGGATAGAAAAACACAAGTGCTTTTCGAGGACATGGAGATGAATCGGAGGAGTCAGCCACACATTTCACAAGAGAACATATTTTGATACTCATAATAGCACATTTCCAAAGTGCCATTGTTTCGAGAACTTCGATCCTCTCTCCAGTCAGCTGCATACTCCTTTGGTGTCAGGGGGCATAGTTTAGATACCCTTACTGCTGGATGCATGTGTTTCTTGTTAAGATTGAAGTCCATGTGTGAGACAAAATGCAAGTCACCTTACTGGAATGTGTTGCAGTCCGCTTTCAAGTCAGAGAAATCAAGGAGATCATCCCAACATGGATGCAAGGGCTGGCAGGCAAGCAGATCTCAGAAAAGACTCTTCTGAAGGTTAAGGAACATGCAAAACTCCTTTCAAGGTAAAAATAAAATAGTCTCAGTCCAAGCAGCAGAACTAAACTTCTAGCAAAAGCCCTACCACTGATATTCTTCAGTTTGGAGTGGTGCTTATGCTTTGAAATTTATTTTTCTAAGATAAGAAGAAAGGAGGCTTTATCAGTTTAACAGTTTACATTAGATTGATTCAAAAGATGTAGATTTGTTTTAAATATTCTTACCTTATTCACAAACCCAGATTTGTAAAGTTTTGTAATGTTTATGCCTGTGCAAAAAGACTACTGTATTTTTCAGAGAATTTCTGGGGGAACAAATAGACATTTGTAACACATAGTCAATTTATTTTCTACTAAAAAATAAAATGAAGAAGGAAGAAAGCCCAAGAAAGCCAAGAAATTTAATGCGTTTTTTATTATTATTTAGCTTATAGGATTTTAATCCCAATTTTAACTTTATTAGGTAACTGACAGGTCTGTGCATTCAGAATATCCTTATTATGTGTTCTGGAGGCGTAAGACTGGCCATAATATTAAGGGTTTTTTAAAACATGGTAATTAGTCCTTACTTCTTACTGCACTGTTTTAGGTTTTCAATAAAAATTTAGTTCTATTTTTAGAGCTGCTAAGAGTAATTAAGGAGAATTTCAACATACAACATTGCTCACTCTTCAAAGTCAAGAGGAAAGTATGATTTACTTGAAACAATGAAAATTCAAGACATAACTCTGTTAATTTGCAGGTGATTATTGTCCTTGTGGAACTCACCTTTTCGTCTCATTACTTCCCCTTGAAAGCTCACCCTGCTCCAGGCAGCCCAGAGCCGAAATTTAAGAGGTGTCATCATAAATTGTTCCCTCTGGCTGTGCAGGAAGTTCTTCTCTTGTCACATCTAGACCTGCTCCAAGTGCCAGAGTTCCTGACTGCTGCTCACTGACAGCACTCAGATCCTGGAGGAAACCAGGGAACGTTTTTCTCCACTGAAAACTTGACATGGGAAAATGTGAAGTGACACATTTTGGGCACTGTGGTGATGGTCACAGGAGAAGACAGTGATTGAACTAGACGCAAATGAGAAAACAACAGATTTCAGAATGTTTATAAAGCACTAGAAGTATTAAATGGGTTCAGGTCTGGATGTTCTTGACAACTGTCTTTAGAACCAATGGTGCCTAATGATGGCATGTGTTTTCTATAAAAAATGAGTAGTATTTTCTTCCAAAAGAAGTAGCACTGTTTTTCAAAGGCCATATGATACTTGCCTAAGGAAGATTTATTTTTATTTTTTATGAAACTGTAACTAAAAACTGAAAAAAAGGCAAAGATAAGAATGATTTTTTCATGCATAGTTTTTTTAAGATTTCCTGAAGGGACAGGTGGGTACTTGTACAAGAGCTTTTAAAAGTTACATCTCTTTTTTGCTCTCTGCTGACACTGTATGTTCCCTCTTCATCTGCAATTTCTCTCAAGTGAGCAGCCATAGCAGCAGTATTTTTCCTCTTATTTAAAGAATGTTCTCTAAAAATACATCTGTCTGTGCAAATGTTTGACGTGTAATACAGCTTGCTGAGATTTAACTTTTTTTTTTCCACTTTTTTCTTTCAATTTTTCCCCCAAATCAAGCACGCAGACTCTAAGTGAAATCATATAGAGAGAGAGTTTGTGCATTTGGGGATACCCTGACTTCAACGTTTTTTAAATTTAAATTTCTTAAAGTTCTTAATTTTAGTCTTCCAGAGAGGATAAGTGTATGACATAGGAAAGAAAAAACAGGAAAGAAACAAACAGAAAAGCAGAATGTTTGATATGTTAATTTAGGTAACTATTTGAAATGTTGACAAATGCTTGAAAAATGCTGACAAATGTTTTAAAATAAAATAAAATACAGGGTTTTTTTAAAGTATAGGACTTGTTTGTTTGCTGGTTTAGCTTTTATCATTTTAGACCTGTCTACAACAGTATTACTGGAAAAACTTGATGCTCATGTACAAGAAAAGGTGGTTGCTTCACCTTAGAATTCACTTTTAGCTCCCCTTCCAAAATATTGCAGATGCTTTTTGTAAAAAAAACAAACAAAAAAAAAAAAGAAAGATGCTGACCTTAGCCAAATCAGAAATCAATTTTAATTACTTCATCTCATTGAATATCTAAGTTAAAGAATAAAGTTTATAAAAATTGTTCTGTGGGCTTCAAAATTCTGGAACTTCACCCTTTCTGTTTTACTAATTTTGATAGGATAGAGGAAAACATCCTAGAGGAAGAACTTTTCGAGATCTACATTCTCTCAGCTTGCTATCCAGAAGCTACTTGGGGTATGAAGCTGTGGTTTTCTATAAAGAAGATGGACTAATAATTAATAAAAATAAATATAAATTACTAATTCCTTATCATTTACTTTATATGTTCCCAGAATACAAGATTATTCAGGAAAAGTACTCATATGGTCATGAAATAAAACAACATACATGATACTTTTCCTCATAAGTAGCTCAAATTATTCTCTGCTAGACAGGAGGAAGATATCAGCCTGCTCATGATCCTGTGACATGAGATTCAGGTGATGGTGTGACCTCTGCAATTTAAAAACCACAAAATCTCACACTCTCATACCTGTCTCTTTCTCATATCTTTTGAAAAGGACAAGTCTTTTGCTTATCATCTGAAATTTTCACTGTTTAACTTCCATTTGATGCTCTACTGCAGCTGGGACGCCCATTTCCACTAGAATCTCCACGCATCATGGGGCACCACAGCAGGGAGCATCTACAGATATTTCTAAGTATACTGGCACCTTCGTTTAAAGGTCATCATTCCCTCTTTCTGTGGCAGTCTTCAGACATTTTCTTTTGTTGTCAAGTATGTTTATTCTGGTACACATAAATGGCACCGTGTGTTAGCTATCATGTATTGACGGAATTTGATCTATCCACTAACCTATGAACAAATTAAGAATGTATAGATCAAATGTTAAAATCCCAGTAAACAAGATGAGCTTATTTTGTGAAAGATGTTATTATTTTAGAATTGTTTAGTGCTGTTCTGTGTTTACCATAATGCTAGTGACTTGGTTTGTAAGTACTAATTTTTTTCTCTACAGCAGCTACCAAAAAGTAAATAAATTACTGTTTAACTTTTTAACAGATGTGAAAACATTCGTGGAAGTAGGAAACACATGCTAGTAATTTTGTTAAAGAGTAATTTTTGGATAAGATTATGAATTAATTTGTGCAATAAAACTTTGTATTCTAAAGTGGAATGCTTAATATTCCTATTATAATATTCATATTTACATTTAAGATATTGAATTCTCAGAATGCAAATCAGGATATTTTGATAATCACTATTGTAGCAAGAAGAAAGACAGTGACAAATTCAACCTCAATATTTTCAGAAAACAGAATGCTCAAAACAGACAATGAAATTTCTCAAAATATTATAGGATTCTCAATATTCTCAACATGTCTGAGCTCTGAATGAACATTTTGTTTTCTTGTCAGTGATTCAGGATATCCGCAGCTACTTTCCAGTGACTAGGAAAATGTCATGACAACTGGGATCATGCTTTATTTTAAAGTTGAAGGCATGAAATGAACACTAAGAACACAATTGTACACCTGTTTTCAAAAGTAAAAAGGCATCTCAGATCTACTTTGCTTTTGAGAATTTGGCTGAGGAACATATTTCAGAAGCCCAATAGCTCATAACATTATTCCAAATGTTCTACTCTGTATGCCTAATTAGGCTGCTGCACATTTGCATAAGCATGATGCTTCATGATTAATGTATAAGTCACAGCATGGAGCCCTGAATAAATTCATCCAGAGATCCTTCTCTCCATTTCTACTGCACAAATAACTGTGGTGCCCAAACTGCCGTCTATCATACCTGTAGATATGGCTACATATCATATATAAAACTATATAAACTTCATTGTGAAGTCATATCGATCAGTAAACATTTTTTATCTAGAAATGTTAGTAACAATTAAATGTTAGCTCTTATAAAGCCATTGGCATTTATACTTTCTGTGATTTATAAGAGGTTTGTTGGTGGGTTTTTTCCATGGTAAAATTAAATATGAACTCCGTAGCTTTATTCTCAAAATTGAACTCTATTTATTTAAAACAATGACTTGTTAAATTAAAAACCTAATAATTACTTTTGCACTATTACTCTTGGGGTAATGTTAACCTAAATTGAACAAGAACTTGCTCTTCAAAAAAGAGCAACATTTTAATAATTCAATAATGCATCCACTCAGTCAAATTAAATAGGAAAACTCCTGCAAATGTTAACAAAGTCCTGATGAATAAAAGCCAGAGGATGCCACCGTAAGGGTGTCTGGAAAATGCAAGTCTAACCTTTGATGGTTAAGCAGTGCAGCTATCTGGAGAGACTACAAGTTGATACATGTTCTTTTTACTGCAATTCTTTGCACAAACACAAAGACTGATTTTAAGAGATCTACCATTCAAGCTTAGTTTGTTTTTAAAAAAAGCAAAAAAATCCACTGTTATAATTTTAAGACTTTTTCCTTATGCCACTGACTGTTATTTATTTTCATATATTAACATGACCATTGTCATCGTCTTGGCCTAGCAGAGAAAGCTATCAAGTGCAATATTATTGGCAGCATCTCAAAGCAGGCATACAGTCAATCATATTTTGTGTAACTAGGAAAAGATATAAACAAAATCATTTGCAGTGCCAAGGAGTGAAAACTCTAAGAGATACCTCCATTGTCTTTCAAATTGAAATTTTTAAATTTTTAAAAGAAAAAATATTCAAAGATTTGAGGGTTTTTTAATTTTTGTTTTTGTGTAACAACTGACACATACAAACTACCATCTCACTAGTGAGCAGTCATTGGTGCCAATGACCCATGGGATTCAAAAGAGTTTTGAAACTTATTCACCTGCAGTTTGATATCAAGAATAAAACCATGGCCATTTTAGTATTCTACTTAAAGAGAATTAATATTAAAACCCATTAAACATTATGTTTACATTATTGTGAATTCAATACAAATACACAGCACTGTACGTATGCATAATCTTTTCTACAAAAATAAGCTTATGCTTTGAACTAAATGCAGTGAGCCATGAGCAAGGCACTTATATCTCATTCAAACGAGTGCTGGTCAAAACAATCTATTTTTGGAAGGGATGTTCATGGTAAGTGCAAAACAATCAGAAGACAAGATGTAAAGTTCTAGAGGAAACTATTCCCCACACAAAGTAATAAAGCCAACATAAACCAATTCTATTCTATAATTCTTAAGCAACCTAATGGGTCACTGTTGTTGTGTGACTCCAGCATGTCGGAACTGTCCAAGGGTAGGGCTCATCTCATCTAACGGTGCACTGTAAGGAGTTTATATAGCCTTCGTCAGGGACAAAGCCCTGTCGAGCCTCTCTCTAAACAGACACTTAAATCTTAGTCCACCACAAAAAGCTGAGTTTTTAGTCAACCTGTATCTGCTCCTCTAATGGCAGGTCCTGAAAAATCCACTCTTCTTCCTGTCTAACTCCCTGATCACCATATATCCATATGTGGTAAAAAAAAAGCTCAACATGGCAGAAAAATATTGCCAAAAGATGGTGGATTTGTATATGAAAGTGAGGGAATTTTCCTTTTTGACAACTTTCTCTTTTCCCTTTGAAATTGGTAGGTTTCTATTGGTTGAGTGTACTCATCGAAATAATCAAAGCAAAGTCTGCAGAAATTATGTGTTCCCTCCAAGTATATGACAGTGTTGCTTTAGGGTTGAAAAACATTTAAAGTAGGTCTGCAGTAGCTCCTATGAGATCATTCCTGAACTCTTGTGTCTCCCTTTATACCAGTTTTATGGGGTTAAATCCACTTCACCAATGACACACAGGCTTTCTGCATTATGCCCTCTTAAGAGGAATGCCTTTTATAGAAAACATTATCTGATGATTCTATACATTATACGTGGAAATAAGTTTATTTTTTTAATATTCTTATAAAATAACACATAAAATCCTGTGACAAAGGATTACATTATAATACATTTTTATTACAATAAAATAGATTTTGAGAACATTGATATTGACAGGTATAAACATATAGTATATTCAGAAAAGTCCTTATTAATATTAGAAATATACTAATAAAATTTTAAATTGCATATTACATAATTTAAAAATATTTCTATAAATTTCAACCAATATAAACACATTTAGTACCTAGCTGAGGTTTTAGTATGGAAAACAAACACTTGATAAATATTCTAGGTTGCATTTTTATACAAGCAAGGTTATTTCAGCAGCAAAAACCATCACCATTTTCACATTTTTACATACAAAAATAAAGCTTCAAAAGAATCAAACAACAACAACAGCAAATTTTTAAAAATCCTTCCTCAAAACATTCCATAGAAGTTAAATTGTGAGTTTCTTATCTGTGCACTTATTGTCCTTATTTCACCAATATTCTGGCCAAACATGCTTGGAACAGTTGGTACTTTTCCAGAAGTGTAGGCACACGTAACCCTAAATATAAGGAAAAACGGCAAAGAAACTGAAGGCCCTTGTATTAGATATGTGTTCTAGCATGGTTTTATATTATTCCCTCAGTAAGAAAAGATTGTCATTGCACCCTAGGTATCAGGACAATAGAAGGTTCAATTATGACTTTGACAACTTAGGTACCTTGTATTATATTATATTACAAGGCTCTGCTGCTTACCTCTGGTTAAAACCCCATCTTATCTCTGGTCCTGTCACTTCTCTTGCTTCCTCAAAAGGAAGATTTCTGCTACTGCTTGGCCAGATGTGTAGTCAAAGTCTACAGATCTCTTACGTGTACTATTCTCATCATTTAGTAGGACAAGTTCACACATCAGTCACTCTGCTATATGCAATATCTGTGGTATGATATAGGGGAATAAAATATTCTTCTGTGAGCAAAGGAGGGGACGATTTCTCAAAGGTCTGAATCTTGGGAATTATTCAGGGTCATAGGGTCACTGAGTTTCAGCCAAATGCTCACAGTTCACAGCCAAGATGTATAACCAATAACTTCCTTAACCTCATCCCTTCTCTAAATAGGTGAGGGACCATTTGAATGGCATTCAGTACTGCTTAGTTGAACATCTATAAGGGAATCACTTTAACTAACTCTTTCCTAAAAAATCCAAACCAAAAAATCACAGTGATTGAATTACCTAATTTTTTTTTTCTAAGCTATTTAATTCAGGCATTGACATCCAGTCAGAGCTTTTTTTTTTGTTTCCCATACTTCTCTCATATGATCTAATTGGTTTGTAAGTATGCATCCATTTCTTGCAATGGTTAGTAGAAACAGTCAAAGTCAAGCAAAGTCAAAGAAAGAGTGGATTTTAGCTGTATAAAAATATTTTTTGGCACTACATCTGGATGACTATGCCTTAAAATTATGTTTCAATAATACTATAGAGTCATGGTCAATCTAGTTCTCCGCCCCTGGAACCAAGATACCCTCACTCAAATTCACAGTTGTGCTTTTTTAAGGTATCCTGTTCTTCTTGGATAGGATGGCACACTGGGTCAGCATGGCTGTAGTCTGCTCAACGTGGTCATGAGTCATTAGAGCTGTCAAACAACTGCAATCCACCTATTTTAGTGGCAAAATATTGCCATAAACAAGAAGTTTTAGGTTACTTATTATTTAGGATACTTATTTTTCAATTTTTGATTCTCTCTAAGAGATAAACCTAAGGAAAATGAAGTTACTCTGTTTAACCCACAGATTAATGAGCTCTGTTCTCTATGTTTTAATTACGTGTAATATGCCTGCAGTCATGCACACGTATTTTGTTTCTGAGATAGAAATTGGTGATCTACATTGTCTTATGCACTTCTGATACTCCAGAACAACTGTTTTTCCTTAAAAGGAGAAATATTCTGGAGGTCTTTTGGCCTTCTGTCTTCTTTTCAGAACAGTGTGTAAGCCAGTGAGAAATAAAATGCTCTCCTAGAATATGAAGGAAACAGAAATATCAGTAAAAGCCATATAAAGAAAGAAAGGTTTTTTAGATGATTTTCTGAAATTGAAGTTTCTATGAACTCTTGGTGATCCCATTCTTTCTTTCAACTTGATGAAAACCACCCCCTTCTGCACCATGAAACTTCACAAACCTGAGGCAGGGGGAAAAGACTGTACTAACTGATTTAAATGAAGAACTGGTTGTCTAAAGTTCTTTGCTATAATATCTTTTGAGCCTAGCATTGGAAAAAGCAACACAAGGCTTGTTTCTCCCTTTCCCACAATTCCTCTGCTTTTCAAGATGTTTCCAAAAGACATATACATATCTTATATCTAAGTGTCACTAGAAAACAATATGTAGCTCACTTTTCTTTCTGGGAGAAATTCTGGTTATATGTGTATCAATCAGACCAAACAAATATTTTTCTCTTATGTCATTATATATTGAATATTCAACATCAATATTTTCAGCAAAGAGCAAGTCATCATGTTTATTTAGTGATGTCTGAATTCTTTCCTACATGACTTGCTGATTGATAGGCTCAGAGAAAGCTTTCTTTTGAATACATGTGGGACTTACTCCTGAAGAAGATGAAATTTCTTTTCCATTTAAATGTACCTGTTGTCAGCAGTCAGGATTTCACAAGAAGAGATAATCCCAAAGACATCTTAAACGAGAGCACAGAGAGGTCTGAAAGTACAGTTACCTGAAAAATCTCCCAATGTGACTTGAAAATGAGAAGAAATGTGATTCTGGGCTTTGTTGCTAAGGCAGATTGCCATGCGCAGAACAAATTGTATTGCTTTGCAAAAACTGCTTTCACGCCTTCATAAAGTCATCTATAACATTATGCCTAATAACTAATTAATGAGAAATACTGTATTGCAACACCTAAAGTCAGGAAAAGGGGTGCAGCCTTCTTGTCTAATAACAGTGGAGATTTCCATGTACAGCCTTACCTCATGGTATTCGGAACAACAAGGTCTGCGAGGCAACGTGATGCTGAGATTTTTGGGAAGAAAACTCTCAAGGAAAGTGTTCAGTTATGAAGAAAGGAAATGCCTCAACATCCCCCAAGAGGTTCAGTCTTTTAAAAGATCACACAGGAATGAGAATAACAGTAAATAAGACTTTGTTCTTATTTGTATCACTTCATACCCAAACATTCAGATTAGTCTACGAGCAGCATAGATGCTTTCAACTGAAAAGTATTAAGGAAGAAAATCACTTAAAAAAGTGATTTGGTGTAAATATGATCATTCTCTGCTTTACACTATTAAAATACTAGAGGCCTAAGAAAACTCTGCTTGTTTCTATTGAAATATGTCTGACTGTTTTCAGTGATAAGATATGGAGACAATCCCTTTCTTTTTCTTTTTACAGGCAAAATTGGATAATTTTTTAAGACAGTAGCAAACATTTTTAAAACCTCTGAGTCCTTGGTCACATCTTACCTTTTAAGGTTGTCTTGTCACTATAATGGGTTCTTCTTTGCTTCACTTAAACTTAAGCACCTTTTCACATGAAAGGAATGCAAAAACAGGTTAACAACAATTTAGAACAGAAATTATTTCTGGGTGAAGATAAAACTTTTAAAGAAACTTTCTGTCTGACCATCCAGGGACCCTCTGGTGCAGTCATTCTGGCACCACCTGAGTTGAGATCGCCCCTTCACAGCTACCCCCCCCACAATCACTCAGTCACACCAGGTTCCTTCACCTGCTTGGTCCCAGGCTTCCCTAGCAGAGTCTCAGACATCCATTCAAATAATTTAATTGTGGTGCAATAACCAAATTACAAAACAAAGCTTGAGCTGGTGCCTCCAAGAAGGACCCCTAGGGTTTTTATACCATCACAGTCTCAGTGAGAGAGTCTGGGGAGCAAGGCCACCTGCCATGTCAGGTCCTCGGGCTGGGCCAGAGGTCCCTGTGCTCCTTGTTGTGCAAAGGGTTGGCAGGTCACAGCCTCTTGCCTCGGGCTCCCATCACCCAGAGCCCAGCCTGCAGCTCAGACTGCATGTCTGATGGGGCATTCCTAGCCCTACTGTGCTGACATGAGAGGAGACAAGTGCCATGTCTCAGAAGGTATCATAAACCATCAAAGACCCCTGAAGTGCCTCCCGACTCAGATATGAGTCCTTCCACCAGAGGATGAAAGCTCCCCTGCAGGGGAGGTACCTAGGCTGTCCCACCTAGCCTGAGTGTATCATAACCCATTGGACTTGTGTTTCGTGGCCACTTCATGTTTTCCCATACCTCTGATAAATTGAGGCCAAGAGACAACTCATCCCAGGTTGACAGGTGGTGAAAATTTCACACTCTTATTCTTTCTCTCTCCTAAGAAGTAGGGTGCAAGAAAGTCGGTCAATATTCAAAGATCACCTTCTTCAAGCTGAAAGAATTCCATTCCAATTAAGAGGAAGTCAGTCAAAAATGCCTGGAGGGTAATTTAGGAATAATACAGAGACATTGTGTGATAATATTAGGAAAGCTAAATCCCAAATGGAATACAATCTGGCTAGAGATGTCAAAAAAACCAAAGGTTTCTATATGTCCTTAGGTAACAATAAGAAAGCTGGGGGAAAGGTATGCCTGATGCTAAATGAGGCAGTAGACTCAGTTGCACAGGATATAGAAACAGCTGAAGTAGAATGCCTGCTTTGCCTCAGTCTTTACTAGCAAGACCATCCTTCTGGAATCTCAGGTCCCAGAGACCTGAGGAAAAGGCAGAAGCAAGAAAGATATAACATTGGTGAAAATCATTGGTGGACAACCAGTTCTCAGGTCATGGAATACTTAAGCAACCTGGACATCCCTTATGCCCTAATGGGATACAACTACCAGCTCTGAAGTCACTGGCAGTTATAATTGTAAGGTCCCTCTTAAAAATATTTAATTGAAATTATGGTGTCTGGGAGAAGTGCCCTTTTCCTGGAGGAAAAGAAACATCATTCCTACTTTCAAGGTCAAGGAGAACAGGTAGGTCAGCTTCACCTTGATCGTGGGTGATAGCATAGGTAACCTTGAAAACCATTTCCAGACATATGAATGACATGAAGGTCAGTAGGAGTCTTCATCATGGATTCACCAAGGGAATGTCATGCTTCAGCAATTTGATAACCTTCTATGACTGAACCACTGGCTTAGTTAGTGAGGCGAGAGTAGACTTCAATACAGCTTTCAAAACTGTTACTTCTAAGATCTTCATGAAGAATTTTTGTCTGGATGGGCAGACAGTGAGCTGGGTTGAAAACTGTCTGAATGGCCATGCTCAGAGAGCACAATGATCAGTGTTTGAAACCTCACTGGAGGCCAATCATTTGCAGTTTACCTCAGACGTCAATTTGGAGTCAAATTCTGGTTAGTATTTTCATTAACAATCTGAATAATGGGGCAGCATGTACCTGCAGCAAGTTTGCCAGTGACACAAAACAGAGAGGAGAGGCTGAGACCTCAGACCATTATGCTGCCATTGAGAAGGGTTTTCACAGGCTGTAAAAATGGGCTGAGAGGAGCCTTTGGAGTTCAACAAGAGGTCCCTTCCAACCTCATTCTGTGATTCTGTGAACACAGGGGATATGGCTTTTTTTTTTTTTTTTTTTAAGAGCTTTTACACATTAATAATAGACCTGATATAAGAATGTGTAATTTAATTGAAATGAAACCATTGCATCAAATTTCCCTGGGTCTGAACCATGAAGGAGTTATGTTCACTCTGCCTCTGAAGTCTAAAATTTCTTTGAGTCAAATAGAAACACTACACATGTGAGAAAACTTGTATTAAATTATGTATTTGCATGAATGTTAAGAATGATGCAAATATTAAATGTAAAATTATGTGTGGTAAAAAAATGCTGTGTCAGTGTATTGAAATGATTAGGTTTTTATGGCACAGCAACAAACAGTTCTTCCAAGTCTTCAAACTCCTATAATATTCTTGTTATACTTTAAAGGGATTATCTGAAACTGATAGGCAGCTGGCTTTTCAAAAGAAAGAAAGGTAAAACACTCCATATTAAACACAGCTATGCCTGCAACTTTAGTAGAATGCGTATTTTAATATTAGGAGTAAATGAAGTGATAATGCAACCTGAGAATGTTCGTATTACTCAAATGATTTATAAACTGTACCAAAATGCTTTCTGCTTGGCATGGTCATCAAGCAATCACACACATTAGAAAGTGGAAGAATTTATCTGCACACCAGTTTGTGAACATGGAACCCACCACAGGAATGACCATGGTGATATAAAAAATGCTGTTAGCCCTCTCTCCTGACTCCAAAATGGCTAATAGACATTTGGTGGAAGAGGTTTATCAAGGGCGAGTTTGCTTCTGTAGATTACCCAGGATTTTTTGTAAGCCAGCTTCTCCTGAGACATCTAACCACTTTTGAATCCTTATGATACATCATTTACCACAGCCTGTGCTTATGATTTCTACAGTTTAGTTAAGCATTGTGTGAAATGTACCTTTCATTTTTCCTGGGCTGGTGCCTGGTGATTTTGTCCAATGCCCTTAGCATGCACTGCAAGACGCACTGAGTAATCATATGCAGCTCCCACCTGGCTAAAGATCAGAGACCTTCCATCACACAGTAATTGCAGAGTAATTCAGGGACAAACTAAATGCTTTTCACTTACTTATGTTGCTGAGAAACTTATAAAAATCTTGAAGGCCATCAGTCTATAAGTTAGATCGCAAAGAACCATCGTGTCCTGCAGCTTAACTTTATTGATCTTGGTATTAATTACTTGGGAAGGAAAGCTAAGGACAGACACATCTATGCTTATGTCTGGGAATGTGTTTTAAGTACCCTTTCTTCACAGTATCAATTAATATATAGGGTGGAGGCCACTAAAAGTAAATAGCTCTATATGTGAATATGCATATCTTTATATCCAGCTCTCACCGCTGAAAAACTGTGAATTAAAATAAAACCATTTGCAAAAAGACAGTGATACTACCAGATGTTTTGTAAAGATTGAAAAGTGATCTAGAAATAGAACTCTAGGGCACATGGTACAATGTACAAGAGTTGTAAAGAATTTTGCATGAAAAATCATTTCTGCAGTGTGTACCTCAAACTGCCAAAGACTCATAGAAAATAGTTTATTGTCTTGCTGACTGTGGATCCTCATCTATATGTTTCTCTAAAGTGCTTTCTTGGGTAACAATCTCCTACATTACTTTTACACAAATCAAGTCAACCCCTTATCATAATCCTGCCACAATGATATCTTATTTACTGTGCAACAAAAAATAGATTCTGCTGCTTTTTTAAAGGATAAAGATGCCTTGTTATTTAGAATATTAACAGCAATGTGAAAGGAATTGAAAGAAGGTTTAGGATTTAAAAAATCAGGAAATCAATAAAGTTTGGAATATTAAATATTCTTTAATGGTAAGGAATTCAAAGATACTGTTCTCTGCAGCCATGTCTTCTTTATTAACTAATTCCTCCTCAATGAAAAACCTACTGCGTACTTCAAAACCTACTACTTACTTTCTTCTTCAAACACAGGTCTCACCTATTTCAACCGTCATACCTCCCTCTCCTTTCCCTCTTTGCTTTCTAACTCAGTTCCTTTCTTCCAACTGTGTTGCCTAACTGAATATTTAGAGACACTACTGGGACAGATTTGTAAGTTGTTGCATATGCATAGATTCCAATTTCGCTATGTCCATTAATTGTTAATGCACTTTCCCACCATCTTCATTTGTAGTCCTTTCCCATCAATTTTCACAATGCAGTCCCTCTTCTCCAATTTCAAGCACAACAACTTCACTTTTCATCAATTAGTACTTTTATACTGTATAATATGGCACTTGCAGAATAACATTGGCAATAGAGACTGCATGGGTATAATTTCAGAGAAATAATAGGAATATCACGGCATGGTGTGAGTAAGGAACCATTCCTTACTCATGGAACCTACATCCAAATTTCCTACCACAACATAATGCTATGGAATTCCGAAGACAAGTGATTCCATGATGTTCATATCAACTCTGACTGATTTGTAGCTAAAGATTTGGGTATTTAAGAGGAACATGTTTAAGTCATGCTGCTACCTCTTCTGCCAGTTTATATCACCAAGGAGATACAATATGAGAAACGCCTTTACTTTCTCTAAGATGACCTGGTTTGAGGAACAGTATTAATTGTAAAAGCCGGAGAAAATAATTAATAACGCTTCATCATTCTCATGAAGAAGAGAATGAGACCTAAGAGTAGTTTATCTGTTAATATAGACTTTTTGACATTGCTATTACCAGAGTAGTTCACTAAAAGCATGGATAGCTTACAGTGATTTGAAATATCAAAACAAAATTGTGGAATTTTTGAACAATCTCTGAGCAAAATTTTTGTAATGAAAAATTTTCTCTGTTAAAATTTCTATTTTACCACAACATTCAAATTTAAGTAATTTTAAATATAATATTTTTTCTTGGGGCAAGTAGATCTGATTCTTGACATTTTCATTTGCAAAATAAAATCAAAAACTCTTTCAATATTTGTTTTCCCCTGTGTTAGTCCCTAAGGAAGCATGTAACAGCCTTTGTAAGGATGGTTCATAGAGCTTTTCTACAGAGAGGAATCACTGATTTAATTATATCTCTCATAAAATAATTCAGTTTCCCTTCTGAATGCCTGACTAAAGTTCCTAGGGCAGATTATACCATGATTTAGTTTACCCCACATTTGGAATTCACAGTGCTTATGGAATTATAATAAATCCCTATGTCATTCAAGTTTGTATCAAAGTGAGAAAAAAGCAAGCATCCAACAGTAGCCTGATGAATTAAAAGAAAACACTGTGATAGCAATAGTCATATCCATGAATCCTCCTTCCTACCCCATCACCCCCAGTCACATGGAATGGTGACAGTAACTAAGACTGAGCTGCTGGAGAGCTGAATATCCCAGAAAAACAGTGGTTAGTCCTGTGCGCCTCAGAGCATATGCATTCAGCATCCTTCTGCCCAGGGTATCCCAGACAGCAGGCCCACAGTTATTTAATTACAGTATGTTAGCAGGCGTGATTGTAAAAACTAAAATTAGAATGTTGCTTAAAGAAAAGCTTTTTAAGCTTCCAGTACAGAAATAATTTGATGCTTTGCCATGTCATTCTAATTCGGGATGAAAATAAGGGTTGGAATAATTAATTTCCTTTGGGAAAAATATAACCACCTCTGCCCTCTATTACCTGTATTGTACTTACTTTATTTCAGGGTCACTAAAAAACCATAGATCAAATGTCCTTAATTATGAAAAATCCCCAAAGCCTCTGTTTCTAGGAATGTAGAATTTTTGCAATTCTTGCAGAACTGAATAAGCAATTATGCAGTAGGACATAAAACTTTTGTGATACAAAACATAAAGTTTTGTATCACATTTAGACAGAGTGAAAATAAGACAAAAAAGGGGAGATGAAGAAAAATTGTTCAGCTGATCTACTTAAAACTAACCAGGGATTTAAAAGCAGATTTCTAATATCACTAAAAGTAAAATTGACAGGCTGTAGTGAGGATTACACACTGGCTTCACCTCTGCCCCATATTGTCCCCTATCTGTGAGTGCTCCTGTAAGGACCAAGATCAGGTTATCCCAGTGTGGCAGCTCCAAGAACATCGCTTCTGGTGATCCTCCTTGGCAAGTCTCACATGCAGTCTAAAGGTATGAACCCTGGGGGCCAGGTAAGCTTGCACAGCCAGCAGGCTCAGACAGCACTTGACTATGAAGACATCAGAATCATCTTAGTTTGGTAATGGTGATCCCCAGCTGGCAGAGAAAATGCTCCGTATTTGCTCTTTTTTTTTTTTTTTTTCTTTACATTGGTGTAGATTAGAGAATCACAGAATATTCTGGGTTGGAAGTGACCCACAAGGATCATCAAGTCCAACTCTTAAAGGAATTGAACTCAGAACTTTGATGTTACTGGCTCTAACCAACTGAGCTAATCTCAGAGTAAGATAAGGTCAGATAAAACGTTTATAACTAAGTGTTAATGGAATCTGGCTTTTAAGAATCTTGGATTAACATTTTACCATGTGTTTCTTTACTTGTTTTCCATTATATACAATTTTCTAACTGCTGTACAAAAATGTTTTGGCAACAGCCTGAGAGAACAATAAACAAAACAATCTGAAATGAGATATGTGTTCGATCAAAAAGAAAGCAAAGGACCACAAATCAAACAGATACAGAAAACAATAAACAGAGTAGAAAAAGGGAATGTTAAAACAAAGAGCATGATTACATTTTGTAAAATCCTGTGTCTAGACCCATCTCTGAAAAAGTAGATTACTTTAATTACCCTTAAATACCAAAATCTGAAAAATTACCAGAGGAGTATTTAAGAGTTGAACAGAGAAATGTTTAGCAGGGAAAATATATTTAGTAAGCCCATAATATGTTTGTGCAAGTTTATGCTGCCCCAAAAAAAAAAAAAAGGTGGCTATCATAACAGTCCAGTAAATAACCTAGTTAAAACTTTCTTACCCTTCACTCAGGTTCAACAAGTAACTCTCCTAATATAGGGGAGAGAGAGATCTGAAAACACTAAACATGTAAAATAAGTATAACTCGTAATGTGCTTCCCAGAGCCAGCAGGAAGAGACAGAAAGGATAATGATTTCTACAAGTTTTGCTAGTTTTTTTTCCAAGGCCAATGCTCAGAACACATTGAGTCATCATCAGCTATGGAGATTTCACTGAGTTTGATTGGATATTTCCATACATTTTGAATGCCATCTCAGGGCCATATTTGCAATCTTCATTCAATTAATTGTCATGTACAGTCCAGGTCCTGTTCCTGTGCACCACATGTGTCTTTATTGTGCCTGATGCTTTAATCTGCAAGGTGCCTCAGATTTATCCACGTGGTCATTTGGCAGCTGGATCATGAAGTCTTTTGTGACCAGCTATTTTAAATGTTTGTATCAACTGCAAAGCAGAAATAAATAGTGATTACAAAAAGCAAATAGTACTCATTTTATTGCCCAGTGAAGGCAAAGTTGGGACAATAGCAGAGCAGCTGTTTGGCATACTTTCTGGGATTTAGAATCCCTAACAGAGACCTAAGCACTTGTGTGTCCATTTGTGAGAATCAGCTTGGATGTTTGTGCCAGAGCTCTATAGCTGCCAGCATTTCTATACTCTTTATACTGGGAAAAGTGTCAGCTTGCCTATACATGCTAGATAAGCAAAGGCTGTGAGCACATTTAGGGGAATGACCAGGGAAAAAGCATTTTCATTTATTCACTGTTAGCACTGAAAAGCAACAAGGAATGAAATATAACCACTGCCACAAGCATGAGAAGGATGTCACCCTGGGAATGGCATTAGGCAACCAGCAAAAAATTAATTTCTAGTCTGATGCCTCTTACATTATAAGCTACTTTTCTGAGAAAAAAAAAAAAGTATATGTCATTCTTTGGTATCTGTAATCAGCTTTTAAGAGTAAAATTTCTCCCTCCAGAAAAATAAAATTAATGGATTTACTAAAGAAGTAATATATAAAATAGGTATTAGCTATATATTTTGACAACTCCTTTTTAGAAGAGGTTAAATCTGATTGCAGATGGGTGAAGCTTATGCTAAGATACTTGTGAATATTCCATAATTAAAGTGGTTTATTTTTAGAATGAAGTCCCTGATATGACCCCTACAGTTCTGTTTTCATTATGGCATGCAAAAGAAGTAGGAATTTGTCTACCTTAAAGCAGATCCTTCTCTGTGACTGCATTTTAATTCCTTCTCATCTGATAATATTGATGAGTATATTGACAATTGTCACTTCTCTTCCAACTTATTTCAGTCTGTGCCTGGCCTATACACATTGTTTTCTTACAGTTCCACTTGTGAAGAGGTACCATGTCTTTACACCAGTAGAAAAAGCTTTGAATTTCCTATTTGAATTGAATGTATACAGTACCATAGTATATACTTGAATATTAAACAGAATTTTATATATATTTGTGTCAAGAGATAAAAAAAAAAAAGAGAAAGAAGGAACAGAAAAAATGAAACCAAGACTTCAGCTCAAATAGATCCACAGCATATAGAGGACATATTATTTCAAAAGTAATGTTTTGTGCCACAAGTTAAGAAGCAAATATAACTTTTAAATGTAAAAATATGCATTAATTAACATTTTATATTACTGATATTCTCATGTGGTAAAAGAGGTACTTGTGAGTGGCGGGTTTTCAGAGCATTTCTCACAAGAATGCAATAATACATGCTGGATACCATCTAAAAGTAATGGCTAATCACTTTCTGACTGTTTGAGGGTGTTTTATTCTTTTTTGATAGGAAAAGTGTCATCATTGGATGAATGATGAGAGGACTAATTAATTGCAGGAGCAATTAAGTACTATTTACTATATTCTGTGTTTTCAAGAAGTGAATAGCTCTAAATTCTAAACTTAAGCCAGCAAGACAGCTTCAATTGTGTCATGAATTAATTATGATCTGCATAATATCCATCAGAGAGAAATGTCTGACCTAATGAAAGGAAGTTCCTAGAGCACACTTTGAGTCTCTCTTTCTCACTTTATTTCCCTTTCTCTCTCTGCTGCTGACACAGAACTTTCATTCCTTTCTAGTTAATTAACCTATTTGCCCCCTACCTGGGCTCCTATCTCCACTAAAGACTTGGAAAGGCATTTGCTGATAGCATAGATCAGTTGACTTGATTGTCTGTATTCTTGCATACACTTCATCTGCATGTTTATGCTGCATGCTCTTCAAGGTACCACTACTCCATGTTTGGCCAGGCAAACCTGAAGTTTCCTCTTATTCCTAGCCATAGCAATAATCAACATAATTAATAATAACAGGTATCATATGTATTTAAGTAGACTTCATTACTGTTTCTTGACTTCTCACTAAATTTTTGTTACTCATGTATGAAAATTTTTTTCTGGTTGAAATGACTTGAAGGTACATTAAATGAGTTTACCAATTACACTAAATTAGGAGAAGCTGTGGACACCCTTGAGAGCAGAGAGATCTGGATATCATCAACAATATTAGCATGAACAGGAATTTAGCATGAACAGGCACCATGGGATGTGGTAATCCAGGTTTTACATAAAAACTGGGCGATAAAAGGCTGGAGAGCAGTCCTGCAGATCTATGGGTTTGGGTTGATGATAAATTTAAAATGAGTCAAAGTTTGTTCTGCTTGGAGAAGTAAAGACTGAGGGGTGCCCTCATCACAGGCTACAGTTTCTCGAGGTGGGCAGCAGAGGAGGTGGAGGAGGTGGTTATCTCCTGTCTTTGGAGACCAACATTAGGACACAAGGAAATGGAATGAATTTGTGTCAGTAGAAGTTCAGACTAAGTATTAGATAAAGGTTCATCACTGAGAGGATGGTCAGTCCACAAGGAACATGTCAGTCCCCAAGCTCCACGAGGAACAGGCTCTCCGAGGAAGGGGTCATGGCACAAATCTTGTAAGAGTTCAACGAGCATCTGGATGATGCTCTTAGTCACATGGTCCCTTCCAACAAGAAATATTCTGTGAGTCTATGATGCTATGAATTAAGGAAAATGACCTGATTAAAAAAGCAGAACAAATGGAGGAATTAAGAGGCAGTAATATTTTTCTTTTAGAATTTGCTTATTAGATTAAAGAAATTGTCGTGACTTGAGACCAAAGTCCATACAAGAACATGTATTTGGACAGTTTGTGTTTTGATAGGTCATAGAATTCAAATTATTTTAATGTTACTAACTGATTAAACCTGTGATTAACTCTGTTTTCAAACTACAGAAAAAGAAGTGAAGAATTCTTAAGTATTGGAGATTTTTTCAGCTATTGATTGCTTTGTTTTAGTGCAGATTTTTAGGAATATTATAAACATTTTTATATCCCAGATGTTTGTAAAAATTAAGATTAGAGTTGTATTGCAACATACGGGGGTATGCTTAACAAAATTATCCCTCAACAAAAAACATACCAACCACTTGCTTTAAAAACTCTTCTGGTTTCAGGCAACTGTTCCCCCAAAAGCTAGAAGCTGTGTTCAGTTCAGCATCTGGGTTAGAGGTCGGCCCTCTCCTGTGTCTTCTTACAGTGCCTTTACAAATCATTCAGCCACTGCTGTCAGTCTGCTAGACCACGACTTCCACAGTATATTCCTGTTTGGTTTTCCAACACTCTCATGGACTAGTTCTTCTCTTTACTGTGTGTGAGGGGAAACAAGGCAGATTCCCTAAAGGCTACTGGGCATTAAGGAAACACAATATGAACAAAATAAGAGGGATTCAAGGGCTGTGGCATAAGCATTAAGTAGCTTAGAGCTTAAGAGGTTTCAAAGCCTGTTTCTCATCTCTTAGAGGCCTCTACCCTGTTACTGGGTCTGAAGGACAATTGTGATGCATTCTCCAATGTGCCATTTTAAAGAGAAATGCAGTCATGCATTCCTTCTCATTATATGAAAATTTAAACTCCCTGGACAGCTGGAAAATACAGCATGCTCTGGATGGGTGACTACTATCGATTGGGATCTTGGACTATGTGGTCAGTGTGAGTGAATGACCACAGGAGCCATTCTGTTGACTTTCACTATGGTTGCATTGGATTACATGAAAAATCCAACAGAAGAACCCACTATTAGATGAGAAATTACTAAACATCTTAAACATCTTAGTCCTACATATATATATACACACATATATATATTAGGTGTGCATATACATATATCAGGTATATATATTTCTTTAAAAGTCCAGATGATAAAGTAGAAAGGAAGAAACCTGATAAACAAAATTAATATCATGAAAGATTTTTATCAGATCTTTGTTCATTTTACTTTCCATAACGAATTTGCATATATGAGGAAAAACAAGAGGGGAAAGACAGATAAAGCATGAGTAAGCAAGAGTAGGTCAAGAAAAATGGCAATGATTCCAATTATTGTTATTAGTAGTGTCATTAATAACCCACTGCAGCCATGGAATCTTAATATGTTCCTATATCTCATGACAAGTAATTGTGTCCCCCCATGAAAACTGGCTTTGTTTTCAAAATTTTGTTATCTATTGATTTCTTTCTGCAAAGATATATAGTCAATCTGTAAAATAATTTGCACTTTTAAAATAGTATTGTATTACCTCAGATTCAATTTTAAAGCTCAATAAGGGGTTTCTTATATAATGTGTTATTTGAAGGAACTTCAAAGTGCGTGATTAAAGGACAGGCTATGCTACAGCACTTGGTAGAAATTTAGCATTTATTCTGATGGGTAATTTTTGGTGTTCTTTCCAGTCAGTGATCAGTTATACAGGAACATGCAGAGTGTCCCCAAGAACAGCAAAATTAAAGGAATATAAAAGCAAATATACCAGTGTGGAATTATTTAGATCCAAAAAGTTACATCTCTTAATTTTAAAAATATTTATGAGCTAAGCAAGGCTTTGAAATATTTTGTGGGTGGTTTTTTTTCGTATCACAATAAAAGTTGAGACATTTGAATGTATTTTTAGCTTTGAGTGTTTAAGAAAGTAAACACCTTTAGTAGCATATGCCTTAGTTATTCCATTCAATAGCTATATGAATTCTTCTTTAGAAAAAAAAACCACTGTAGCAATCACGAAGAAAATAATCAAGAATAGAGGTGACATCTTGCACTCTGTTCTCTCATTGAGTTGTTACATGACCTTCAGAGAGGAAGATACTTAACTTTCCTGAACCTCTGCTTACTTCCAATCACACTAAAAAATATAATAATTCTAGTTATATTAAAATCTCTGCAGCAACTGGTCTTAATCCCATGAAATTACTTTAATGAAATTTTTCTCCTGCTTGAAGATAAACATACACTAAAAGCATATGAAGATTGAGGCATGTGAAAGTTGTAGGGTCATGCCATAAAGAAATGTAGAATATTCCACAGAAAATTTTCACAACTAGAGGTTAATAGCAATCAGTCTGAAGTAGAAACAAATTAATGTTTCAGAGGGAACAACTCTGAGCAGGTTCTGCTCAGTTTTGGGAGGCAAAGCACCTTGAGCAGTTAGGCACCGTTAAACCTTCACATGCAACACACATAACTCTAAGCTTCCCAGAAATAATTACCTAAATATATATCTTTGAATGTTTTACAACACAAAACATTAATGTATCTGCCTATGCATACCTATATCACTTAACTGCAATTTATCGTTGGTGTCATTTTCATGTTCTGAAATCAAGGGAGTGTACATATCTCCAAGTAGAGAAAAAAGAAAAAAAAAAAGCTTGGTTGATTCAACCCTCCTACCCAGGCTTTGACAATTTTTGACAACTGCACTTTAAACACATTTTGTCAAGGCAAATTGACTATTCAAAAGTCTTTGAAAGTCACTAACATTTTTTTTCTAGGTGCTGTGCCAAAATAACCATGCCAAATTTTAAAACGTTGATGTTTCAGTTTAAAGTTTTTTGCTGAATCAGGCTATAAATGACATACCTTTCAAAAATATTTTTTTTGCACTCCTCACAAGACTCAATTTCTAGTGCTTCTGGGATTTTCATGTCCTTGCTGTCTTAGAAAAAAAGTTAACACTTGCAAAATATTTTTCACTTATGGATATCCATCATAAGCTCAACATATGCAGTTGTTTGCAAAGATATGGAAACATAGAGACTTAGCACTGGGTACCATAATTATTACTAATAATTTTTTTTCATGATCCTGTATGTTTTCTTTCATATTTTCAAAGGTATCTAGCAACATACAGATGGCTCAAGTAAGAGGCTCATTATACTGAAATTATTCTCCTTCAAAATAATCAGCTGGATCCTCTTTCTTTCTTTCTTTCTTTCTTTCTTTCTTTCATTCTTTCTTTCTTTCTTTCTTTCTTGACCTTGATTCTGATTTTGGAATACTTTGTCATTTTTTGAAAAGGAGCACACAAGAGAAAAATGAAGCATTTTTTTAGTTGGATGGACAGACTTAGGATTATTTACTGGCACGTTTAGTTAATTTAACTAACTTAGCTAACCTTATTATTAATTTAACATCTTTTGTAAATCAGAACCTTCTTTTACTTGGCAAGGAGAGCACGTGGTTGAAATACATTTCCAAAACAGGGAGTTTAACTACATTTTAATGGGATTATTCACTGCTACTTGACAATATGAGTAACATTTTCACAAACTGATCCAATGCAAATAAAATGTGTCTGGGAACTAGGTGGAAAAATGTGTTCACAGATAATCTCATCAACCATATGCACATTCATGGAAAAAACATGGGGTTTATGGGGTTTTTTTACCACTTCTTTTCTTTTTTGAGTATGCAGTGATTCACTAGTAGCAAAAGCCACTAGGTGGCGTTTGTGATTTATTAAGCTGGAAGCACCGATTTAAATATTACATCTAATCCTTGGTTTCAGGAGAACAAGACATTTAACATTCCAAGGCATTTAATTCAAGGACCTCCCCCCATAATTAGACAAATGCATAGAATTTGCACTTCTGCTACAACATTTGGAAACCCACTTTCTGAAGTTTCCATTCAAACCCTAGATGTTCTCAGGCATGTATTCCCTGACCCCACAGCACCAGCTTATGTAAGTAATTACTTGTCTACAATTAAGCTGTAAATAATGCAATCACTCCATTCTTGTCCTGTCACTCTAGTCCCAACCACAACAAATAGGGCTAATCACATACTTACTCAAGTGTGTAATTATTTACAGTTAAACTTCTGTCACTTTCACCCTGTTTGGAAACAGTAGAACACAACCTGTAATTAGCAAATGTTGCTGCAGGCACTTTTACTTGGAAATAAGCCATGGATTCAGCACCTATGTGAGCAAAGAGGTAAACCCTTTGATCTAGGATTCTGGCATGGATTCTCCCCCTTGGGCTATTCTATTATCAGTCCTCAATAAGGCAGAGAGATCAATGAATTATTATTATGTCAAATAAGTCTCTTGAAAAGTCACTTGTATCCTCTTTGTCAGAGAATTTATATGCACTTACATCATGCTTATCTGCATCAATATATATGCATGAGTATACATACCAATGTGTATGTATTAATGTGTATCTGAAGATGTAAGGATTAATCAGATATACACCTGATTTTGATTTTCTTGGAAATGACAGTAAAAATCCTGGCACTCACAAATTAAATTGATAGATATATCAATTGCTTGGCTTGCCACTTGTTTATATGGTTACTGGTCACTTCTTTCCTTGGTTAGAACCTGACACTGATAAAAGAAATCATTCTTTCTTGAAATTCTTTCAAAGCATTATATTCAGTAAAACATAATTATATTAGCAGGTGCAGAAACAGCTGTATGTAAACATGCCTCTGAAAAGACTGGTCATAAAGCAAAAAATTGTCCTGGCATCAGTGTCATGCCCTGGTTTGTTGTACTGAAACATTCCAACTCAGAAATCATTGTCTCATAATAAACTGAGCACACCACACATGTAACATTATACTGTACGTGCTGTCATTTCGTACTGAGTCAGGTTCTGTCACATGTACTCAGCTTGAGCTATTCCTTACTCTATCCCAAGGGCCGGTAAAGAACTACTCAGCCTGAACAAGGAGGCAGAATTCATCCCATGGAGAGGATTGGAAAATTAGAAAGAACTCATTTGCCACCTGCCCTTAGCAGTAATTCCAAAAGCAGATGGAATATGAGATTAAAAACAGGACCTGTGTTTTGCTTACTGGCACATAAGCAGATCATTTAGAAGAAAGGCTGGGTAAGAACAGGCACAGAAAATAATTGTCCTAACACTTGTTATCAGTTTATCAAAGACAGCGGACAGTTCATTTCTTCCTTCCCTTCTCCTGTTCCTTGTTTCAACCCCAATATGCCTATAGCCCATTTTGTAACTGTTCTCATAGATGAAAGTATTTTTACACACAGAAATTAGGATGACTTGACAAAAGATGACACAGATTTCTATAAGCCTTTTTGTGGGAAGACACTGGATTTGAAATTCTTTATTAAATTCTTCAATATATACATTGGACATTATCAGAGGTGGAATAACTCCCTGTACATGACCCTGCTTATTTTGAGTCAAACAGGTGTACTTACTGGTGTAGGTCAGTGCAAGGAGGTGAGGGGTTTAGCTTTAAATATTTCAGTAGGCACTGGATGAAAGGAAAAAAGGGAGTCAGATCACAAGTTATTGATGTACTTTTGTGATGTGAATAGTCAGAGTTGTATACTATGAAACTGGAAATCATGAAAATTATTATTCAGTGTGCCTACCAGTCAGTCTGTAGAAAGGAAAAATCTGAGGATTTCCTTCCTAGTCCTTAATGATGTCTGGCAAACAGGTTTCAGTAAAATGCCCGGGTATCCAATTACCATGGAAACAGTCATACTGGATGGAGTCTGTGGCACTTAGCTAGTTAGTAGTCGGTAGCTGTTGAATTACAGTGATATGAAATTGCTGTAGTCTCAAGATACTTTCTGAAATGGCAGTAGCTGCCTCCCAGTATAATGACTTACTCGAGCAGTCTATATCAGCCAGAACAAAATGCTCAGAAAATGTTTCCAAGTTGACAGATACTCTGTTAGGGAGCTATTATTTACCGTCAGTGTGATGCAGGGAGAATGCAGACATTTTGGCCTTTGTTTACTTTTTTAGCTGCCTGCTAAGACCATGACCTTTTGTTGCTGATGATATACATATGTTGAACACTTGTTTAAACTGTCTTCCCACCACTGACAAACACAACCCGCCAGATTACATTATGCAAATGAGTTGCAAGGGAAATAAAATAGAATTTTATATTTTTCTACCTAGCAATGCTTCCCACATCTTTGTATTTATGACACTTTAAAAAATACGTAATCCTTGGAGGAAAGTGAGCGGTTCATATAGTTATTGCACTTAATTCTTCCACAACACCAGAAAATGTGTCAAACTGTCATTGCAATATGCCATCTGAGAAGCTGCCCTTCAGAGCCTTAATTTCCCTTTCCTTCCCCCTCGCACCCCTCTAAGATAATTTACAAGACCCTGGTAACTTCATCTGAAATCAGCCCTTGTTAGATTATTAAATATTTGTAAGCTGCATGAGAGAGTAAACTACAAGGTGTGCTAGTAAGGAGTTGGGTATAATAGTAATGTGCATAACCAGTTTCTTGTTATCAATTGAGGGTAGTATATTCTACAAGGATTTACCTGCACACTAAGCTTTTTACCCAGGTTAATCAGCTGCTGACTGTATTCTCTTTCCAGAGTGTACTAAACACATCCTTGTGTCACCATCAAGAACTGGAAATGAAGTGCATAAGGATTTTTCCCTTACTATTCAGTATTCTGAATACTAAAAAAAATATATGTTTGAGTTGCAGTAAGCCATCAGCATTGCAAAACATATGCAATAAAATGCATTTTATTAGCTAGCTTTTCTCTCTCCTTTATGAAGAAGGTCAAACTTTCTGTTCAAAGTTCAATAAAAAAAAATTGCTCAATTTTTGTTCACTAAAATGTGAGATTTTGACTCCTTAAGTTCAAAGTGATATTTAATTTTCTTACAAATACAATTTTTTTTTTTGTCTAAAAGCATGTAAAACTGCACTAAGGACATCTTTATGTTTACAATCCATCATACTGGAAACTCTAAGAAATTGATACATGCAGTATGCTGAAGGGCTCAACACCGTCAATGTTACACTTCTGAATATGGAGAGATTTGGAGTGACTTGTTAGAAGCTGTCATGAGTTACAAAACTTTTTTTTCTAAATCCAGAAGGCTGTCACAATATTTGAGTTTTTTAAACTTTCTTATGTTAAAAACTACAGAAACACAGATGCAATATATGCCTCAATATAAGTCTTAATCTGACTGCTGTTTTCTTAGCCCTGAATTTATTGAAAGAATTTACATGATCCAGAATATGGATGATATGGATGGTCCTCCACAGCTGAAGACAAAAAAAAAAAAATTGGATACATCTTCAGTTTTAAGAAAATAAATCATAAAATATGATTAGGATGAAAATTTGGAAATCCCTAACATGGCTGAAGTTATTGAACAACATTTCAAGATGAAGTTAAAAGGTTAATGCACATGAAAGCTTTTTGCCTTTTTGTCAGTAGAGGGAAGAACATATCCTACATTATATCTGTTGCTTATCATTTCTAGGGAAGATGAGGAGTTTGATCATTATTCACTTGCAGCTAGGTGAGGTAAATCCATCCAATTTATATTTTTTTGCAATGTAAGAAATTCCATACCAAAATACATTTTATTCATTGTCATTATTTTTAAGGACCAGATTTCCTAATCTTTTATTCACATCACAGTGAGTCTGCTTTTGCACAATCAATTGCACCTCATAGACTAATCCACAAATGAAGAACTCAGCACTTGGTAAAATCTGGATGCTTGGCTTTTGGCATAAACTTTCTGGAGCTGTAGTTTGAAACTTTAGGGAGCTGGTTAATCTGTGGCTGAGTCACTGAACTCCAGGTAATGCCAAACATCCACATAGGGATGTAGTTTGCAAAGGTTTGAGTCTCATAACTTTGCAGCTCCAGCTAACAGTTTGAAAAATAGTCCAAGTTACCTCAGGGGGGTCTACTTTAAAAATAAGATGTTTTTCTTGGAAGTAAACTGCTACTGAATCTCAGATGTTGGTCAGCCCTAGGTGATCTCACTAAGTCTGAGGGGAAAAATACAGGCAAAGGAAAGAAGGCAGGAATTCCTAAAAATTGGATAGTTAGAAAAAGATTTTCTGAAGAACTTAGTCATGGAAGGCTATAAAATACTGATATTTTCTTCTGTAACTGTTGCTTCATGAATGTGGAAAAAGGATAACTCCTCAATTTAAAGCAAAAAATGGCTGATTTGATAGGTTTTTTAAAGATGTTTCTCTGAAGTTCTTATTGATTGTCACTGCTGAAATAATACACCAGGTGTCAAGACACAAACTAACTTCATCTTGTATCTTCCCCATGGCACAGGACTATTTATATATACCATATGTACATAAAGTGAATATGACTCTTACTAAAGTTTAACAAATAAATACTCATGGATTTATGTTATTTACTGTACAATTTATGGCTGGCATGGAAACTTTCAGTTATTTTCTCTCTGCAATTCATTTTTGTACAATTATTCATTTAAATATTTTCTCCTGAAAATGCAGCAGAAATTAAGTGTCTATTCACATTCATGCTAAGTGAACTCATTCTGTTTACTGTTACCAAAGTGAATACAAAAGGAATTACTCATCATTGGAAAAATACTGAAATGCTTTACTCTTTAAGCTTTAATATACGGCTAGGTTGTATGACATTAGATATGAACCCATACTTAAGCCCCTAGATGCAAGGATTTAGGAAGTATTGGGATGTGTCTACATCTGTAACTAGACTGGGGAATTTTGCTCTCATCTCTCTTTGAAAGTGATACTTATTGTACATGTTCTTTTGAGTTCTTAACATTTTTAATTGGTATGTTCTCTCACAGATTTTAACCGCTCTCCTGAGTCAGAGCCCAGAAAGTTGTTTTGTCTGCATAACTTTGTCTGGACATATGCACACTGGTACAAATAAGGAGATACAGTGGGCAAGACTTGAGGATGGAGAGAGATGTGAATAATATGTACTTCTTCCATAAGTAAAATACAGATTTTTTTCAGGATTATTTCATAAAGTGTGTCCACCAGTTATCAGTTCAAGTTAATGATGTTTGCTAAATTCTTAGCCAAGGTACCTTTTCTTATCAGAGGATAATAAAGGATAAGTTTTTAACAATTTAAATGTCTGGAGAATTGATTTCATAATAAAGTGCACATAGATCTCTATTTATTTCCACCTAATTTTTTATCACTGCCATCCTCCTGCTATTCTCCGACATCACAGTAAAAGATAACATTGTGAGCTATTAAACTATTAAAGAATCACAATAATGCAGGATAAGTCAGCCTGGGAGGGACCTCAGGTAGATCGAGCCAAAGTTAAAACATTCACAAGGTCAAAGATCCTTAGCCCTTTCTACATCAGGTCCTGAAAACCTTCAAGACCAGGCACTTCATGCCTGCTGTGGGCAATCTGTACACTGCTTGACCATCCTGCTGAAGAAATGTTTCCCTCATATCCATTTGTACTCCTGCCATAAACCAGTGTGAAGAGACTGACTCAGGTTTTGTGATAACCTCCTCACAGGTACCATCCCTCTGTTATGTGCCACCTGGCACCTTCCTTTCTCTGGCCTGAGCAAACTTGATTCCTCCTCTACTTTATCACCGTGCTTTAACCAGTTTAGCCTTCCTCAGTTACTGCTTTTTGCCATTAAGCTTACTGGCTTCAGGAAAACTGGATGAATGTCTCCCATTATGGATTCCATTCTGGGGAACAAAAACAGTGAGTGGTGGGGTATACTGCACCTAAACAGGTGCAGTAATTTCCCTAGTCCTGTTTTGATGATATTCTCATGTAGAATGAGTTACTCCTAAACATCAAAGTATAGACATTAACAAGTAAGTCAGTACTTATGCACTACCATATTTTTGAAGACAAGAAGACTGTTTCTTCTTTCAGAAGTGCTTGAAAGAAGAAATAATAGCCATTGGTAGACACATGTGGCCAGTGACCGCACTAAATATTGTAACAGATGTATGACAGGGAAAGGCCATGTCAGATGGAAGTTTTACTGTATTCTTTAGTAGACTCTTTGGCTATTTGTATTTTAAAGGCAATCTTCCTGCCTCTGCTTATCTAGTTCCAGTTTCCCGGAAGGAAATGTATAAATCTGTCCTACCAGGAAAGATCCACCTTTGAATTCCAAACTTCAGTGAAATAGTTAATGCCTTGACCAAGGATTCAGACTTTTGTTCTAACTATACTCAACTTAATACCTCTGCTCAGGAACCAGAATTGTGTTGCAAATTGCCTAATAGAATTATAAAGTAAACTTACACAGTGAAGTAAAATTGTCACTTCAATATGTGGAATAACTGAAAAAAATAGCTGTTACATGATCATAAGAAAACTGAGGAAGATTCTTCATAATTATCAGTAAACTGCTGCTTATTTTGAACTCAATGTCTTTATCATTTATCAATGTCTGTGATCTGTGATGTGTGATAATTTTTCTGCATGTGAATAATCACAATAGTGACATCACACTAGGTTTGTTCTTTGTATACATAGTTTAAATAAGGACCTCTGCTCTGCTAGGCCTTACTTACCACCAAGTAAGTGAGGTAGTGCTTTGAAGGTCAGTTCTAGTATCTGCATAAACATTGTAGGATGTAAAAACCTCCTAACAGCCAGATGACACTTTCAACATGTGATCTGCTCTGTATAACACTGTCATCATGAGAAACAGTTGAATACCAATTTATCTGCAGCTTTGCTGAAAGGTTTATAGCACAGTGAGTGGTAATCACATTAGCTGCCTTTATCACTTGGACTGTACATTACATTAACATAATACAATTTTATAGCTTTAAGAAATATTAAACTGAAATGAAGGCAAGCAGCGCTTCACTAATGGATTTACAACATCTCTTATCCCTACTCAGCTACAATGTCTATAATCAGAGAGAATAATATTTGAACTTTAGAAAGAGCAGTTCATTTCAAACACTGTGTTATTCTGCTAAAGAGTTGCAACCTAATTGGTTTGTTGAGAGACGCAGAGAGTGCTTTTGTCCTTAATCCTGATTTTAAATTGCTCTAATTTTTTATTCTTGTGTATATGCATAACAGAGAGACATATGCACATGCACATACTTCTGTAAGAGATTTTGAAACAGAAAAATCTCTTCACTACAAGGATATCATTGAAACTCAGTTAAGATGAATAAATAATTTGCTTTGAGTCTTCTAAAAATCTCTGATTTTCCTCTAGGTATCTGAAGTAGCTTTGGTTTCTCTGGCAGGGAACATCAATAAGTTAAATAAACAGCAAAAGGAATCTAATTAATCTTCTTCTCACCCAAATCATCTCCCTGAAGTAAGGGAAAAGAATACAGCAAACAAAAACAACTGTTCCTGTTCTAAAGAGAGTTTGAATGAGCAATAGTAGAAGCATATTTTCCTTGTTTCCACACTCTGACAGAGGCATGAACTTGAAAATAAGAACCAAAGGCACTACTGAATTAATCTTCATATACTTAATCCCTTATATGATTTCTTTTTTTTTGCCAATCCCAGTAAAAATAATTACTAGCAATAGCGAGACACTGAAATTGGTCTGCAAATAGTTCACAAGAGCACTTGTATCTCCTGTCATCCTTCCTCAATAGTCCACTGTTTGTTTCAGGACTATCAGTGTTCCTAAGCCTTCGTTTAAAGTTGTATTCAATCATCTTCTCATTTGGTAAAAAGTCTGACCCACAGCTCACTAGCTCTGGTGAAAATACAGAAGGAATCTAGAGTCTGTTCTAAGTCTCTTGCATCCAATTATCATCCTCAGCATATTGTTTTGCTCTTTTGGGACACAGGAGGCATTTGCTGTCACAAGCCCTGATTATTCAGGCCAAACATATTGACTTAAGACTTGGGACCAGGGTCTCACACTAAAGGAGTTGCCCACATTTAATCTTCATGCCAGATATCCTTAGAAGTCACAGTATGCTGCTTGTGAGATTTATATGTAGGAGTGGCCTCAAAGTCCTTGTGTAATTCAGGTGAAGTTTTATTGGCTTTTTCTCCCTTAAGAACTGTTACGTTTTTCTGTGACTGGCTTCCAGGGAAAAAAAAAATGATAATTAGCTTTTTAAAGCATGATATATGCAATTTTTTTCCTGTGTAATTCACTGGTCCATCATCCTTTCTTATAAATTACTTGCACTTATAACTGATTTGTATTTTCCCAAGTTTAAAAATATATACAATGGAATTATACTAAGAAAGGAAGAAAGGAGAAGAAATTTTCTGGTTTCTTTGCCTGTTCATGATCTGTTTATGCTGTTCATGACAGTGGCATTGCTTGTTCATGCGATTTGACTTGTTCTGGAGAATTAGCAACAGGGATGGACCACACAAAGGTATATTTATTGAGAGGCTGATAATCCTGCCAACCTTGTGGCTCTCCCAAATGCTCCACCTCAATTTCCAAAAATCTAGAGTTGCACAGAGTCAGAGATGAATCGGCAACCCCACTGGAATGAACAAGTTTACCTTCTTGTTCAGGATTTAATATTTACTTATTTTAAAAGAAATGTGGAAATTTTCCTGTCTCTTCACAGCGGGATTTATGGCTTCCTTGCTTGTATGATTGTCTAATGGTATTCAAAGACGCATTTTGGGAATTCTTGTGTCTGAAGTAAAAATTGTTAAACATCTGTCAAGCATGTACCTGTGTTTATTATTTTGTCCCATTCATGGTTGTTTGGGATTTTTGATTCAGCTACTGTCTCTTCCCAATATCCTCCCAGCTTTAGAGTTTATTTATTATGGTGAGAGAAAAGTAAATGTCTTGAAAAAGTCTCATAAGAGTGGGGCATGGTTATATAAAATTACCATCATCTTCCCTGTAGATGAACCTGTGGAGCACATATACTTAGTTGAATTTCAAAGCTTTATATATATACTCACCTATATATATTGCATTTCCCTTATGCATTCAATGTTATTATGTGCTTCTTTCCTTTTTGTGCATAAAGAAAACACACGGTCTTGAGGCTAAAATTTACCTTAAAAATAAACATCAATTTATTGCTAGTTCCAGTTCAGATACTGACTGCAGCAAGTGTGCTGCAGTTCTCTTGTACCTCAGATTATCTAGATAGGAAATAGAGATGAAATGTTGTTAAAAGTTGCCTCTTGGGGCTATACAGAGACTTCTTATCTTCAGGAGATAGGCAAGAGATGCATGCATTATTATCAACATTGGAATAAATCCACAAACTTCTTAGATGCAAAGTATACTGGATATTGGATATCTACAATTCAGTGAATCTGGTAAAAAGGGGCACCCTTCCTGAAGAATGTCTGCTTGGGCTTTCTGTGGTTAGATGTTACAACATTTATTACTTCCTAGTGCCAGAAGTCAGCAGTTGAAAGCTGTGATTCACAGAAGAAAATGCCTCTGACCTCCTGCAATGCTTGGTTGGCTCCCCTTTAGTCTCTGGGAGGGAGACGTGGTGGGGCACTGAATATTTTCATAGTTAATATATTTGCTATTTAAAAACCAATTTGGACATTAAAAGAAATCTTCATGTAACAGATTTCATTCATCTGCCTAACACAGTAAGCTTTGATTTAGGCAATCAAGATTTTCTTTATATTTAATTGTGTACACTGTTTTTCATTCAGTCAATGAGTTGTCAGCTTTTCATGTATTTTTAAAGGCTCACGAGTAGACGAACTGAAGTGCTGTTAATTATCAATTAAATTTTCTCAGAGTAGATTGTGAAAAGTTCAGATGAACCCAATTAGAAAGAATGCAGCTTCCTTCTGCACCTCTAGGCTCAATTACTTTAAAGTATATGATAGCGCAGTAAAATAATCAAACTTTTCCTATCAATTATAAATGTGCTTATAAATGAGATGCTAAAAAGTCAAAAATGCATAATTCAAAAGTGAAATTAATAGAAATACATTACTCTTTGTTTGGCTTTTTAGTACCTGTATGGTCAAATGCTATTTTTTACAAAATGACCTTGTAGATTTGTAGACTTTTTTATCTGTGATATTTTGGTTTAGAAATTCTTCTACTACTGGATTCTTGGTATAGAAATTCTTCTACTACTGGATGCTTGCTATAAATGCTGCATTTCTGCTAGTCAGTTCTAATCATGGTAGTATAAATTTGGATGTTTATTTTGCTAGTTGAATACTCAGATGTCTCAGTTTCTTACAAACCTGCACAATTTCCACTGTCCCATCGTGTATTTTCATTTACCTCACTTGATCAATAACTTTCCCCAGCATCATAAATGCAATTGATGTGCAGAAGATCATGCTGATCCAAGTTTATTATCTCAGCACATTAAGCTACTGATATAAGGTGCTGCAATTAATTTCAAGAGATGCTTAGCAATGAGTGAGTAAATGTTCTGGCCTAAAAAAATAGATTTTCTGAAAAGAGGTGTTGAAAGAAATGAAGGATGTGTGGTGATCAGGATCTTTGTCTTTGTGAAGAGAGATGAGAGAGAAATCTATTCAAAACTGGATTAGATCTCTATTTTGTCTTAAGGCCAAAGAAACTGACAACTTTCAATAGGACTGAATCTCCCCAGCCACTTGTACTGGTCTTGACTGAAATAGAAACCATCTTACAGCTGGGCTTTGTCTCTGCTAGCTGCAATGAAAAGCCATTCAAATACCACACTGACAGGTGAAAGCCTTTCAGTGGTAGGACTCAGTGTATTCATGAGGAGTTTGAAATCCTTTATTCTTTAGTTTAATGTTCTTTCTGTCTCCCCCGTTCTGTTTAACTTGCTTTTGTATTTACAAATAATATTCTTCTCTTAAGACTTTCTATTTCTACAGTTATCCAAGTACCACTCACCTTTACGCATGCAGATTGAAGTTTTTTCCTTTTGATATGAGTGATCACAGTAGTTCACCAAATTTCAGAGAAGTGATGTGCAGAGTGATGGTAACATTTCACATTCTGTACTGGAGATGTATCTCCCTGCAAATTCTAGAATCACACTTACCTTTTTCTCAGCTGGTTTCTCTTTGTGACATCTTCTGATCCACTTATAGGGGTAACTTCTTTTTCGTTCACTTCTGGCTGATGATCTTCCAGTTTATGACAAATTTTTGGTTTAACTCTTAACAGTGCACCATTGAGGATACTGTACTGTTACATTTAATCCTATTTCCATTACTCTCCTCCTACAGTCATTCATTTCTTGCATGTTTCCAGGAAGCAGATTAGGGAAATGATTTATCAGTCTCTTTTTCAGTTCTGATGACATCTTTTTGTTCCTAGGCCTGCATCAGATTTATCTTTTAATGAAAATAATAAGCCTAACTCCTCTCTCTTATATTCTATTCCCAAGGGCCTCCTTCTTACAAGCTTCCCACTCTTCTTCGCTCCTTTTTTTTGTTTTTAATTTGGAATCTTTTGTATTAAAAATAACCGGTTTATTCCTAGAGATTTTACATTTGCTGACTGTAACTATTTGGATCAGCTTTCATTTTGAGGTTTGCACTGTACTGTGAACAACAGATATTTGCTTATGATAGTAGTATACATGACAAAAGAAATATTTAAACAAATATTGTCCAACCACATGCAAAATCCCCTCAGCATAATAACAGAGTATTATGTCTAAACTATGCAGAGTTTAGAATACTCATTAGAATTTGTCTTATTCTAAATACACGCTTTTACACAAATGGTTTTAACAAAACAAGGAGACGTCTGATGTGTCAACCTTGAGATGTTGGATATTTTAATGCTCACTCCCTATAACCATAATATCAAGGAAAAGGGTCATTGGTGGAGGGGTGGTTGGTCTCAGCTTTGAATTCCAGCTTATGAGAAAAATATTCTGGTTTTATTGTATTTTAAAAACAATAAAAATGTGGTGGTGATTTAGATAAATAACATTTCTGTGAGTATGGTTATTAGCATCACTTTTTATTGTGGCACTAAAACATGCTTGTTCCTCTTTAAAATGTTTTTTTTACAGGATGCACTCTGAACCATGAAAACATATCTGAGATCTTTCTAAGATGTAATTTCTAAGACAAAGTATAAACCCTTGAAAACTCAGTCTTGTTATTCCTGGGAAGGTAACCATAAGACTAAAAGTATTAATGTCAAATCTTTCCTTCATCTCAGCTAAAATTAAAAAAAGAAAATTAAAAAATAAGAACAATAAAAAGTAGCATGAGTTTGAAAATTATCACTTTCTTTTTCTTTAATAAATCTGGGTAAAATGTCTGGTTCTTCATTCCTTCTGGAGACCAATTTCTCTCAACCCCCATACTTCTTTCCAGCTTCTTACCATCCACCAAGAAGCAGCTGCATATTATGTACAATCGTTTTCAAAAGGGAATGGTTATCTTGAAGCTCTGGTCTGTGTGGCTGACCAGTATTTTCACTCCAGTGGTTTCTGACAGTCTGTCATATGTGCCATCACAAAAAGTGAATGCAAAAGTATCTTTTATGCTTAATCTAACCATACATTCTATTTATGAATATATCTCCATTTTATTGTCTGCTCCCAGAAGTATGTATTTTCCAGAACCTCATTACTCCTTACATTTGTGGAGAAGGAGCATATCAAAGTAACCAAAACCAAAAAACCGCTCCACAAATTGGGTTTTAAAACCACATCTTATTGTGCTTACGCTTTATTTATAGTGCTTGAATACTAAGGGTTTGAGGAAATTTGAAAAAAACAATTAAGTACAGCTAATAATGGCAAGTAATCTTTGTATCTAAATGTACTCTTTCAAGTTTGTCATCTTAGCTAGGATTTGGAACAGAAGGATAACCCAAATTCTGTGGCTTTACCTATAAATTATATAACTGTATTTTTCCAAAATTAAAGAAAAAATCTGAAGAAATTATTCGTCCACTGAGAAACAAAAATATACTCTAATACTACAAACACCCGAAACTGATTTTATATATTTTTCAAAAGAAGTTATTTTCTTTCTTTTGTTCTTCCTTAAGCTGTTCAAGTTCACATGCATGCTGAACAAATTTTCTCTATAGTCAACTTTTTTTCTACCCACAGATAATGGATCACCATAACAACTCTCTTTTTGTGCTACCCTGAGTAAATCTGCTCCCACAACTCCCCCTGACCGAGATAGGCTTTTCACCTACCAAGCCTATACTATTTTTACAGTGGCAACTCAGCCTTACTGCATTTGTACCAATGTTCAGAAAGCACATCTAATCTCAGTGTGGAGTACCATTTTACAACCGAGTGAAAAATTAAATCATAGTTCTTTGGAACTTTAGATCAGAATTTGGACTTCTACTTGCAGAAAAGTGAGTGCTAATACATGTGGTCTGGAGGCTTTCCTGTCTTTAAACATTACTTTACACATACTTTGTGTTTCAGTAGTTGGCTCAAACTCATGCAAATATCTAACCACTTAAATAGGCACTTTACAGATAATTAGTACTGAACCTGTTTAAATTCTGAAAGCGCTTATTTACTTCTTTCTGAGACCAAAACATTGGTAATTTCTGAAGATGCCTGTGTTTTGTTTATTTTAATCTTTAGGCTCTGTAGATATCTAGATGTTGGTCAAGAGTTACTCATGTGCCCATATTTTTGGCACCTAGGTGTACACCCCAGAAGCCTATTTTCTCTCTGATGTGTGGCCCCTATCATCTGAGTTGCATATTCCCTTATCTCACATATGGAAGTCATCTGAAAATTGCATTGTGAACACACATCTATTTCTGCCTAAAAAGAGAACAAGAAGTGAGATTAAATTTACTCTTTATTTTATAAATTAACTCAACTGCTAATGGACTCAGCCAAGTTGCAAAAATATAGGTTTTGTGTCATCCTCTGCTTTTTAAATTTTTTTTAAGTGACTGTTAGTCATGAAATGATAGCAAAAGGTACTAGTGAAAGGTATTCTAAATTTCTTTTGAAGTTGCTCTATTTTGCACAGTATAATTAAATGCTTGCTGGGTCAAAGGAAAAAAAATAAAGTAAAGCAACCACTAGGGAGAGACATAAGAACTGAATATTAGTGTCATTGAACACCTTACATAATAACTTTTAATACTAAAGGGCAGTTCCTATCCTAGAATCCTCACTATTGTGTTGGTTAGTGATATTTGCTTAGAATGTGGACGAACTTTCAAATTTCAGCAGGCACTGAAACGGGGGTTTTAATCCCTATGTTACTGCTGTGAAACTGTGAGTATCAGGAAGTGATATATTCCCTGAGAGCTCTATGAGACAAGATTATGACAAGTGAATAGCTTCTGGAAGTAGTTGAAATTGTGGCACACGTATCCATTCAGACCTAAAGTGAGGCAACTGAAAATATGCTCTTACATGAGACTGGAAATCTGCTCTTCTATTCGGACTTTCTTTCTGGCTAGCCTAAGCATGCCCATGATCTTTATGCTGGTTTGTGCAGATTTCTTTCTAAAATAGCTAAATTTGCACTGTAAAAAGAAGCTAGGTACCTAACTTCAGACTGTCAAAGCCACTAAGACAGCTATATTGTTGTGTAGAAGACAACTAAAGTATCAAAGGACTCCTTCTTCCTTTGGACACAAGGATGTGTCTTGAATTTGTATGTCACACAAAGGACTTCAATGCAAACTTCTAAAGATATTTGAGTTGTATTTAGTTAGTTGTTCTTTTTTCCAGCTTCTTCTTCAGTAAATGCTGGCCACCTATATACTGGAATGCTGCCTCTAAAATGGTTAAGATTAAATTAAGCTTATGTTTCTTATTGATAGGAAAAAAAAAAGTTTTAAAAAAACCCAACCAAACAAACAAAAAAACCCAAAAAATATTCAGGTAATATTTTACAACTATAAAGTCCAATTTGGATGATGAAAAACACATCATTTCTGTGTGCAAAACTGCTAAACATCACTACAGTAATTATTGCTAAGACAATGAACATTTAATCTAGAGACTAATTTATTATTATTACTGCAATTTATTATCAAGACTATTCTAATTTCCTTGTATATCTGGTTTTTTCATACATTGATAAAGCCAACCTTTTAAAATTTTGCTTATAACAAAACAATAAGATACAAGTAAATCCAATATTAAATGTAATTTTAAATGGATTTTTGTTTTACATTTCAAATTCTAGTTTTGCTACTGAATTTTAATTTTTAATTCCAGCTTAATGATTAGAATTAAATGTCTTCAGCTCATCAAATTTAGATATTTCAAAATGTATGCAAACAAAAAGATAGCACAATTGCAGAGATAATTAACTAAAACACTAAGAGGTAAAATAGCACTGATGAGGAAAACTGCATCATTAAAAGTTTTATCTCAACTGTAACTGAAGAAAAGACCACAGTGGCATTTGTGAGGGCTATAACTCAGATAATAATACAGAATGAAAGTTTTTAGTTTATTAATAAGAAACTCCACCAATCAGATTTGCCCAATAAATGCGTGAATCCAATACATGTCTGAAAATAGACTGAAAATGTATTGGTGAGTCAAATACTGCATTATATTTTGAGTGAACCTTGGTTTTTCTAAAAGATTTTTTTGAGAAAAAGACTAACAACTTTAGCAAGACTTAACAGCTCAAGTCCCTGAATCTTTCTGCCAAAGAAGAGCAATGAAGTAATGCTTTAAGTGTGCCAAATTTATATATAAAAAAAGCAAACCTCTTTATTAGAAATTGTACTTTCTGCTGATTTTCACAGGAGGTTAAACTAGCTAAAATTTATCTGGAAAAGGGCATGACAATTTTTTGCTGATCCTTTCCTTCATGAAACCAAGTGGAGGAGAGGGCAGGCAGGCAAAGGATCTGAGGTGCTGTGAACAGAAGGGACATAGCAATCAAGATACAAGGCTGAAGTGGGATCACCAGAAGCACAAGGATGTAAATAAAGAAGTTCTTGTGCCACAGTCTTGTGAGAGAATCTCTTATTCTCTTCATGGGGAGTCAGCACTCTTGTGTGCCCTCTGAAATGCCTGTACACAAATGCAGACAGTCTGGGCAACAGAAAAGAGTTAGAAGTCAGTGTGCAGTTACAGGATTATGACCTCATTAAAACAATGGAGACATGGTGGGATAGATAACAAAATAGAGTGCTGCAAAACACAAAAACAGGCCCCTTAAGAACCACAGGTTGAGAATGCAGGAGGGAGTTGTCCTGTGTGTGAGAAACAAGCTGGAATGCATGGAGCTCCACCTTGTGATGAGTGATGAGCTGAGAGCTGCTGTGTTGGGAACAGATCAACATGGGTAGTTCCTAACAGGAAAGCAGTAGTTGAGATCTTTGTCAGATAATGTGAAGAAGTCTCCTATTCCCAGTCCCTGGTTCTTATGCCTGACCTGTCACTCTGACACCTGCTAGAAAGACAACATAGCAAGGCAAAAGCAAACTAGGAGCTTTCTGAACTGCATTGACAACAGTTTTCTGACACAGGTGATCCAGGAATTAATAAGGAGTGATGCAGCTGATACTTACAAACAGGGAAGAAGTGGTCAGGGATGTGGAATTCAGAGACCTCCTTTGGCTGCGGTAACTGTGGATAGTGGAAATCAGGATCCTAAGAGGCTGGACTAGGGTAAAAAGCAGAACCACCACCCTGGTCACCAGCAGCCCAGATTTTGGCCTGTTTCCTTTAATTGACAGAGAAAAATGTGAAGTTCTGCACCTCAGGAGGAATAACCTTATGCAGTGTTTCTTTTTGGGGCCAACTGGCTGGAAAACAGTTTTGTGGAAAAAAACCTGGAGAATTTGGCGGAAAACAAGTAGGAGCCAAAAACGCTCCCTCATAACAAAGTAGGCAAAGGAACCCTTGGCTGTGATTAGGAGTGCTACCAGCAAGCGGAGAGAGGTGATCCTTCCCTGATATTCATCTGTGTCCAGTGCTGGGCTCCTCAGTACCAGAGAGAAAGGAAGCTACTGGTGAGCTCGAAGTGAAGAGTTTCAGAGGTGATTAAGGGACTGGAGCACCTTTCATATGAAGACAGACTGGGAGAGCTGGGACTGTTTAGCCTGGAGGAAGGTTGGAGGGGGACCAGTTGGAGGTCAGTCACTGACAGAGTGCTCCAGGGATCAAATACTGGCACCAATACCATTTAAACTCTTCAATAATGACTGGGTGACAGGGAAGGGCTTATTCTGATTGAGTTTGATACAAAACCTGGAGATGTGGCTATAATATACTAGATAGGTGTGCTAGCATTCAGAGGGACGTAAACAGGCTGGAGAATTTAGCAGATAGGAATCATTTGAAGTTCAGCAAAAGCTTCAGTTGACATTGGTCAAACAGAAGGATTGCACTACATAGTATCAAGAGTTCCCTTCCAACCTCAAAAAATATGTGATTCTGTGACTCAGTACCTGATGAGGTACATTCTGCATTTATTTTCACTGATGCTGATAGGATAGGATATCATTAAATGTGTCTAACCCCTAGAGGCATGCAATGAGCAAATGCCTCTAGGGGTTATGTACTATCCTGTATTTAGAAGAGATCATATCATAGGTTAACAATCTTTGACAAGGGCTACAAAAAATCAACTGTAAAAGACTTGGAAACAGCTCAGTAGAAAGGACGACTGACTAATTATAGCTCAAGAAAATTCTGCTATGTAATTTCTAAGGTGATATTCCAAAGCTTATCAGAGTAATTTCCTTCACATCTATTAGCTTGGATCAGGCCCCTGTTGAAAAAAAAAAAAACAACCAGAGTGTGTATAAAATGCTCAAATAAGGAAACATTTCAAAAAATACTATAGACAGAAATATCTACCTCATAAAACATTTTTTTTACAAGATAAAGAAATCACATTATCAGGAATCAGGTAATTACAACTAGTTATAGACCTTCTACTGGATGGACCTTTTACAAAAAGAAAACTAAGGAATAAGCAATGAATAAGCAATCTGGCCTCAAGAAATACTCCTGCCAAGTGTGCTGTAGCTAGTTACCTCACTTGTGATGATAAAGCTGTCTGAAGGTAAATGGTGCATTGAAATAACCTGTGTCAAAATACCTCTTATTTACTGTGTTTGGGATATTTTTTACCAATTTTTAAAATCGATTTTGGAAATGATGACTCCCATCCTTATTAGCTTTACCATAAGACTGGAAAGGCCGTAAACTTCAGATGAGAAGAGGGAGGACAAGGTGCCTGAGGAAGTGGGACTCTAATTTAGTTTTTGCTTCAAAACCAGAGAGCGTAGTGAAAGCCTAGCCTAAAGGCTGTATTTGTAATAAAGTATTTAGGTGTCCAAAGGTGTAGATGGATGCCTAGTGTGATCTCAAAAGCATTAAACATGAGTTTAAGGGATGTTTCCAAAAGCAAAGAGCCTGTTTCAGTCTGTAATGGCCTAGGTACCTTTCAAACTACATCTTAAGACTGTGAAAAGTCGTTCACAAAACAAGCAGCACATCTTATTCCTAAATCAGATTATTGCTGAGCCTGACATTCTAGGTCGGAAATCTCTTGTGCCTTGAGATGGCTTGTTGACCTTGGATGAAAAAAACAGAAACTTGATTTTTAGTTTGATTTACATCAAATTATTATCAAATATATTTTTATATTTTCTCTTTTGTGGATGCTCTTAAATCCTGCTCTGAATCAGGAAAGAATTATCAAAAATGTGGCATGCCTTCTTCCAGATATGTTTTCACTAGTTCAATTGAACTGCCTTATAAAACATAATTTGATTGAGTCAATGCAATATTGGGTATAAATGTGAACCAGCAAAGACATTTCCCTATGTTAACTCTGAAACTAGTGACAAGTATCTATCCTAGCTGATCCTTTACACATGGGAGAGACTATAAGGCTATAAGTGGTTTTGGAGATGCCTAGACCCTTTCAGTCATAAGCAAATCTCAGGGAATTGCACAGTGAAAAATATTCTGAGAAGACAGGATTTGTACTTTTTGGATTAAGTTTGTATTCTTATTTTCTCAAATGCAAGTGTGTACCTCTGAAGGACTTTGCTATTTGCCAGACAGCAAGCTGGCCAGTTCTCATATATGACTTAATGGACGTTTACTCTGTTTGTTGTTTGGGAATTATTCATGCATATGAAGAAGAAAAGAGGTAATTTCTTTTTTTCTTCCACCATTGAACCTGCATTCACCTTTGTTTAGTTAGAGCATCTGTTCAATTTCTTTCATATTATCAAGTAGTCAATGAGAGAAAAAGCTATAAAATATGAAGGAGGTAAATGAAAATGACAAGGAAAATTTAGATCAGGTACCATGAAAAATGACTGGCTAAAAGACTTGAGGGAAAACCTCCCAGAGGAAGTATGAGTGCAGTATGAGTATCTGAAGGTGTGCAAATTTCAACTGAAAAAAATTAGTTATCAGCAAGTGTGCATTAAGCAGGCTACCAGATTTACAGCAAGGCACTGCTGTTGCCTTGAAACCTGCTCCTGACCATAGAGCCTCAGGGTTAGCAAGCTCATGCATTAAGAGACTTAATTAGAGAATGTAATGGGGTAGAAAAGTTGATCATCATCTTCTATATATAAAAAATTGGATGAGTGGACTGCTTTACTAGTAGTAAGAGTTTAAATCCATGTTTTCTAGAATATGTTAATCACTCAGACTTGCTCAGAGTGGGAAAAGTTTTTACAAGCATAAATTTAAAAATTTTTTGATTGTGGAGAGCATGAGGGGGATGAAAAAATTTTGTTGACTAGTCGTTCTGAAGAAGGGAAGTAGCAGAATTTTAGCTTTCCAAAGAATGGTATTTCTTGAATGTGACACCATTAACTCCATTACTGGTGTGGCATGACTTCAGTGCAATCTCCCACTGATGGTCTGATGATTCTTGTAGTTTGATACGCATTCAGCCTCCTCAAGGACGAGGGGAAAAACAGTGAATCCCTTCTACTTCCCAGACAAATACATCAGTTGCTAGCCAGTATTTAGAAGAGGAAAAATATCTCCTCTTCACACTATAAAAGTGGCTGTAGCAGGCATTTCTAAGATGTTCAGACTGAGATATCTTAACAACAGCTGTGGGCTGGTGTGGTTTAAAAGAAAGTAGGGCAGCATCCAAAGACAGCTAGATTTCTAGGTCTTTACAAAACTCCAGGAGCTTTTATTTTACTTTGTTATGAAAGATTATGAAGCTCTGTTTTTCCTAAAGATTGTCACTTCCATTACACTCAGCCCAATACACACGCAATGTTCCACTCTTCAGCTTCTCTAAGCTCTTTTGTCATAGCCTATTCCAAAACTTGTCTCTCAATATGTTGTATTTTAAATAGAGCTCAAGAAAAGGTTTAAATTTTTCTGTGATTAAAAGAGTTAGTTAGAAGACCAAAAGGCCTCCAATATCAGGTAATTTTTAAAAAATATTTTGAATTTTGAAATGAAATCTTTTTCTCTCAAGAGAGAAAAGGATACACCATTTTATTTAGCCTTTAAGCATACTTCTTCATGTCTTTATATACCTCACAGTCCTCATGAATTTGAATGTTTATAATTTATTTAAATGGAAATTGACATAACTAATACTGAATAGCACAACAGAAAATTACTAATTTAACTATACAGTTCAAACATAGATGTGTTTGACAATTCCTAAGGTTCAAGAACAAAGAAACAGAAATTTCCTTTCCATGTTCTGAAATCCAAGGTTTTAGTCACCTGCAAGTTAGCTTACTAAAGCCAAAACATCAGAGGCAGTTATTGAATAGAATGCTATCTGTAAGTTGGATAAAAACTCAGCAGCTTAAAAGGTCCAGGGAATAGGATCTTTATCTTGGCAACTGTGCTGCATTACATATATTACTGAATGCAAAGTGGAAGTGAAAACTGACTTAATTCTTCTAAAATAAGACAAGTTGTTTTCTCACGTAATTGCGCTCCAATATGCATCATACTCCTCTTCCAATAAATAATTATTCTATCAAGCATTTAAAATTTGGTGGTTGTGTTACAGTGCAAAAGTTTTTAATGCATTTTAGAAATACTAGTTGGAAGAAAAATTATTATTTTGTTTGGTTTGAAGTGGCCGCATGCTTTTTATTTTCAATTAATTTTAAATAATTCTGCTAGAACTACAAATAACTGGGTTTTACTCATTACTTAGGCTACATCATTGCTATTATGTGTATTACCATGCTCTCAGAGCTTACTGCTAGGAGCCCAGCAAACCATGAGGTTTTTCACTCCGCTTTTGTACTTGCTCCTTGACTTTTCTGCATCTGATGTAATTACTTTCTGGTGGCAATGTTCTAACTGCCTCCCTCACAGATCTAGATAGGACCACCTTGTGAGCCGATTATTTTATCTGGTGCAATGGGCTCAAAGCAGAATTTTAGCAACAGGACTATGAATCCATCTGAAATGGTGAAGTGTTCATACAAACCTCTAAAGTAGAGCACACAATTGCATAAAGGCCAAGTAATGTAATTTCCAGTCTCTGGCTTAATTGAATGCGCTCAAATTGTAAGGTCTTTTAAAATTTTTTAACTGGTGTTATATCATACATGTGACATCTATTGATAAATTTTTGAGCATATAATCACTAAAACTTTGTAATATTTTGGTTGTATAGATGTATCGTAAAAATGTGGTGAGTAGGAAGGAACTGTCCTGATGACAAAGGTGAGTTTATCAGAACAACGTTACCAGAACAACATTATCAAAGAATTATTTCCACTCCTAGGTAGTGAAAATGAAGAAGTGAGTACTAACAAAGCTCAGAAAGAAATTTAAAATGTCCAAACAACAGTCATAGGCTGTCATACAAAACTTCCTGATGATGCCTAAATATAAGGGATATACCTCTATTTCATGTTAGCTACATTTGAACAAGACATCTTACATAACTCAAGCCCTGGGGCAGGTAAGAGGGTTGGGTTCTAGACTTTTATATGTAGGAAAGCATACAGGCAGGAATAACAATATTTCCTTAATAAGGCATCAGACTATTGCCTTAAAGGTGACTTGTACAAAGCAAACTGTCAGAACATTTGGGGTTTTGATAAATGAGCCTTATATGCAGGAGCTAGAAACAATTTCCGCAACCGATAACATCAGATCTTTATTTCAAGTGCACCTCCAGTTGCTGTCTATATCCCTGCAGTGTGACCATTTTTCCTAATTAAGATTATCATCTCTACCAGGCTGAACTGTATCTATATCAATTAACTTATTCAAATTGATTATGGAATAGGGCCTAGAAGGAATAATGTAGCACTCAGTGATATTTTCTTTCTTTCATATGTCTCTTTACACATGCCTTTGTCCTTTGCTTTGATCTCTAGAAGTCTCACTGAATTGCAAATTCCACTCACCTCACTGAGACAAGTACCAGCTTACAATGCTTTATCTGCAGGTAGAACATATTATACAACATGGGCAATACTGCAAAACCAGTAATCTAAGTGATAACACTTCCAGTCATTATGCTTTCCTTACGTGGGACCAAATTGTACTGATTCTTACACCTCAGTAGCACTGCTGGATGTATGGAGATCAGTGGTTTTTGAGACTTACAATACTTATAAAAGTATTGATTTTTTTTTTAACACTGAATAACTTATCAGGGTCTTTCAATCCATTAATATTAATTTCATTAGAGTCTATATAATAATAAAATTACCTGAATAAAGGAGATTGGCTTGAACAGTGAGAATAGCTTCATACGCTTCAAGGAGGGAGTCCTAGTGGAGACACTTTATTTCCTTCAGAAATTTTTTTCCTCCTTTACCACACCATTTACAAGGAGGGTGGTTACCAACTGCTTCACTGCTACAGATGATCTGTTATAATGAAGAGCTGCTGTGTAACCAGGATGGTCTCTAACATTTTATTAACAATGAATTGACTTACACTTTCTTTCATACAGAACTCGCATTTTCAAATCTTATCTTTCTTAACCTTTCCAGAACTATTTCAACTTCATGCCTTATATTTGATATTATTAAGTTTATGTAGACTGCAATGTAACAAGAATTTTGTCCTAAACAGTTCAAGTTTTGCCACAATGAATGCCAGAGTTCAGACTAATCTCTGGCAATGTAGGAGAAAGCTTTTCATGCATGTGCTCTCCCCTCAACCCGGTGAAGACAAAACAACTGTAAAACCTAAGATGAGAGTGTACTAACACTGTGCTTCTGTGAGGTTAATATTTGCTTGCTAAGAGACATGCCAAAGCGGGCATTAGTTTCAAGTATTGAAAAATAAACCTTCAAAACATATATGTCCTACACTGTGTAGTTATAGCCTCACACTTGGACCTCACACTGAGGAGACTTGTCTTTTAATCCATCTGGAAAAAAAATGATGAGGAAGACTCCAAGGAGAAATAAATTGCTGGAGTTGTAAGTGCCAGTGACATGAGGGTTTGTTTATTTTGTTTTCCTGCAGATAGAATGAATTCTCAGACACAATGGGCTTTGGCTGACTTGCTTGACTTTGCCTGTTCCTACCCTAAATAGCACAGCTATGACACTGCAATACACTGCAGCAAGTGGTTCAGGAGTCAGGATTGTTTGTAAAAATCAGTGATTACAACATGTTGCAACTTTAAAAAAGACTCCTCAGGTGGTAATGCATCTTTCAATTGAAGTATTATTAAATTATTTTCAGAAACATTGATATGAAAATTATTAACACTTGGTCTTACATTTCTAAACAAAAAACAGAGTCTGTGTAGCCAAAATTATATCTCTGCTGCTTCCTTGAGGGAAGATATGGGAGGTGCTAACTTACCCTCCTAAGACAGTTCCAGTTTTCTGAATACTTCTGTAGAAATTGCATTCTTTTTTCAAGAGAGCTAGACAAAATTTCTGATTAAACAAAACTGTGTCAAAATTACAATCCATTAAGTTTGAAATACGTCTGCAGGGGGAGCACAAAATTTTGGCTTTGATAAAATGATGTGCAGTCCAGGAAAGTGTTCTCTGCAAAAAACATGGAAGCATATAGAGCCATTTTTTGCCTACTCTACAGCTCACAAACCTGTGTGGCATTTTACTGTTCTAGGCGCTTGCTCTATCCATCAGATAAGATAGATAAATCTATCAAAATTTAGTAACAGAGGACATATTTGTTTTTTTATTTACTCTATCCCTTTATACCCACTTTGAAATCAAGCTGATGTATTTTGGCAGTGTGTGGAAATGGAAAGGTAGTTTGAAGACACATACAGCTTTATTTCTTCAAAAAAAAAAAGGTAAATATTATCCAACCAGGTAATTTCCTGTCCTACAAAACATTCTTATAAGTAATGCAACCATGCAAACTCACCTTCTTTGTATTAAAGGACTTCCTTTTTTTCTGTTACTGGTATTGGAAGTGGAAAACAAAATTAGATCAATCCGTTTATCTGATGTTAAAGGCAAGAGAGTTGGGGATGATGTCATTCCAGAATAATGCCATATTAGGACCACATATGCTGTATGCATTCAATGCTTTAACAATAATGATGGAAGCATTTTTAGGGCACGCCCATATTAATTTTTCTTTATTTTGACAGAATATAAAATGTGGTATTGGAAAAATGCTTAGTAGGAGAAAACATATTAAAGATATGACTGCAAGTGTCCTTTATTGCTGTTGAATACTTAATGACTATCTTTGCAAGAGGTGGAAGTGGAGTTTTATAGAAGAACAATCTTCAGAGTTTGCTCAGTGATTTTTGTATGTACAATATTTAGGATAAGCATGTCTAAACTGAAATGGCAACACTTAATTGTTTTTAGCAAAAATGCTAGTAATCACATTGTTAATTTATTACAGACTGTGTGATTCTGGAAAATTTTTATTTTCTGGAGCATGCCCTCCTATGTAAACAAAGCAAAATCTTTCAAGTCTTATCCTTGATATCTCTATCTAAAATTTACCCTAGTGAGGAATGTCCATCTATTAACACTGAATTTTGAGCGGGATGGGTTGACAGAGTGAATAATTCCAATTAGGGATTAATTCCAAATTAGTACCCCCCCACTTTAAGTATTGATGAAAGTAGACTGAACTTCAACCACACCACTTCAATTTTACAGAATAACCCCTCACTGTTCCTAGAAGTCATTGCCTAGCTTTCTTGCCAGGGCTTTCACTTGAACAAAAATCTCCACTGATTTCACTGGAATTCAAATAAAGCCAAAGCTGGAAACTTTAGAGACCCTTAGCTCCCTTTGACAGGTTTTTTGTAATTGATTTTTTTCCTCTAAGTCTTCAGTCTGGGAAAAAAAGAACACCATAAACATGTCTTATTATATTTATAGAGTTGCTCTCTTAGGCTGGAATTCATCACTTCAATTGTTACTGGTTTCTACAATAATTTTGGTCACCACTACAGATGAGCTTTGCTCCTTCAAAATAGATTCTTCACCAAACCACAACAACTGTGAACTTTATGGTTAGCTTGTGAGTAATATTATTGACTGACACACAAATCTGCAGATAAAAGTGATATACTCGCCTACATGGGGGCAAATTTGGACAGCTCATTCACTGACATGTCCTCTTGTATACCCACTTGAGCTTTGCTTCAACACACAAATTAAAGACTTAAATTGTTTATATTTGTATATTGAAATATGCATGTTCCATTAAAATTTGAATTAGTGTTTTTCATCAGGAGTTCTGCTTGAACATAATGTAGACAAATGCATATACCAAAAGGGTAGGCATATAAACCCATGGATGCCAGGAGCTCTACAAGGCCCACTGATGCTGGGAGCAAAAAAGAACCCAATTTCTCACTAAAAATTTTACTTAGTGATGGCACTCCATTACTTGCCTTGATGACCTACAATAATGATAAAATTAATGCATTAGTCACATGCAATCAAATTGGCTCCCAGTAAGTAATATAGTCAAATTAGGAACATCCTTTGTTTCAAAATTTCCCCCTTCTTCCCCTGTACAGAAAGTGATGTAATTTGATTGGGAGGAAAAAATGGACTGAATTTCAGAGGGTAAATTGATTATAACAACTATATAACAATATATAAGATATTTGAAAACACTTTTTAAAAACTAGAATGTATTTCTATCAGATTTGAGTTTATTGACAGGGTATGACTAAGAATTCAGTGAAAATACACCTGTTCTTTGAAGCATTATAATCAATAGTAAAATATTTTTTTTCTTTTGTAAACCTATCTGTATGACATACTTTTGGAGTCATGTGGCTTCTGTAAAATCACACTATTATTATTTCTTCAGTCTTATCCTCTACATCTCAGAGTCTGCAACTGCTCATGCTTAGATGTGTTTGTGTGGTAATATAAAGTTTGAAGACAATATATCAGGACACCAACTCTTTTAACTCAGATGAAGGAAAATTGCAAATTAGATAATTTTATACAAATTGGATGCAAATTATTTAGTTCTTCTAGCTACAGTGGCTTACAGGTATGTGTACAATTAAAATGTTCACATAAGCAGACACAAAGGCTAGCAACAATATCGCTGATGTTTCCATCAACAGTCACGTAAAAAGGGGTTCTCAGCTATGGCCCTCTTCTGTTTATGTTTTATGTTCTCAAGCTCAAAATTCTCAAAGCTCCAATCTGAATTTAAAATTAGCATACACAGTAGAAATTGAAATGTTTCAATGATGTGTCCTCTAGGCCCTGAAAGAGGAATAATATATTGTGCCAAGAACAGCTGCTGCCAGGTAAGGCTATCATAAAATTTCACTGGTTTTCAAAAAGTCTGGAATGTGGCAGGTTGCCAAGTGAGCTTTTAGAAGAAAAAACAAGCAACTGATTTTAAAGTGATGTTTACTTTGTATCAATACACTAGAGTAAAAATATTAGTGTTACTTCCCCCCCTCCACCCCCAGACTTTATTGAGAGCTCATATTATAAAACAAAGGACTCCACTTATTTATGGAAATATATTGAAAATATATTGGAAAAGTATTGAAAATATATTGAAAAACTGAGATACAACTTCATATTTCTCCAAAGATACAAATATGAAATATGATTATCCTGATATTTTTGCTAAAAATGATATTTTTTATCATCATAATATCTTCAGTAACATGAAGGTTCCTTAAGACACTTTCCATCATTGAAGGCCACATCAGAAAAGATAATACCATCATTTTATTTATATTAATTTATGTATCTACATTATAAGCTAAGGTCCTCTGACGCATAGCAAGAGCTTTGAAAACATCCTGCTTTCTTGTGTATGATTTTTGTTTATCTTTATATAGTGTCAAGTTTAAAATTTATAAAATTATTATAAAAATAACAAGAAATAAAATTCTCATTCTTGTTGAGTAGTTGAATACCATAGTTCTCTGATTTTATTTTTACTACTGACATTTAATTGAATTCCAATGACATCAAAATTAACTCAGTAGTCCCACAGTACCTTTCCTGTAGTATATTTACTGATTGTTTAGCAATAATTAAATATTGCAAATGGTCTAAAAAACCAAACTGATATGCAAAAATTGAGTAAAAGAATTTTAAATTAACAGCACTGAGAAGGGACTACAAACACAAAATAATTACAGGAACATTTTGAGAGAAAATGCACTATGAAATATAAAGTGCTTAAGAAAAAATCTTCTGTAATTTGCATTTTTTTTAATATTTCTGAAACCCTGGACTATGTTACTAATATGTAGGGCACAATAATAACTGTGATGGTCACATAATCATACCCTGGGAGTGTCATAAGTTCTCACTATAAACTTGCCTGCTGGAAATATTTTGCACAAAGGAAGAGACGCATCTCCAGAAGGAACAATAAAGATGATTAATCTGGCAGACAAACTACTGAGTGGTAGGTTTCAGCAGCTTCATGTGACTCTAAAATTGTCTTGTTGATTTAAGACAATAACTATCTGCTTAGCACACTTGCTTTACCAAGAAAGGATAACAGTTAATACACCACAAACAGAATCAATATTAAAGAATGGTTTAATATACAGAAAGTCATACAAATTATCACTGCTTGAAGTGCCATATGAGGCCACCACCAACAACCACAACTGGATTATATATTTCCTCAACCAAATGATAAATGATTTCAAGGTAGTGTGTTAGGATATTCAGAATTTTAAATAGCAAATATTTTAAAACAAAATGTAGCATGAAACAGAAACAGAAAACATAATTATACTATCCTGTGGAGAAAACAAATGGATCTCCATTTTCAGAGTTAGCTACCAATTGGCTTATATATGATATTATACCCTTCTGAGACTTAGGGTACTCCTCTTGTATGGTCAGGTCTCCTGAAATGGAGTTACTAAAACAAAGACAAAACAGGGAAATTCAGCCTTTTCTTTTGCCTGAGAAGGTTTGTTTCTCATATATTGGTGACTATTATGGTAGATTTTGGCCATTTTGATTAAGAGTCTTAAAACCTACACCACTTATGGCTTGGTAATGTTATCCTTGTATTCAGAAGAAAAATTGCTAAACTGTAAATCATTGTCACCAATTCTCAGACATGAGCATAGGACAAGTGAGTTGCATAGAACCAGTGTATGTAAGACATCCTTCTGCTTTGCTGTATTCTGTTGTGTCCTTGTAATAAAACAGACAACTCCTTCACCCTGCTAGACGGTAATCAACTCACATTTGCCCTTTTTTAAAATGAATAGAATTGGAATAAATACATAGACCTACCTTTGTTATTCCCCATTATTATCCTCTACTAGTTTTCACGAAACATTTTTTTCAGAAAATGAAAAGGCAAACCAGGTGTTAAGATTATTTATGTTTGACAAATTCATATCATTTAAATAATTAAAACTAATTTGTGTTGAGAGCTACAGTTGCATTTTTATTAGAGAAACAAGTACAAATAGGCATCACTACAGAGCTGTTTATTCAATAATGAGATTAAATGAAATGGATTTTGTAGTCTCAGTACTTTGATTAATGTGGCAATTGGAACTTCTGTGCCCTAACAATGCGGAAACAGCTGCTTACCCACTATAATTCTGTAAAACATTTTTTTCTTTAAAGCTACACATTTTAAATTATCCCTAAAAATATATTGTAAGCAAAATACTGAATGTCTTCAGTTTAAACAATATTTGCATTATAAACCTCAAATTATACTACTTTTTAATTTAGTCACAAAAAAGTTTGATTTACAAAGAGCAGTACGTTTATACGTCATGTAAATACTTCTGCATATCTTTTTGCTTATATAATATAGATGTTATTGTATTAATCTGTATAGAAAAAATACTCTACTTTTAAAAGAATAATAAATTCTAAATTAATTATTCTACAATAGGGAAGTATAATCTTAAGAGAAAAATATATGACTACAGCTACAAGCAGAACGTGCTGTGTGTAAAGTTGCCTGCCAAGAACCAGTTAAAGCAGCACAGTACTTACCCTTTGAACAAAAGGCATCAACAAATAATTGCAAAAATTTATTATAGACTATTAAAGTTTTGAGGAAAAAACAAAGATGCAAAACTTCTGGAAGCAAACATATTTATAGAACTATAATAGAGTATGTTGTTCTCTTTCCATTAAAGAGCTTTCAACCATTTTTATTAGAGATGCAGCATATTGTATGTACAGGGACTGCATTGCACCAGATAGGGACATGCTAAGCCATGTTATTCTTGCATTTAAAAAATACCATTTAAATCTCTATCCCTTATAGAATAAACCAGTCTCAGTTTGTGAATCCGTGGTAAACAGTAGCCCTCAATCCACCCAAAATCCACATCTTAGCATTTAAAATTTGGAGTATGTAGACACCTTGGCTCAAGGGAAACAGACATTTAGGAGTCAGCAGATGGACTAAAGAGTGTCCAGAGAGAAATGTGTGAGTGTTATCAATAAGCATATAGTAATTTGCATGACCCATCCTTAAATTTTTTAATGATACTATGACAGAGGGATTCAATTCACTGTAAAATTACTAAAATCTACCAATTGTAATGCTTTCAGACTGTTTATTTTTTTTTTCCAATAGAAAAATAAATCTCATACATTCGAAGTGGTACACAAAAAGACTGGGATAAAATTGATCAGATTTCTTGATAGCACCATTTACACATTCTTTAAAGTAAACATTAATATGCACTTTCTTAGAAAGCGATATAAATATATATATAAATACAGGACGTGCTAACCTCTGTTAACCATCTGAATGTGATGGAATAATCTATTTCTACTGTGCAGGTAGGCTTGTGCATGGTGGTGTGGCAATATAATTTTAAAAGTTTGTTACAGATGTGATGGGAAGCTGGAAGGAGTCGAATAAGCAGAAAAAAGAGCTTAGATCTACTGTAAGCAATGAGTCGGAATGAGCCGTTAAAGGTTAGAATTTATCTTTGTTTCTGATCATTCAATGAGAAAAATGACTTCCACAGAAATAGATACCTTAAAACTGCTCGGGGAAAGGGTGGCAAGGGTGAAATAGGATTGAAAGTCCTACAGGTAATAGCAATAACTGGAAGTGCAGACGAAATTTTTCTTCAGACCAAAGAGGAACGCAGCCGTTTAAAAAGTCTAAGTGCAATGCTGTGGTGCTGAAAGAAAAGCTCCTGGTGAAAAAGAAAAAAAGGGCAATGCGGCTCCGAGCGGCAGCGCGGTGGTGCTGAACGGACAGCTCCCGGCGCGGCGGAACGCTCCGGGCTGGCGTGAGGTGTCCGATCTGTATGATAAACAGCACACTGTGTCTCAGAGCGCCCATTCAATCTCAG